>JAGFBZ010000205.1:482500-690000 GCA_018398805.1 Hirundichthys speculiger | reverse complement strand
TTTTAATTTAAGCAAACAAAGTAGCAGTTGGCCATAAGCACTGAAGTCGTCTCTCTTTGATGGTGCATCCTTTGATGTCTTTTTTTTTTTCTTCTCCAAAACCATTTTTCAAAGATGTACTCTATTTTTTTTTTTCTTAACTGTTCCCGTGTGGAAAATCAGCTTTTTCTTGGCTTCTCCATTGCTTGTGTAGGAACGGAACAGTTAATTAATAAAACAAACTACAGTGGCATCGTTGAGGCCTCGCAGCTCTTAGTGCACCAGACCGACATTAGAACAAAGAGACGAAGGTCCCTCGATGCGTTTCCTCACATCACAGCCTTCTGGGGAAATTTAAAGCACTTGAGCAAACTGCAGAGCCGGCATGTGGCCGCGCAGCGACGTAACGTAGCGTTGCAGCGCTGAAGCGCTGAAGCGAGTCACTCGTCTTTACAAGATACAAAATTATGTAGGGATGCACGATAACTGTTTTTAAAACCGATACCGATAACTTTCAGCTCCTAAAGGCCGATACCGATAACCAATAACACACACATACCTAAGATCATTACATCAATACTATGAACAAAACCAAAAATAGTTTTGACTTTTTAAATGAACAGATATTTATTTTTTCCAATGAAAAACTATTGTCAAGCTTCTCGAACGTTTTCGTAAAGCTATCAAACAAACCTATTTGATATCTCACATCAACTTAAATAAGGTTCATTACTGACTGATATAAAAAAAAAATAAAGGCTCCTTGAACTGATGGAAATACATGCATCAGAATTACTAACTGAAAAAGATTAACATTTAAAGGATTTTGGCTTGTGGTTCCATTTAAATTAATACCTTTAATTAAAGTAAATAAGGTTCAGTAGTTTTTATTTATTTTTTAATCTCATGGAAGCTTTAGATGAGAGGAATGAGGGAGAGGAGCGGAGAGCACATTAGCATTATCTTCCGTTAGCTCACGTTAGCGTGATTTCAAAACTCCATGGAAGTGATTGTTATGTTGTAGGTGGCTGATCAGGTTTTACGTATTAAAGCTTGTGCTTCCCTCCTCGTAGAATTCACTCGGAGGATTCGTCTCAAATAACCACCAAACTATCTTCTTCTGAAACTTTAATGTAGTTCCACGCCGCCATGTTTGTTGTGATCAGTACGCTGTGCTGCAGGCTGCATTCAAGGTGTAACGTAAATTCCCACGTTCCCTCGTTTGCTGGTCGTTCTTTCAGCCTTTTCTATTTTTTTTCTTTTTTTATGTGTAACATGTGGGAAAATACTGCGAATATCAATTAAAGTCAGCAACTACTAAAATTATGACAGAGTTAACAAGTTGTTTTCTGGCATGAGGGGGTATTCTTGATTTTCCTTATTGAGTATTTGTTTTTCTGATTATGCCGACGTTACTTGACATTCACTGCCGGTCATTCAAGGCTCAGAGGGAGCGAGGCACTGCTGTGTTGACAGAAATATATATGTTATCGGGGCTATTCGTCGTGATATCGGTGTTATCGGGATGATGTCATCATTTCCTGTTATCGGCCCGATAGTTATCGTGCACCCCTAAAAATATGAAATATCAAAGGAGGCTTTGTCTGAAGTCAGGTCAGTAACAGTTCAGTTTTCAGAGTCTTTGTCCTACTGTTATTTGTATTGTAACATCTAACCTGTTAAATCTCAGTTTTTAGATGGCTGTGGCGTCGGTCTGAGAATCTGACAATCTGATGGTGTTTCCTCTTTAGTGCGTACTTCCTCCAGGGTCTTACATAAGGACCTCATGGTGATTGAATTAGTCCAGGATTTAATAGAATCTTCTCTAAGAATCGGTTCCCCTGTTGCAGCCGTACAATGTGTCTTTTATGGTCAGCTCTGCTAACAACTGCACACTGTGTAACTTCATGAGAGGTTCCTGGACTGCGTCATCACTCTGATTCCCCCTTTCCTCAAAAGAGTATTAATGTATTGACCTGCTCCTCTGTCCATCTAATCGCTGCTGATCAGGTGGTGCTGGATAACACGGCCCTGAATCGCATCGCCACAGACAGACTGCACATCCAGAACCCCTCGTTCTCCCAGATCAATCAGCTGGTGAGTTGACAAATCAGTGACGCAACCTCCTTTTTCTGATCCGCTATTTGAATATGGGGAAACATTTGGACGGACTCAGACATGAGGCGCTCACAGCAGAGATTCACCAACGAGTTAGTTGCGCGTCAGACTGGGTTACAGCTTTACTAGAAATAAGTTTCACATGGCTGCACTTTCCAGATGATATGATAGCATATTTGAAGGGAGCCGCCCTAATAAGTTTTGAATAGAAACTGGTTTAATTCATTCATTTTTTTTTTTCAGTTTTTGTCTGCTTTATCTGTCATCTTAAGGAACATAAATGCCACATTTTTGTGTTTTAATTACAAAACTGTTGAGCAAGAATGATGAAAGACCTAAACCAGAGCTCTCATAAATGCATATTGAAACATGAAACCTCACAGGCCTTGGAGAACATTTCAGCGCAGAACAGACCAGTACCGATGTACAGTCATGGAAAAAATTATTAGACCACCCTTGTTTTCTTCAGTTTCTTGTTCATTTTAATGCCTGGTACAACTAAAGGTACATTTGTTTGGATAAACATAACGATACCCACAAAGATTGCTCATAAGAGTTTTATTTAAGAGCTGATATCTTACCATTTTCCATGGTTTTCTTGATTATAACCTAAATCACTTAAGTTTTTACATCAATAGCTATGGCGTTGTACTGCCAAAAACACTGCTTTTATGCATTCAGTGTTTTCTTTTCTGTCTGTTTTAGTCACATGATGACGTTTAGTGGTACCAGGTATTAAAATGAACAAGAAAGTGAAGAAAAAATGGTGGTCTAATAATTTTTTCCATGACTGTATTTCTGACATTACATGATCAGATATGATCCACCTTCAGTTCACAACATGTTTCAAACATAATTCACAGGTACAGGGAGCTTTATTTTGGCTCAGTAGTGCAAGAAAAAAGGCTTATAGATGAAAACCATCTTCTTCTGACGTGCAGGTTTCCACCATCATGTCGGCGAGCACAACCACCCTGCGCTACCCTGGATACATGAACAACGACCTCATCGGCCTGATTGCCTCACTCATCCCCACGCCCCGTCTCCACTTCCTCATGACAGGATACACACCACTCACTACTGACCAGTCTGTAAGTTGATTTAAGAAAGAAAAAAAAATAGAATATTGAATCATCCCTAATGCTGAGACTGAAATCTGATCATCCGGTGTCTCAGGTTGCTAGCGTGAGGAAGACCACGGTGCTGGACGTGATGAGGAGGCTTCTGCAACCAAAGAACGTGATGGTGTCCACAGGAAGAGAGAGGCAACCCAGCCACTGCTACATCGCCATCCTCAACATCATCCAGGGAGAGGTCGACCCCACGCAGGTACGAGTACAGCGCGTGAAGTCAACATTTTGAATATCAAAAAAAAAAAAAACCCCAAAGGAGTGCTTTCAAACACATTTTTTTGTTGTGAAGGTGCATAAAAGCCTCCAAAGGATACGGGAGCGCAAACTAGCCAACTTCATCCCCTGGGGTCCAGCCAGCATCCAGGTGGCCCTGTCCAGGAAGTCTCCGTACCTGCCGTCGGCCCACAGAGTCAGCGGCCTGATGATGGCCAACCACACCAGCATCTCGTCCGTGAGTGTTAAATCACAGCAGCGCCTCCTCCTCCTCCTCCTCCTCCTCCTCCTCCTCCTCCTCCAGCGTGCAGTTATGCAGGGACCTTAATCTGACTTGGCTCATATTTGAGGATTTTGTGTTTTCCAAAAGGAACTAAAGTTCCAGGGGAATTCCAGAAAAATATAGGTTTTGGACCGCTAAATGAAGCACTTCCTCAGAAACATTCCCTCCCTTTTACAGCTTTAAAAGACAAACTGTAAAACTGAGACAAGTGTGGCTCGTGTGATGTCATTGCATTATTAAGACCTAAAAGCTCCACAGTTGTAGCGAACTTTGTTTTTGTTTCGTGCGTGGGTGAACGTTTTTAAGGAATTCAGAACAAGAACTGGTTCTGAAACTGGGCTCGGTGGCGGTTTCAGTGTCTCTCTCTCTCTCTCGCCGTCCCACAGCTGTTCGAGCGGACGTGCCGCCAGTACGACAAGCTGCGTAAGCGCGAGGCCTTCCTGGAGCAGTTCCGCAAAGAGGACATGTTCAAGGACAACTTCGACGAGCTGGACAACTCCCGCGAAGTCGTCCAGCAGCTGGTGGACGAGTACAGCGCCGCCACGCGGCCCGACTACATCTCCTGGGGAACGCAGGAGCAGTGAGCGCCCGGCGTCGCGTCGCGTCGCCGCCACGACCCGGTCAGCACACGCTGCTTCATCTACCACATTTCTTCCAACACCAACGTGTCCCGCAGTCGACCATTTTCTGTTTATAGCTGCTTTGATGAGAACTATTTATTGGCCCGTTAGCATGTAATGATGGTGTTTGTGTCTTAAAAGAAGACAGGGGGGAAATTACTATTAACATCAACTTTTATCATATTAACCAAAGTGTTTTGTCCTGGATGGGATCACATCCTGGTATCACCTAATGGTTCAGTTAAGGTGCTTCAGAAAGCAACTTCATCTGTTAAAACCTACTTTCTCAGATACTGAACTCCTCGTCAGAAATATTAAACAACCTTTTGCCTTGTTTTGTCTATTTTTATACAGAGTACAGTAGTTTTGTGCAGCTGATAACAGTGAAATGCCTTTAAATGGGTGGGAGGATGGATAGATGCATAACATGATGGTTAATGTACGTTTGTCATACCTCACATTTCTAACGGCGTCGTACCGTCACCGCCGATACGACGCTCACGTCACCGCTGTAGTTTACCAACCAGACTCCAGAGTTCAAGTTGGCCTTGATGGTGTTAAATACCCTGCTATTTGAACAACTTTTGTCCTTTTAAAGTGACAGTTTGCATAGCTGTACAGAGATACAGTTAACACTTCCTCTCTATGCCTGTACATAATTAAAGTGTAGCTAGTTCCCTGATGTTCTCTGTATTGTCTTAAGTGGAAATATTGTTCCTTGATGCTTTGCTTGTTGGACCTGTTTAAAAAATAAAAACACATTTTCTATTACTTTATATCATCTGTTTGTTACCTGAAGGCACAGTTTTATATTAACAGCACTTTATCTGTCCATCAAACCGAGTCCACTTAGCAATAGGGCTGTAGTGATCTCACGATACGATACATGATATTCGGCTCGCGATACGATACATATCAATATTCATCTTACAATACATTGACATCATTTTCCAAAAGATTTTAAAAGGGACAAAGTGATTTTGGTGACATCTTGTAAGTGTTCCAATGACTTTGATGCTTTCAGTTCAATTAATCCAAACAATTACACATTATATGGCTGACAGGCAGCTTGCAAATGCTGGACAAAATGAATAAAACATGTGTTGAGAAAAATAGTTTCATTTATTTAAACAGTGCAAATTGTTGCTTGCAAGCTTTTAAAGGTGGGACACGGGGGTTTTGGAAGAAGCTGAAAAATAAAATATCGATATATATCGCAGAATCGATAAAATTGCTCAGTTCTACCTAGCAATGCTTTAACCAAACTGGAGAATTTTAAACATGAAACGTGACAAAATGAAGCCAGTGACAATCGGGTAAAATGGTGCTTATTTATTAATTACATACAGTATTTATAGTATTTATTGCACTCTCAAGTTAGTTTAAAAACAATAGTGCAATTGACTATACACATTACATAAAAAAGGTACCATGCAGCATACAAATAAGCTTAATACAAAGCAACGATATCTGCATTTTTTTTTTTTTTGTCTTTTTAATAGATTTAGCTTGGAGCTGCCTGCAGCTGCAGTAGAAAAAGCTGAAGACCTACTTCTGAGCAGGGTTGAGTGTGCAATGACTTGTCAAGGCCTTCCACGGTGAGGAAACGAGTTATTGAAGGGGCTGCGTGTCTCTTACAAGTCAAATTCCCACATTGTCATTACTACAAAAAAAAAAAAAAAGGTCATACAACAGGATGTTACGTTTAAAGACGAATAAAAGTGAAAATAATCGAATATAATTTAGGGAATCTTTGCATTTTGGATAAGCTGTTATAAAAGCTTATTTAAAAAAAAAAAAATCATCTTTGGTCCATGCTTAAACCCATAAATTGGCAAAACTTTGGCTTCACAAGAAAACTCAAACAGTGAACATGAGAGAGCTACACGGGAGATTTACACACAAGGTGCTTTAAGGAGCAGAACCAGAAGAACATGGCTTTGATTGGTTAAAGAAAACCTAATACGTCTGGGTCTGCGATTAAGACATAAAGGAGGACAGTTTAAAAAATTTGAGTTTGCCTAAATAATGCTACAAAAGTATATATATGGCCTGATTAGAAGATGGGGTGCTGCATGGTAAATGAGCCAGTTTCTAAATTATCTTCATAACCGACCTGGGGTAAGCTTGGTGGAATTCCTTCCATTTTTATATATATATATATATAAGTGTGAAAATAATAAAGAAGCACCTGTTATCTTCTGCAGAGTAGAGCTGCATTAGGATAGTAACTGACTTAAGCTAAATTATAGACAGTCAAGTGTTATCCAAGTTTCATGTCCAGGACAAAAGCCAAGACAAGCAGCTTTGTTCTTCCAGCAAAGGGGAAGAAAAAAAAAAAACAAAAAAAAACTTGAGCACGCGGTGGAATCGGTTCCAACGTCCATTGATTTCTCAGAGTTTCTGAACGTGTAATCGGATTGATGCGTTTCAGCGCCGGCGAAGGAGCCGTGTGGCGGCGGCGGCAGCCGGAGCGACTCTGAGCTGCAGAGTTCAACATCTGGTTCCAGTTCTGAGTCCACACGGCTCGCTGCATCAACAGTTCCAGGTAACGCGAGCCCAGCCGGGACCTTGTGAAAACTGACTGCGTGATGAGCGCGTCGGCGAGAGGGGCGTTTTTGTGGCGGGGGAGGGGGGGGGGCGCATGTGTGCGTGAGAGACTGAATGTTCTGCACACTAGTCCAGCAGTGCAGGAGGGACGGCTGCCTTCTAGGAAACATCCAGATCCAATATGGCACACCTCAACAGAGAAAGGGGGGGGTGCTTTCACTGTAAGCTATAGCTTTACGGGGGGGGGGGGGGGGGGGGGGGCGCCACAGCTTATCGTTGCTGTAAGTCATCTGTGATGTAATAAGGCTCGCGCCAACATCTCACATTGTTTGGGGGGAGGTGGCGCTTCATCGGATGCAACGCTGGACCCCCCCTGTCCTCTTCATACGAGCAGGTCCTTCTGGAAAGCTCAACCAGCGGTTTATTTTCATGGATGGGAAGCGAAAAACAGTCCTCTCTTTGTTTTGGCTGCTGCGCCGTTCCCAGCGGAGGAGGCGCAGGGTCCCGAGGACCGGGGCTGGGCCTCACAGGAGGCCACATGGCGGAGGAAGTTTGGTGGGGGGGTGGGGTTGAAGGGCCTGGGTTCCTCTCAAACGGGGTGTGAAGGCAGCTCCAGCAGCGTGGGCGTCGGCATCGTGGCCAGGTGATGGAAGCGGACGTCCATGGTCTCCGTGAGGGTGATGTCCGGATCTTCCCCTTTGCCTCGCTGGCGACGGATGGCACTGAAGTACGCATTCATCAGCTGCATGATCTCAGTCAGCTGTGACGGAGAGAGAGAGAGAGAGAAGACGGGTCAGACTGGTAGCAGTCTCAGGGTCTGGCGCTGTCACAAGAGGGCAGAGACGGATGATGTCATCCAGCTGCTTGAAAAAGCTCCAGCAGCAGAGAGAAGGGCGTTTGGCGATTCTCGAGGACATACAGTACAGAACACTACAGTCATCGTTTGTGTGTGAAGATTTTATCAGTTGGACATAATTTGTCCGGCAGCTGTTGCGGAAGACGATGTGGGGATAACGCTGGAGGATTTCATCCGCCTCTCTTATTACCCCGATCCTGACAGACGTAACCGCCGTTAGCCACTCTGACAATTACGGTACACTTAGGGATGCACGATAACTGTTTTTTAAAACCGATAACTTTCAGCTACTGATAACCAATAACACTCACATATACCTAAGATCATTACGTCAATACTATGAACAAAACCAAAAACAGTGTTAACTCTTTAAATGAACAGATATTTATTTTTCTAATGAAAAACTATTGGCAGCCTCTCAACTTTTCGTAAAGCTATCAAACAACCTATTTGATATCTCACATTAATTTAAATAAGGTTCATTACTGACTGATATAAAAAATAAAGGCTCCTTGAACTGATGGAAATATTATATAGAATTACTAACTGAAAAAAATGCATTCCTAAATGACAATAAAAAATAATGCACAGTGCATAATGTACTGACACAAGTTAGACTTGTCTGTGTAAATAAAAGTGCACTCCATAGTAACTAAAAAAAATTAAGTTTAAAGGGTTCCATTCAAATGAATGCCTTTTAATTAAAGTAAATGAGGTTCAGTAGTTTTGGGTTTTTTTTTTTAATCTCATGGAAGCTTTAGATGAGAGAGATGATGGCGATGAGCAGAGAGGAGAGCAGAGGGGTTGACTTGCTGCTGGCTTACTGATGTTAGCTCATGTTAGCTCACGTTAGCTTACGTTAGCACGATTTCAAAACTGAGAAATTGTTTCTCTGATTATGCCGACGTCACTTGAACATAACATTTACTGCCGGTCATTCAAGACTCAGAGGGAGCGAGGCACTGCCATGTTGACAGAAATATATATGTTATCGGGGCTATTCTTCGTGATATCGGACTTATCGGGATGACGTCATAATTTCCTGTTATCGGCCCGATAGTTATCGTGCACCCCTAGTTTTTTTAAGTCCATCAGTTTTGAAAATCGTCTTGATGTCTCGTTAAAAGTGAGATACCATTCTCGTTGTGGGTAACGAAATGCATTGTGGGAGATGTAGTTTACTGTAAATATGCGCTTTAAAGCGGTGAAAGCTTATATTAAGTCTTATATTGGTTTGATATGTAAGGCCAATAATGCACAAGCTCTCGAGGGCCACATAAAATGATGCGGCGGGCCACATTTGGCCCACGGGCCTTGTGTTTGACACAAGTGCGGTACACTCTTAAGGAAGCGTAATGCTTCCTTAAACACCGTAGCCCCGAGTCGAACAGTTGCTCGCTCTTCAACTGTAACATTAAACCCTTGAATCGGCAGCCGATATTACATTCATCCTTCAAGTCTTACGATAATCACTCTGCTCCTTTTCGGTTCCTGAAAAATCCTTCACGTTAATGTCAGAGCAATGCATGGACTCAAGTCATAAAAGTTTTAGTCTCCCTGAGCTGCGCTTCAACTCGCCTGTGCGTCCGATAAATAAATAAAAGCCACTTTTGTGCCCCGCGAGAGATCACAGAGGGATTTTTTGTTCCGTGTGGGAAGATGCGAGGAAATCGGCCCCAATGAAAGGCGAGATCTGTTCTCGACGGGGGGAAGAAAAAGAAAAAAAAAACAGCTATCTGGAAGAACATCCATGTTTCTGAGAAATGTTTAGCCTAATATTTTAATCTAACCGCTGCAATAAAACTCGCCCCCGTGCCGTTTAATGCCAGGAAAATAAACTTGCGGTGGTTAACGGTGGTCGGGGAGAGGATGCAGGTTGTGTGCTCTCAATTTAGACCAAATTAATGAGTGGTTTTTTTTTTCTTGTTTTGTTTTTTTGAGTTGGTCGAAAGAGCTTCAGGGACAGCTAGCGTCTCTTTCTCAGGCAGATCTGTTTGGTGATAAGACTCCAGAGGAGACCGATCATTTGTTGGCCGGCGTACCTTGGTGGTTTCGAACAGCAGATCTCTGTCGCCGGCCGTGATCTTGAAGGTGTTGCTGTCGAACACCCCGTACGAGCAGATCTGACCGTACGGCAGCGACTCCAGCGCCTCCGACTCGCCCTGCTTGTACAGAGACACGGACGTCGCGGCGACGCCCAGCCACAGCTTCTGGGAAAAATTCCCCGTCGAACTCTGGAGAAAGAGAAGAAAGAGGAAATCAGACTTTCAGGGGAGGGGCAGGAGTTCATCTAAAGATCCGAGTAGCAAAAACCCGAACGGCAAATATTAGGTTTCGTGTTTGTACAGCGCGGTTAGCTTTTCCGATTCTATTTCTATTTCATTTTATTGCCACCCCAACTGAGGTGTGACGTCACGCTACTTACTGTATAAAAGTCCACTTCATAGAGAGTGCACCCGAAAGCCCGACCACTGGCGTGCGATTGTGAGGTAGGCGGCCATGCTGTCCCTCCGACTGTAGCCGCTCAGATCCTTCCAATGATCCAATATGGACGCCATGACAGCCGCCGACTCCTCCTTGAGTCGGCTCCGCAGGCGCAGGTCTTGCTCCACCTTCTGCTTGTGTGCCGCCGTGGCCGTGTGGCTCCACAGCGTCCCCGACAGGAGGCCCGTGGGGAAGCGCTGCATGGCGGGGCAGCCCTGACCGCCCACCTGGCAGGGCGGCGTCGCCTGCGGCGCCGAGAGGGACATCAGCACCCGGGCCTCCAGCATGCAGCCGGGGACCAGCTCGTCCAGGGGCGGGCAGGGGGCGTGCGTGCTGAAGTCGCCCATCAGGCACTGCAGCCTCAGCGCCGCCAGCGTCTGCAGGTCGTCTTCGCAGGCGGGCAGCTGACCGCGAACCACCATCTCATGACACTGCAGGACCAAGACCGAAAAACCAGAACAAAAAGAAGGGACAGTTGGTCAGTAATAACCTCGGCCCCGTCATCCGTCCCTTCGACCCCACCCTGCTTTATGTCGTCTCATAACTCTTTTATTGACGTCTTCAGGAAAAATGCTATAATGAAGCCAGTCCTGGCCGCCTGTTTGCCCCCGCTGCACTGCAGCCAGCGCTCTTTAGTCACGCTCTTTCACGCAGGCGCATTTTACTGCAATTACAGCGAGTTAGATCGCTGGCTGTAACGGCGGATTGTTCTGTACAAAACATAAATAATCCAATTAAAGACGGGAGGAGCGAAGCGCCACAGCTCGATTGAGTCAACGCTTTAAAGCGTCGACTCAAAGACTCAGAACCGTCACCTGCTCGAAGAGGAATAAATACTCGATGCTGTCCACCGATATGCTGTCGGCGTCCAGCAGGCAGTAGAGCTTGAAGCACAGTTTCCACTGGGATTTAGACTCTGATTCTTTGGTGGTGAAGCTGGAGAGAAAAAAAGAGAGAGAAAAGAGGAGGGAAGGGGTTAAAAGTGAAAAATAATCAAGTACACAAAGGTTCATACCAAAACCTTAACCTTCCTGTTAATATGTTACAAGACCTTCTAATGTGTAATGTTTAGTAACCTGGGAATTTCACGTTCACCTTATCAACCTAGAGTTAGATGGATGGGTGGGGGAGGGGGGAGGGGGTGCTTTAATCTAACTGGATGCCTCATAGTCTGATTTGAGACTTTTCCTTGTCTAAATAAATGACATAAGCTTAACTAGTGCTGGGCGATATGGAAAAAAATCATATATCACGATATGGACTATTTTATATCACGATAACGATATATATCACGATATACCATAATAAAGTATGTTTTCAGTTATTCTCTGAAAAGTTTGACAAAAATTTCATTGCTTACTTTTCAACTTTATTTTGAAAGGACATTTAGCTGAACTGTCACAAACATACACTTTAGTGCAGCAAAAACAGGTAGGTACAGAGGTACAGTAGCTTTCACATTTTTTTTAAAAAGTGCACAACAGTTTCTGAGAGGAAAAACACATTTTTGCACTGAAGTTCAGCTATAAAAAATTAAACACAAATTATTTTTTTTCAACTTTCTGAAATCTGTAACCTTGTAGTGCAAAGTTTGCAAACCAATATAAAGTGTCTAAAGTAAACAACAGGGTTGAAGAGAACTCTGTTTAAGGCATTAACCATGAATAAAAGTGCAAACATAAAAGGCTACTTTGTAGAAGTAGATATGATTCTATCAAATTTATCGTTGCAGGTTATTTAATTACATATTTGCTGTAATAATTGATAAAATTAGGTTAGAAACGATAGAAAAGAAATGGCACGATACACACTTTTCTATCGTCCCCACGATATGTATCGTCATATTGCTAAACACTAAGCTTAACCGTCGTTATCTAGCAGCTAGCTGTTTTTTTTTTTTTTCTTTTTTCACCAACAGACGCGGCGACACGAGTCCCGCCTCCCAGGTACGGTGTCACGTTTGGCCGGCGAGACCAGACAAGGTCACCAGATATCAACCAGCGCCGGACCGGACGAGATAAATGAGACATTCTGCTACTGTTGCTAACGAGCAACAAGCGGTTCAGGTTTCTGGTGGATGTTTTGACAGCGTGCCTGGCTGGATGGGTTTTTATTGTGTCCGACTTCCTTAAATACCCCCCCCCCCCCCCCCCCCCCCCGCCCCCGCCTCCGCTTCACCGGGAAAAGTGTGAATCACTTTCCGAAACCTGGTCAGGACGTCTGCGATCAGAGCGCCGCCCGCCACCGACTGCTCCCAGAGTGCACTCTGCTCGTACAGCGCGAACGTGTTCCTGCTGTCCTGCAGGCCCAGCTTCTCCTGGATCCGTCGAACCACCTGATGAGAGACGAGGGAGGAGGGAGGGGAGGAGGGGTGTGAGAAAAGCTGAAAGACTGAGAAAAGTTGAACTGCCAAGGGCAGGACGGAGGGAAAAGAAAGTTCCCAAACCTCATTGGCGGTGGTGTGTGAGCTGATGTAGAGCTGGCAGGAGCCCGGTCCAGGGTAGTGCACGGTGCACAGCATCTCCTGCCGGTTCATCAGCATCTGGACCTCCTCCCAGGATGGCACGCACTCCCGGCACTTGGTCTTCTCCAAAGCCTCACTGATGAATGACGCATAGTTATCCATCTCAGAATCGGGACTTTGGCTCTGGATTCTGCGGGAAAAACGGCGCGAGTGTGAGAGCGTGACCTTAGCAAGTGTGTGTGTTTACGTATGAAGCATGTCATTAAAATTTCCAGTATTTCTAAAACAGAATTTGTTAACGCTCGCGGCGCGGACGTTGACTCATGAATCCTGTTGAGCGCTGTGATGCGATCATGGACTTTGCGTCATCCTTCTTGGACTCGACTCCACTCTTTATTTCCTCCGGCCTGGCAGCGCTAGAAAGTCAATGAGGCGAGGAATGACGAAATGTTCTCGCCGTAGCCGTTAGGAACTTAGAAAGACCCAACGTCCTCCGGCTCGGAGAAGAAAAGGAAAATGGCAAAGAAAAGCGCGATTGACTTCGAGGGCAGCACATTAAACGGGAAAAGGTGCTTCCGCTGCCTGTGAACCGGGACCGACCCGCCACTTCCTCCGAGCCTCCGAGCAGAGTGCACGTGCATGCTCATTAAAAGAAATGAGATGGGGAGGGGGGGGCACAAAGGCGGCGGGACAATGCTCTCCAACTGGAGCTCCGAGTAGAAGTTTTCGGAACAACCCGACAACCCAAAAACCTGCGGGTCTCGGGTCCATTCAAAAGACGTGACTCCGGGTTCGGGTCGGAATCGGTACAGTTAGTCTCGGGCCCGGTTAGTGCTCCCTGACAGGCTGGGTCTGTGTTTACTTGAGAGAGGTAAAGATATTGGCGGTGGCAGCTGTCACTTAGCCCCGCCCCCTTCCATCCAAAAGGCTGTGAAATGTCAGGTGACAGGTCAAGCAAAAGTAATCAAACAAACAGTAGTTTGGTTTAGCCAATGTCAGGACTCGGGGCAGTTAAATGATTATTAATTAACACGCCGTGTTTGTCATGAAACAATCGTGTTGCCGTAGCGTGTTATTAGCGGTTTGCCCGGCAGCTGTAAAGCACAACGGATCGCCAACATGACAACACTGGATGAGAGAACATGTTCACGACACGTCCTGACCTGTGTAGGCTATTAGCATTAGCAGTAGCTACCAATAGCACAAAGAGAATAACGACGAGGATTTATTGTTGTTTACATCACGTAGCCTATGTAGCAACTGAACCGGGTAGAAGAAGACAACTTTAGGTAAGAAAATCAAGTTTTATTCAACGCTAGACAACTTTTAACATGAGCAACTATGGGCTGGATTGTCTCGGTTCAGTTGCTACATAGGCTACGTGATGTAAACAACAATAAATCCACGTCGTCATTTTCTTTGTGGATACTTATGCTATTGGTAGCAACTGCTAACACTAATAGCATATGTTTCCACAAAGAAAATGACGACGTGGATTTATTGTTGTTTACATCACGTAGCCCATGTAGCAACTGAACCGGGTCGAAGAAGACAACTTTTAGGTAAGAAAATTAAGTTTTATTCAACGCTAGACAACTTTAACGTGAGCAACTATGGGCTGGATTGTCTCGGTTCAGTTGCTACATAGGCTACGTAATGTAAACAACAATAAATCCACATTGTCATTTTCTTTGTGGATACATATGCTATTAGCATTAGCAGTTGCTACGAATAGCATCTGTATCCACAAAGAACATTACGACGTGGATTTATTGTTGTTTACATCACGTAGCCTACGTAGCAACTGAACCGGGTAGAAGAAGACAACTTTAGGTAAGAAAATCAAGTTTTATTCAACACTAGACAACTTTTAACATTAGCAACTATGGGCTGTATTGTCTCGGTTCTATTCGGGTAACTTGGTTCGGTTCGTGGTCGGAAACTAAAGACTCGGGTCGGGTCAGTTCCGGGTCCAAATATTGCGGGTCCATTCGGGTTCGGGTCCCCGGACTTATGATGAACAGCTCGGGTCGGGTCGGTTTCGGGTCAAATTTTCACGGGTCCGTGAAGACCTCTAGTCCCGAGTCTTACACGCTCTGCAAGTGTGAAAGGTGTTGAGATCCAACCCGACTGAGTTATGAGCTCAGCTGAACAAACACGTGGGGGGGGGGGCCAACAGGAAGGAAGGAATCATTCTCAAATGTTGGTCTTGAAATAAAATAAAAACAAACATGCAGAACAGAAAGAGGCAATGAAAAATTTTGATAGACACAAAAAAAAAAAAAAAGGAAAGCAGACTTATTCAGTCCGATGTCTCATAACTGTTTGGCCACAGGGTGGGATTTGTCCTGCTGAAACATAATCAGGAATGTTCCACCGACTCTCTCTGATCCTTCCTATACTCTCCTCTCTTCGCCCCTTTCTGCCGTTTCCTGCCTCCTTGCCCCCCCCCCCCCTGCTTTTTTCCTCCTGGCCTATTTTCTCTGACAGCAGACATTCCCTGGGGGGGTTTCTCAGGACACTGGGGGAGTGAAGGAGGACTGTTTCTGGGCCCGCTGCCCGGCTTCAGACTTAGCTTTGCCCAGCTGCAGCCTTAGCGCTGATCCGCTGAGAGAGAAAGTGCGTGAGAGCGACGGCGAGACGTATCAAAACACGGGGGCCAGCGAGTTCCAGCGGCGTTATTACGAACTGCCGTCGCATGCAACTGTTCCATTAGCTGGAGGCCGATTCCCAGTACAGGAATATAGATAGAAAACTTGTTGGCGCGGCCTTGGACGGGAAAAGCCGGAGCAGGCGCTCGGCACCGCTAACAACACAGATTAGTGTGCTTGACAGAGGGGCTAATTCAGACCTGCAAATCCAGCCTCCGAGCACCAGATCTGTCTGGGGGAGCATGGCAACGATGCGAAGGCATATCATGCTGCTATATCTAAACTGGTGGCTGGAGACGCCGGCGCCTGCCTCTCCTCCGACGTCTAGATTCCACGCCATCCCTGCTCCCAGTCGCCTCCGCCACAGCTTCTCTGTCCATCTGTTCTTACATCTCAACCACTTTAATTCAGGCCAACGTTCCCAATAAAACGACTTCAAACAATAAAGAGATAAGACTGTCAACTGGCAGATACAGTCCGTTAACCTCGAAGTGTTGCAGCGTTTTTCCACCCGAGTCAAGTTCCCCACAGGGACAAATCAGAGCCAGGGAAAACGAGATAAACTCCACGTTATTCTTTTTTTAATTACAAGTCGGAGATGATAACTTTTTTCAGTCAGTGAGGTTTATTTGTTCTAAATTTAACACACAACTTGGATTGTAATTTAATGCAACGTGCTGAGTAAGAAACCCCTCACTAGCATCCCGTCCTGAGCCACATGTGTCAAACACGAGGCCCGTGGGCCAAATGTGGCCCGTCACGTCATATGTATGTGGCCCTCGAGAGCTTGGGCATTATTGGCTTAAATTTTACACCAATATTTTAGGACTTAAAATAAGCTTACGCCGCTTTAAAGCGCATATTGGCGATAAACTACATCTCCCATCATGCATTTCGTCCGTTACCCACAACGATAACAGTCAGCTATGAGCAAGACGATTTTTCAGAACTGATGGACTTAAAAAAAACCTCTACAAACTAACCGCCAACATCTCCAAGAAAAGAAAAATTGATGCACAAGGAAGGAAGGTTTCATAAACGAAGTTTGTATCTCAAGTATGTCTTTTTTGTTATGAGGCGGGTGTCAGTCGTGAAAGAGTTTAATCTACGTCGCCATTTTGACAGCAAACACGGAGCTAAGTATGCTAAATTTAGCCTGGCAAGAAAAACAAAGAATCGCTTTCGCTTCTGAAACCAAGCTAATGGATACTCTTACAACCACAAACCCTGAGTTTAATATAATAATGACTTAAATATTTGATATACATAATAAATACAGAAACCGTTATTTAACAGTATAATAACGTGTAGTTTAATTTATTTTGATTTTCATTGCATTTTGTTACATTCATGCTGTCGAATTCATGCTGCTCTGAGCTAAGCTGAGCGAAGCAAAGCTGCTCCGTCGCATCTCACCTCTTCAGGTGGAACCGCAGGTATTTGAGCACGGTGGGCCCAGGCAGGAAGGTGCAGCTCATGCAGGTGAGGAGCTGCCAGTAGCGCAGATGTGCGGCGGTGTACGGCGAGGGCGTGTGGCTGGTCTGCTTCACCAGCTGGCAGTAGACCTCGTCGCGGAGGGGCCGCAGGTCCAGGCAGGTCTGCAGCACGCCCTGGATGATGGGAACCGGCTCCCGCGCCGACTCCAGCTGCTGCAGGCAGTTGAAGAGCTTCACGGCCTCCTCGCGCACCGAGCCGTAGCCTTTCCCGCTGTGGTCTAAAGGAAAGAAGACAGTACGACGCTCTTGTTATTATTTTTCCCCCAATAGAACGGTCTCCTCGTCTCCCACCCTTACTGTTGCAGATGTTAGCATCTCACAGAGCATCCTCGACATTTAAACACTACATCGCAGGAATATGTTGCGACACAGAAACAGTTTGATTCATGAGTTATCGTTTGAATCGGGCTGGTCTGCGTCACCGAAGGCTGCAAGAAGTCAGCACCAACTCAAAAAGACCTATAAAAAGATTCATTATTATATGTTTTAACTAGGGCTGCACGATAACTATCGGGCCGATAAGAGGAAATGATTATGTCATTCCGGTAAGTCCAATATCATGACGAATAGCCCCGATAACATATGTATTTTTGTCTACACGGCAGTGCCTCGCTCCCTCTGAGCCTTGAATGACCGGAAGTGAATGTTATGTTCAAGTTACGTCAGCATAATCAGAAAAACTACTTCTCAATCAGGAAACTCAAGAATACCCCCTCATGCCAGAAAACAACCTGTTACCTTGGTCATAATTTTGCTAGTTGCTGACTTTAATTGATATTCGCAGTATTTTCCCTCATGTTACACATAAAAAAGAAAAAGAAAAGGCCGAAAGAACGACTAGCAAACGAGGGAACGTGGGAATTTACGTTACACCTTGAATGCAGCATGCAGCACAACGTGCTGATGAAAACAAACTACATGGCGGCGATGGTATAGAACTTCGTTAAATTTTCTGAAGAAGATAGTTTGGTGGTTATTTGTGACGAATGCTCCAAGTGAATTCCACGAGGAGGGAAGCACAAGCTTTAATATGTCAAACCTGATCAGCCACCTACAGTATAACAATCGCTTCCATGGAGTTTTGAAATCGTGCTAACGTGAGCTAATGCTAACATGCGCAGACCAGCAGCTAGTCTCTCCTCCCCTCATCTCTCTCATCTAAAGCTTCCATGAGATGAAAAAAAAAAATACTGAACCTCATTAACTTTAATTAAAGGTATTAATTTAAATGGAACCACAAGCTAAAATCCTTTTAAATGTAAATCTTTTTCATTTTGTAGTTATGATGCATGTATTTCCATCAGTTCACGGAGCCTTTATTTTTTTATATCAGTAATGCACCTTATTTAAGTTGATGTAAGATATCAAATAGGTTTGACAGCTTTACGAAAATGTTTGTTGAGGCTTGCCAGTTCATTTAAAGAGTCAAAACTATTTTTGATTTTGTTCATAGTATTGATGATATTGATGATCTTAGGTATATGTGTGTGTTATTGGTCATCAGTATCGGCTTTTAGGACCTGAAAGTTATCGGTTATCGGTTTAAAAAAACAGTCATCGTGCATCGCTAGTTTTAACAGTGACTTCACATTTAGCTGTTAGAAATACGTGAACTCCGGTCTACTTACACGTGTGCTCCAGACTGCCGTAGGGGAAGGGCAGCAGGGGGGCGTACAGGGGGCCCTGGGTGTACTTCAGGATGGGGTTGTGCTGGTAGATGTGTTCCACTACCTCAGGATTGAACTTATTCTCCTGCGTGCACAAGTTAAAAAATAAAAAAAAATAAAAAAGTTTTAACATCTGGTAACACCAATAAACACTGTGCGAAACAAAGTTTCATATTCCTTCACTGTGGCTGGAGCGGACCCGAGAGGAGCCGGCGAGTGCGTGATCGGGTTCGTCCGGGGGTGACTGAGGTCGACTCGACCGGTGTCACTATTCGGCTCTGGAAACCTTCAAAGGCAGCAGGAAGGTCAAGTGATGACCCAGCAAACCGCACAGGCGCGACTGACACGTTATATTTTATCCGCCGGTGTCAATGAGTCGACCGTGCGTGCGTTTGTGTCTTTCCCCGCCGATGTGGATAGATGCCTTCCAGGCGTGCAGATGGCCTCCACGCCGCTGCCCTCCAGCACCTGTTGCTCATTAGTAACGTTGCCACCGCTCTCTCCTGACTCTGCAACTCTTCCAGTCCCCGCCACCCTTTCCCAAAGGCCGCGAGGCACGCCAGCCCCCCCCCTCCTTCCTTAGCGGGACAAAGTTGACACGTTCCCCAACCGAGTGTTTGGTGCGTGCTGGTAAAAGAATCATCCGTTTGAACTGTGGGAATGAGATTCTGCTCAGTGGACGACATCCAAGATGGCTCATCCAAACGGGACAGATATAAAACTGCCCCCCCCCCCCCTTCAGGGGTGCTTGGTCACGTGCATTACAAGTTCTGAAATTTTGGGAAATATGTTTCAGTCCTGCCAAAAGCTAAATGAGATGCAACTTGCATGTCTACGAGGCAAATATGGAACTGCACGGGCCAACAACACTTGGCAAAAACTCTGGGAAAAAAAAAAGAAAGAAAGAAAATCAAGTAATCACAAAAGGTCAGAAGTGCTGGATATACTGCGCTGTGTTGCTGATCCTATGTTAATTAACCGTACATAGCAGTTAATGAAAGAGAGGCTGAGGTGATGAGCACGCTGGGTCGGTGGAATAAACAGGATTTGGAGGCGGCGGGCGGTTACTGTTAGCTAGCATTTCATCAAAGAAAAGTGGGTTAGTTTTAACATGATCACCTGAACAGATGTCCTTGAAGTGCACAAGCACTTCAAAAAAAAAAAAAAAAACCTGGCGAGTGATTGGCTGAGTCATCTGTCCATCACGGCTCGCTACCTGACACGCAGCTCGTCAGAGTGCTAATTTTTCGGTTAACCTTTGATTTGTTTTCCTTTTCTTTTGGCTGTGAGATCATTTTTCCATTTTCTGTTCGTGCTTCGTCGTCTTCAGCCACATTTGTAAAATACAGAAATGGACGGTTCTTCTCATCCTCTCCGGTTTTCTCTTTTCCACTCGTGACGCCGACGCTTTGGAGCGCTCGCGCTCACGGAGGGAAAAGATCCTTTTTGCTCTTATAAACAATCTCGCCGTTAGTTAAAGGTCAAGGAGAGACAAATGCACAGTTTAAAAACAGACTAAAGAGGAATTTTAAGAAGGGAAACTCAAAAAGGAAATGAATGAGGAGCACTCTGAAAGATATAAACTTGGCCCCTCTTGGCTGAGCCGACGGGGAGATGGAGGCGAGCAGATTAAGCGTTCTTCTTTTAGATTACAGCCGCTCATTGAGGTTACTGAGGCAGGAGGCCAGGCAGAGGACGTCTTATCTGGTCCTGCTGCTCCTCGCCATGCCCTCTCCCGCCTTGCCTGCCAACAGCTGCCCCCTCTCCTCACCCCCGGAGCGAGCCGATGCGAGATAAGCGATGCGTCTGCTCGGCGAGATTCCAGCACGCGCCGTGACTCTCCGGCAACCCCTGCTCTGAAAGCACGGACGGGCGTTTCTAAAAACACCTCCTGCACACTGAAAATCTGCAAAAAACACTTAAAAACGGCTCTTATCGCAGGTAGTCGTTAACGGCGACGCCGTGCGCTCACCTCGATGTCTCGGATGAGGAGCTGCGTCGGCGTTTCCACGGGAGATTTGGTATCGATGATTTTCTGGATGGCGCACGCCCAGTGCACGGCTTCGTTGAAATGCTTGGTGTAGAGCCTGTAGCAGTGCTTCCTCCCGTAGACCGTGATGCTCCAGTAACCTGGCGAAAAGATTTTAAAAAAAAAACAAAAAAAACATCAGCAATCCAAAGTGGGTCACGATATGATATTATCACGGTATCGCGATATCACGATACAGTCATGGAAAAAATTATTAGACCACCCTTGTTTTCTTCAGTTTCTTGTTCATTTTAATGCCTGGTACAACTAAAGGTACAATTGTTTGGACAAACATAACGATAACCACAAAGATTGCTTAAACGAGTTTTATTTAAGAGCTGATATCTTACCATTTTCCATGGTTTTCTTGATTATAACCTAAATCACTTAAGTTTTTACATCAATAGCTATGGCGTTGTACTGCCAAAAACACTGCTTTTATGCATTCAGTGTTTTCTTTTCTGTCTGTTTTAGTCTCATGATGACGTTTAGTGGTACCAGGTATTAAAATGAACAAGAAAGTGAAGAAAAAATGGTGGTCTAATAATTTTTTCCATGACTGTATATTGCGATATTCTACCCAGTTAATATCAAAGTTAAAAGTAGAGATGAAAAATCAAGTTCTGTATATGTTCGTCAGATGATATTGATCATTCAGAGGACAAAACTATTTGCTTCAAAACAACCTATTTATTGTTTATTATTAGTGTTTTTGCACATTTAAGTAACCATTACAACACACTGACGATATTGATATTAGGAGCTGGAAAAATCGATATTATATCGCGATATATTGCCAAATCAATTTTTTTTTTTCACACCCCTAGTAACTTCAGGAAATAAGACATAATGGTCTTTAGAAGATACATCCCACATATCAGGCAAGACTCCCTCCTCCCGACTTCCCTTCTCCGTTTCTTTGAGGTTCAAAGGTCACCTCGAGAGGAACCTCGGGCCACACCAAAACCAAACAAGAGCATTATTCTGCAGGGGTGTCGGGACACAATGCCAGCGAGGCTATTCATGGACGGCGTGCAATAAAAGCGAGAGAAAGGAACGCTTCCTCCCTGTGCAGAGGAAGTACGAGACAAACCTCAGGCGCACTGATCTGCAGCCTCGTGGCCGTTATCAGGTTTTCCCGCTACGTGACTTGGCACCGCCAATCTTTTAGGTCATAATGAAGTACTGAAGCTTTATAATAGATATTACAACCTGTAAGTATTGTTCAGTTTGCTCCTGTTTAGCGGTTTTTAAACAAACGGAGCCCTGACAGGGAACTGGTATTTCTCGTTGCACAGAGGAAGTAAAAGATTTCACGCAACTCATATGTGACAAATTTCTCGGTGGCTTTAGGGGAACAAAGTTATTCAGTAATGAAGTGGCGAGTGGAGCTTGTGACAAAGCCGCCGTTGAAAGCGCACTTCTGTCCAGAAAAGTCCCCCAGAGTAGATTAAGTTAGCGGGAGCTATGTTTGGGGTTAGGTTTACACAATGTCGCGAGCCTTTTCAGCCCGTCAGCAGAACATAAATGGCTCCATTGATGGACGGGCGGACAGACATGTTGAAGACAGGGCTTGACCAGAAAGGATAAGTCATCCCCCCACGTAGGAAAAGACTTTCCTCCTGAATCCTCGACTCTTTTGTTTCACTTCACGCAAAAAAGGAAAAGGCCTTATTACTCAGATTAGAGGTTTCAAACCAGACCTTGAGCCGCATCTTTGGGCCAAATACAGCTGGGACTTCCCAAACTGACTCAGAACCGTAGAAAATACAGGGAAGGAAAAGGGGACGAGGAGACATCACTTGCCCGTCAAAAGTCCGGGAAGGGCGTCCAGGGAAAGTTTTTGAAAATGTCAACGATCGCCACACCGCAATGGAAACTACCTCACGTTCCGACTGCATTAAACTATATCGGGTCCGCCCGGCTAACCGCGTCGGCCGGCTTACCCGTCCGCCCGGCTTACCCGTCTCCTTGTAGGTCTGCTTGTCCGGCCAGATGACGGAGCAGAGGTTGGTGAGGACCAGCGTGCCCAGCCTTCGGGCGCCCTTTCTCGGGGCCGCTGTAGTAGTCGAGGGAGTCCTGGCTCAGCACGAACCAGAACCGGCGCTGCTTGATCCAGCCGCTCCGCACCTCCCGCAGCAGCCAACCTTCAAACGGGGGGACACACCAGCATCATGAGACCCCCCCCAGTTCAAACTGAAGACAACGCAGAGTTTCTACAACTAGGGCTGTAGCTAGGGATGCACGATAACTGTTTTTTAAAACCGAATACCGATAACCATTAACTTTCAGCAACTAAAGGCTGATACCGATAACACACACACATATACCTAAGATCATTACATCAATACTATAAACAAAATCAAAAATAGTTTTGACTCTTTAAATGAACAGATATTTATTTTTTCCAATGAAAAACTACTGGCAAGCCTTTCAAACATTTTTGTAAAGCTATCAAACAAACATTTGGTATCTCACATCAACTTAAATAAGGTGCATTACGGACTGATATTTAAAAAATAAAGGCTCCTTGAACTGATGGAAATACATGCATCAGAATTACAAACTGAGCTTGTGGTTCCATTTAAATTAATACCTTTAATTAAAGTAAATGAGGTTCAGTATTTTTTTTATCTCATGGAAGCTTTAGATGAGAGAGATGAGGAGAGACTAGCTGCTGGCCTGCGCATGTTAGCATTAGCTCACGTTAGCGTGATTTCAAAACTCCATGGAAGCGATTGTTATACTGTAGCTAGCTGATCAGGTTTGACGTATTAAAGCTTGTGCTTCCCTCCTCGTAGAATTCGCTTGGAGGATTTGTCACAAATAACCACCAAACTATCTTCTTCTGAAACTTTAACGAAGTTCCATACCATCGCCGCCATGTTTATTGTGATCAGAAGGCTACAGAGGGAGCGAGGCACTGTCCTGTTGACAAAAATATATATGTTATCGAGGCTATTTGTCGTGATATCGGACTTATCAGAATGACATCATAATTTCCTCTTATCGGCCCAATAGTTATCGTGCACCCCTAGCTGTAGCGATACACTAATCTCCCGATACGATACACGACATTCGGCTAACGATACGATATATATCGATATTCATCTTGCAATACATTTACATCATTTTCCGAAAGATTTTAAAGGGACAAAGGCTTTTAAAGGTGGGACAGCTTAGAATATCGATACCTGCGGCTGAAAAATCGATACTCTCTGGGGAAATAAAATATCGATATATATCGCAGAATCGATAAAATTGTTCAGCTCTATCTACAACCAGTCAATATACTTTTTATATTTCCGGACAAACCAAATATTTTTCACACAGTTTCCTCCAGTCATCATGGCAGAGCCACCTGGGACCAGTTTTGCCAGCACCGAGTTGTGAATCACAAAAATATGCCGTTACGCCCCCGCGCCTGCGGACGGAGACGAGCGCTAGCGTGGAGCTGCCGCACCACGTTTTCACCGAGAATAATCCCACAGGCGCGTAACCGTCCGTGGAGTTTGTCGCGGCCTGCGTGCTCCTGGATAAAAATACAGCCGGCTAACAGCGTAGGTATTAGGTGCCGCATGCAGCCGGCATAATTGCCACTTTCGAAGGTTGACGAGCGTTACTGGAGCAGGGCGACAGAGAGACGGCAGACATGCCTTCGGTACTCGCCAAGCCTGTCTGTACAACGCAAGACTGTTGTGCTCCACAAGTTCTGAGGCTTTGGAGAGATTGCAACAGAGCAGACCTACTGTTCCCCCCCCAACTATGTGTGCAGATCGTTCCTCAAAAGTATGTCATCTTAAGAGCGGATGAGCTTGAGCCCAGTCCCGGTAACAGTGGGGGGGTGGGGTCAAAGTTTATCCAGAGAGCTGACGGCGAGACCGCAGGGAGCTGCTGCGGCCCATCTGGAGCGACGCGAGGTACCAGTATAGACTGGGGAGGGGGGATTGTGGGAAGGCTGTAGCATATGGTTTCTGTACGTCTGCTCGAGACTGGTTTCTAAAAGGAACAATTAGGCAACGTACCTTCAGCCTCCAACCCCGTGAAAACGGTAATGATGCCACAACGGCGTCACAACTTCCTATGCGGTTAGAAAGCTGCGTGCCACCTGTCAGCCAGCGCTCCCTCCTTCCTGCGCCGACTTTCATCTCGGCCCAAAAACTCCCGTTTTTTTTCTTTAAAGCCTCCCTCAGATGGGTTTTTCTCAGGCAGCTCAAAGATCTCGCTGCTTCGCTGATGCTCAAAAATAAAGTAGTGACAGAGAAGTTGAGGCGGGGGAAGGGGGGGGGGGAGTCTAAGCTTCTCAGGCTCTGTTTCCTCTTTCAGAATACCTCCACATGATGTAAGTGGCAGTTTTGAACCTACCATAAAAGCCCCGTTATAGCCCAACGTAAAAAAAACCCAAGAGGTGCTTCGAACCACATCAGAGAGGGTCAGCATCGGAACCCAAAGTGGGAATGGATTTAAAAAAATAAATAAAAATAAAATGAAACGCAAGGTTAGCAGGACTGAGCTTGCTAATTTGCTGACTAGATGTGGGACGGCGGAGGCAGACGCGCTGCATGAAGGGGCCCCAACGCCACTGGAGATGCTCGCGTCCCACAAGACGATCTTTCTGAGCCGTTCGCTACGAGCCAAAGATGGACGGAGACGGAGAGAGCAGCCGATCCCCCCCCCCCCTCCAAGTAAACCCCCATCTGGCTCCCATCTCCGCGGCCCGCTAACGTGTCCCCCGGGGGCCATGGCTCACCCTTAATCTCTTTCATTTGTGACCCTCGACCTTCAGGGCTCTGCTCCTGTAAACACGGATTAAGTAAACAATCTCTGCAAAATTCCTTTTTTTTCTTTTTTTTTTTTAAATCATAAGTATCTAACTTTTTGCTCAGTTTTTTCGTTTGGTATATTTTAACTGTAATAACCATCAAAACTCCTCCTTCGTTCATCATCAAAACCCAACTCAAAGAGCATGATACAGGTTTCATGTTTTGTCCCAAAATTGAAAAAAAAAAAAAATTAAATCCGATACGTATCGATATGTATCACGATATTTGGGTCACGATACCATATTGTCGCAATATCACGATATATTGCGATATTCTACCCAGTTAATATCGAAATCAAAAGTAGAGATTAAAAAATCAAGTTGCTGTATACAGTGATCCCTCGCCAATTCACGCTTTAAGTTCCGCGGTTTTAGTTATTCGCGGATTTTTTTCAGAAATTTATAATATAAAAAAAAAAAAAAAAAATCAAGAAAAAATTGCGGAAACATCACAGGATGTTGTGCGCGCTCTCTCGCAGCAAAGAAATGTTATGAACCTGCCTGGCCGCTTAAAGAAGGTGGCCTTATGGGTAATGTAGTGTGTGTGTCGTGGGACGGCAGAATGAAAACGAGGTTAGATGAAAGACCGGTTTCTTTACTACGGTTCAGAGACCAGAGGCTGGGAAGGTAACAGAAAGACCACAGTTGAGCTTTTGTCTTGTTTTGCTGCAGTGCTTCGATACTTTTTTGCTGTTTTTAAACATATTTTAAACACATTATTTAGGCTCGGGCGGCTCCGGCTCCTGTTCGCGGATTTTGATTCTCGCCGGGTGCCATTAACCGCGAAAAATAAGGGATCACTGTATGTTCATCAGTTGATATTGATCATTCAGAGGACAAATTGAGTCAAAACTATTTGCTTCAAAACAACCTACTTATTGTTTATTATTAGTGTTTTTGCACATTTAAGTAACTATTACAACATACTGATGATATCGATATTAGAAGCTGAAAAATCGATATTATATTGGGCGGCTGAAAATCGTGATATATTGCCAAATCGATTTTTTTTTCACAACCCTAATGATCATGGCTGATCTACTGTCTGATAAACGGAAACTAACGACAGAACAAGTCCTTCCTCGTGCCTTTAACAGACGTGGATACATGCCTGCTCAGCTGCATCCAGACAGACGGACAGACGGCTCGGCTGCAGTTTACTGGAGCGTGCAGGGCTGCGCGTCACGTGAGGAGTAATTTTAACTGTAAATCAACAAAGGTATGTCAATAAACCAATGTCAACATCTCTTTCTGTCACCACTCCGCCGGTTTTACAATTCATCCTCACATCATCGGTCTATATCTGCAACGTTGGTGGCCTATTTTAAGAGTCTGGGGCAATATTCGGCCCCCATGTAGCCCCAGGACGTCTCGCTGAATAGAAAGTGCACACGCGAGGGAAAAAGGCCAGAAAGGATGCATTTGGTTTGTTTGTTGTTGTTGTTTTTTGCACAGAAAATAGAGAAACAAGAGGTTTTATCTCACATCCTCAGGTGGCACTTCTGACTTTGTTTTTTTTTTAGTTTGGTCATGTGAACTGCAGGGGAGGGCGCCGGTTTAAACGACTGGAGGCGGAGAGGGCGAAAAAATAAAACCCTTATTATCTACCAGAAAGAAAGAAATGGAGACTTGGGACAGCGGCGAGAGCGGAGCGGCGCCCGGGAGGCCGTGGCAACCGCTATCAGAATTAGGCGATCGGGACGCGACATATTTTACGGCCGCCTCCTGACCGGAGGCCGAGAATAAAAGAGGAGAAAACAAGTTTGCACGGAAATATCCGATGAGCTCACTCCTCGAAAGCATGAGACGAGCAACGCTGGTAGCCGTCCGTCCACAAATACAGGCCCAGGAGCTGGAGCTGGAGGGGGGAGGGGGAGCTGCTGTGCGCCACATGTGGTCGAGGGGGGGGGGGGCTACGGGGAGGGAGCTGCGACGGTAGACAGCTAGGCTGGTGACATGTACGCTGCACTCAATGGCATAAAGAGCCTGACAGCGACAGCGCCGGACAGCTTTTAATACGTTTTCCCGTTTTTTTCCAATCATTCGTGACTCACCTTTCACCAGCAGCTCGGGCTCTTCCTCCATTCCCATCTTGTTCTTCTCAATGATCAGGCTTTTCTTCTCGTCCGACAGCGGCGAGACGGCGTGCCTGCGTGTGGAGAGGAGACGGAGAATGTAAATAACCCAGCTTCCCTCTCAACTCAAGTCTTCCTCTGAATTCTCCCTCCCCATTGGACGGCTGCTGTAATTGGCTCCCACACTCCTGGCTGTGACTCCCTGGCAACTACAAGCCTCTCTGATACTCTCACGGACCCGGGGGGGGTGGAAGAAGCGCCACAAATATCTGCCCCTCCAGCGTTTACCCCCTACTTTCCCTCCCCTAGCAGCACGCAAAGCCCACAGACACACACCGACGCTCGCCACGCCGCCGCGGACAGACCGTCTCCCTTTTATCACCCCGGCTGGCGACTTATAAATAAACGTGGCGGCGTGACGCCGGGCCTGACTCCCCGCCAACCGGCCCTCGCCGGTCAGAGGGAGGCGGAAGGTTCAACAGGTCACGGGCTCGTATAGTTAAAACTAGGGGTGTGGGGGGAAAAAATTGATTTGGCGATATATCGCGATTTTCAACCGCCTGATATAATATCGATTTTTCAGGAAAATTCATTCGTCCACTTAAATGTGCAAAAACACTAATAATAAACAATAAATAGGTTGTTTTGAAGCAAATAGTTTTGACTCAGTTTGTCCTCTGAATGATCAATATCATCTGATGAACATATACAGCAACTTGATTTTTCATCTCTACTTTTAATTTTGATATTAACTGGGTAGAATATCGCAATATATCGTGATATCGCGATTATATCGTATCATGATACATATCGTATAGCGAGGTCCTTGCCAATACTCACCCCTATCTCCATGTCAAGTTGCCATTTTTTTTAATTTTATGTGTTGCCGCGCAACTTAGAGACCCTTTACCTGATCTAGCAATGAGGCAGAGCTGAGCGATTTTATCGATTCTGCGATATATATATATCGATATTTTATTTCCCCAGAGAGTATCGATTTTTCATTTGCGGGTATCGATATTCTAAGCTTCTTTCATAACCCCCGTGTCCCACCTTTAAAAGCTTGCAAGCAACAATTTGCACTGTTTAAATTTATATATCGTACCGTGAGCCGAATATCGTGTATCGTATCGTGAGATTAGTGTATCGCTACAGCTCTA
Source organism: Hirundichthys speculiger (assembly GCA_018398805.1). Lineage (NCBI taxonomy): Eukaryota > Metazoa > Chordata > Actinopteri > Beloniformes > Exocoetidae > Hirundichthys > Hirundichthys speculiger. The sequence continues at coordinate 661,400 of JAGFBZ010000205.1, read as the reverse complement.
CAATGAGGTGTGCCATTTAAAGCTGAAAGATGACTCCCAGAAAACAAATAAAACCCCAAAAATGCATAGAATTGAAACGGCGTGACATGTAGGGCTGTCGCGATACACTAATCTCGCGATACGATACAATACACGATATTCGGTACGATATATATGGATATTCATATCGTGACCCAAGTATCACAATACATATCATATTGCGAAGGTCCTTGCCAATACTCACCCCCCTAGTTAAAACCATAAACATTCAGGAAAAAAAAAGAAAGAAAATTGCCGTTCTTTCTTTATTTCGTTCGTTCTCTCATTAATACCGTCCCATCAAGGAGCAGCTGGAGTCGTTTCCACGTCCGGTGGCGGCTCAGCATCTGATCAGGCAGCACCGAGGGCAAATTAATACTCTTATCTCGGGCCAAGGACCCATTTCCAGTCTGTTACATTGCTCAGAGGTTTTATCTCTCCTCGTTCATTCATCTAAAAACTCATTTATTTTCTCCATTTCCTGGGTGTAAATAGCATTTGAAGGGAAAAGTGGCCAGTCCCTCTTTTCTCCTCCTTCATCCTCCCCCTCCTGGGATCCCTGCTGAGGAAATGAATGGAGCCCTTCCTCCCAGGGTTACCGGCCTCTCGTTACTTACGGCTTTGTCGGGTGATTTATGTTGTTATTGATCTGATAATGCCAGAAGGCTCCTCCTCACAGAAGGTAGCAATAATCAATAAAGTCCAAATATAGCCTTATCTGCCTAAACTCATCTGACATGACCGCCGAAGCCATTTCCTCTCTTTCTGTGCCGTCGGAGCAGATCTGGTCTATATCAGGGTCGATCTGGTTGACCTCTACGCACATTTTGTTCCCTTCAAAAGCCCATAATTGCCACTGCTGATTGTAACCGACCAACATCCCTAATTCAAGCCTCAAACAGCAAAGATCTGCCTATAAACTGGTCAAAGGTGACGCCTGAGAGAAGCAGCCTGTCATCGTGTTTAACTACGGCGACTGGCCTGCGACAGAGGGGAACCTCTGCATACGCAGACCCCACTTAAACGCATTAAAATAGACGCACAAGTATGAGGACATCTCTTAATCGGGACGGTTGGATAACGGAGACACTCGCTCAGAAAGGCAGCCCCGAATTCCAAGGAGACGATCCCCGAGCAAGAAGCACGTGGCCCTGCGGGTTCACGCTAGACCTCAGCGATTTTATCGATTTTGCGATATATATCGATATTTTATTTCCCCAGAAGTATCGATTTCTCAGCTGCGGGTATCGATATTCTAGATGTCACCAAAATCACTTTGTCCCTTTAAAATATTTCCGAAAATGATGTAAATGTATTGTAAGACGAATATCGCGATATATCGTATCATGAGCCGAATATCGTGTATCGTATCGCGAGATTTAGTGTATCGCTACAGCCCTAGTGCACGTTACAATGTTAAAGTCAGGTGAGAACGTTACAGTTTTTTAAAATGTTGCACGCAGGATCGAGGAGACGGTTACGACGCCGCACGCCAGGCGAGTGTCGTGGAGGCGGCTCCGAGCCGAACGCACGCCCAGAATATTTATTAGACGTCACATTAACTTCATATGAGTCGTTCAGCTGAGTTTTTTTGTTTTTAAATAACATGAGCCATGGATTACGCAAAGTGCTGCATTTATACCTGTTAGCAAAGGTCACGTAAAGACCGCTCAGGTCGTGGCGGCGGCGGCGGAGCGGAGCGGAAAGGTCACTGATGTAAATACACACACAGAGCTGCGAGATAACAGACTCAACAATGAACATGCCATGCTGTGGATGTGACGCCACATTTAGGATCATTGTGAGCATTGTTTCCAAAACGTAAGGCACCAAGAGACACCCCCCCCCCCCCCCCCATCTCCCCCCCCACCCAGCTACTTATGGCGTAACAGAATAAAAAGACAGCCCATAACAAGAAACAAATACAGCTGGAAGCAAATGTTTAGAGTAAAAGTGATGTGGGAGTTTTTCCAATCTGCACAGCTGTCCAACAGCCCAACCCCCCCCCCCCACAGCGCCCCCCCCCCCCCCACCTCCAACCCCCAACCACAGTCCCCACATTCCCAGAAGCCCCTGCAGAGGCCATGACGGTGGGGCCTTTAGTGGGCAACTTCCTGTCGAGCGCAGGAAGCAATTTGACATGGGGGGATTAGACGGCACGAAGAATGGAGAGAGCGCACGTCAACAGGGCCTGCTTCTCTAACTCATACCCCCCCCCCCCCTCCCCCCCCCCCCTCCCACCACCACCCAGGTGTGCATCTATATATGTATGAGAGAGACAGACGGAGGGGGAAACGATGAACTTCGGCGCCAGACTGCAACATCTGCTGAAAACCTGCAGATTTTTTTCAGCCCCGCAGCTCCAGATCAGTTTAAAACGCCGTCAGGTTCGCTGTTCTTATGGTTCAACGGCAGAGAGCGACGCGAGGAAACAGCTATTATTTAAGAAACTGAAAGAGAGAGTGTGGAGAGGACATGAATTTAAACATGTGCACTGTTGCCCTGGTGACGTCTGCAGCCTGCGGCCCTGCGGGCGTCGGGGCCCTCGGCTGCTGGAAGGCCTCATCAGTGTTGCACACCGTCTCTGGTTTGCGCAGATATTCGCAGTATTTTCCCACATGTTACACATAAAAAAAAGGAAAAAAAAGTAGAAAAGGCTGAAAGAACGACTAGAAAACGAGGGAACGGAGGAATTTACGTTACACCTTGAATGCAGCCTGCAACACAGCCTGCTGATCACAACAAACATGGCGGCGTGGAACTTCGTTAAAGTTTCAGAAGACAATAGTTTGGTGGTTATTTGTGACGAATCCTCCGAGTGAATTCTACGAGGAGGGAAGCACAAGCTTTAATACGTAAAACCTGATCAGCCACCTACAACATAACAATCGCTTCCATGGAGTTTTGAAATCGCGCTAACGTGAGCTAACGGAAGCTAATGCTAACGTGCGCAAGTCAGCAGGAGTCTCTCCTCTCCTCATTCCGCTCATCTAAAGTTTCCATGAGATTAAAAAATAAAAACTACTGAACCTCATTTACTTTAATTAAAGGTATTAATTTAAAAGGAACCACAAGTCAAAATCTTTTAAATGTTAATCTTTTTCAGTTAGTAATTCTGATGCATGTATTTCCATCAGTTCAAGGAGCCTTTATTTTTTATATCAGTCAGTAATGAACCTTATTTAAGTTAATGTGAGATATCAAATAGGTTTGTTTGATAGCTTTACAAAAATGTTTGAGAGGCTTGCCAATAGTTTTTCATTGGAAAAAATAAATATCTGTTCATTTAAAAACTCAAAACTATATTGATGTATGATCTTAGGTATATGTGTGTGTTATCAGTTATCGGTTTCAGCCTTTAGGAGCTGAAAGTTATCGGTATCGGTTTTAAAAAACAGTTATGGTGCATCCCTACCAGGAGCGTTCAGGTTTGCACACACAACGCCAAGCAGGAAAGACATTGACAGGAAGAAGCATCTAAAGGGAACATGGCAGCAGAGCTCCGGCACGCAGAGCAAACCACGAGACGACTGGCACGGCGAGGAAAACGCTGTAAACACGAACGGGCAGCACAGCCGCCACCACAAGGTTGTGTTCTCCCTCCTTTCACTTTCATAAAGACGAATTCACATCTGTTTTATGCCCAAAAATGACAAAAAAATTAAAAATCATATAGAAAACACTGTACGAAAGGAGCAAGAAAAAATAAACCGATCAATCACAAAGAGGAGCAGGAAGCCAGCTCCTCTGTGGTCACTCCGATCAGGTTCAGTCGGAAAGAGATTTACATGAGAACCGATGACGTCACCAAATTCCACGTACCGAAGTTAGACGCTGTCACGCTGTCGCACCCTCGGCAGTGAAGACGAGGACGAGGGAGTGTCAGGGAGACGTGAATCACGCGTGTCGTGTGAAAAGCCCTCGGAGGCCTCCGGAGGATTTCTAATTACCAGGAGTGGCGGGAACGCTCACAGACCTCGCTTTCACGGAGGAACTGCGTTGTTTTACTGAAGTAAAACTGCAACAATGGGAAGAAAACCCAGCTGACGTGAGCTCCCGGTGTTAGTTGTTCATTTTAGACAACAGGAACAGATTTACCACATTTTTATAGCAGGTAGCAGCCACCGACGTGAGAACAAGTCATATCAGGACATAATCAGATGATAGCGTCCATTTTTCTAAGCTGAAATTACGTGATTAGCCTAATAAAAAAAACCTGACATATGAATCCAGAGCTCAGTTGGACGTTTCAAAGTCAGGGACAGCTCTTCCTGCAGAACCACCCTTTTAATTTCATTGTTCAGTACGCTGAAAAAACACTGACTCGACAGGTTTAAACACACCCGGAGCCCCATTATGTCGCCCATCCTCGAGTGTTAACGGCCGCCATCTCACTTGGCCCCGGGTCACCGGGTCCTTCCCCGCCGGTCTGCTTCTGTGAGCTTTTATAAAGGAGTTGATGCCTGACAACAGGGGGGTCAGACCCATTTTCACTGAGGGCCACATCAGCATCATGGTGGCCCTGGAAGGGCCAGACTGACAGCATGAATGTAGCAAAATGCAATGTAAATCAAAACGGATTAAACTACACTTGAATATATGTTTAAATAACGGTTTCTGTATTTATTATGTATTCAAGTTTCAAATATTTAACTCATTATTATATTAAACTCAAGGTTTGTGGTTGTAAACCTGCTCTCACTCAGGTGATGTTTGAAGTTAAATTTAGCATACTTAGCTCCGACTGACACCACCTCATAACACAAAAGACAAACTGTTTTTCACATTGAGATACAAACTTGTATTCGTCCCATCGTTCGTGAAACTGCCTTCCTTGTGCATCAATCTTTCTTTTCTTGGACATGTTGGGGTTAGTTTTTTAAAAGTTTTTCTTAAGTCCATCAGTTCTAAAAATCGTCTTGATGTCTCATTAATAGTGAGATACCATTTTCGTTGTGGGTAACAAAATGCATTGTGGGAGATGTAGTTTATTGTCAATATGCGCTTTAAAGCGGTGTAAGCTAATATTAAGTCTTATAATATTGGTTTGATATTAGGGATGCACATGGTTAACTGTTAGCCGATAACAGTAACTCTAACCGATAAATACTAACAGTCAATTTTGTTTTTAAGCGTAATTCAATCAACTCATGGGGGCGTGTCGACAGGTGCAACAGGCCTCTGATTGGTCAATTCTACATCCGCATAGAAAAGAGCTCGTCATCGAAAAAATGAGGAAGTACCCACATCTGTACGATTCTGGTTCTCCACACTACAAAGACAGAACATATTCTAGTAATTCATGGAGGGAGATAGCAATGAATGTGGGTCCTGATACGGCCGAGATGGTGAGGAAGTGGAAAAACGCAAGAGATAAGTTTAGTAAGCTTAGCTAGTTCGTGATTGTCGCTCTTGCGTTGTGGCGTGAAATAACCTAGCAGAGACCGCGCTAGTATAAATCAAAAGTGACGGCAGCATCTCTGCGACAAGCGGACGGCGACACATTGCCGCGATAGTATACACGGGGAAGTGTCCGCATGCGTCCACGACAACGTGCGCAACATCGCGGCAGCCAACCCTACCGGACCTATCGGTTAACGGTTATTAATCGTTAAAGGGCGTCGGTTAACGGTCATAAAAAAAATCCAAAATGTGCATCCATATTTGATATGTGAGCCAATAATGCACAAGCTCTCAAGGGCCACGTAAAATGATGCGGCGGGCCACGTTTGGCCCACGGGCCTTGTGTTTGACACATGTGCCTTACAAGAACAAGCAAAGGTGCGTTCAGCGCGAGCACGTCCAGAGCCGGAGACGCCAGGATCCGAACATGAACGTGTGTCAGGAGCTGCAAACCATCCACAGCCCGGTCTGAGGGACGTTTCAGGAGGCCATGAGCTGGAGCGATTAGTCACGCAGTCTGTGTGCAACCTGCATGCGCGCGCATGTCGCCGGGACCAAAGAATGCAACACAGCGCAGCTCCCTGACGACTGGACGTGTTCGACGGCCTTCAGGTGAATGATACACAACCGTTGCAGATGTTTATTTTTTTTTTCTCCCCCACCTTCATCCCGAATGACTCCACGTTGCGTAAAGTTGTCTACCTCGTTTCCTCTTACTCACGGACCGCTGACGGACAGCAGCACACACACACAAAACACCGACATAGACGAGGCTCCTCGTCCGCCTGCCGTTCGATAGACGCCGACTCAATGTCTTTATTGACAACGCAACACCGTGCATCGGCTGAAACCGACAGTATGTGGGCCACAAACTGTGACACACTTAAAACCGCTAGTACAGCAGGTTGATTAATGTCTGGCCCGCGGCCGCCGCTAGCTGTGATGAGTAATTGATTTCGGTCCGGGGTCTGTTCACAGAGCCGAGACGCTAATTAAAGTTAAAAACGCGCCGTCCTTGCTGTCGGGCTTCGCTGACCGCAATGGACACGCATCCCAGCATGCAAAGCGGGCCCTTTTTCCCACCACAGGACCGCGTGTAATCGCAAAATAACCCGTGCACGACCACGTCACGGGAATATTAATCTCATATATGAATGTGTATTTTATCATCACTAACGCATAGGACAGCTTTTTTCTTGTTAAAAAAAAAAAAAAAGCCTTAGATGGATCCAAACAGGCAGTAAAACCATTTTTTTTTATTTTTGTTAAAAACAGATGCAGATGTGGTGGGAGTCCAGCTCCATTAAAAGTTCATAAACTACACAGTAACGAGTTGACCGCTAGTTACAGTTTAATGGACGTGAACAAACATCGGGGGCCAAGCGGGGCGGCGGGAGCGTCTTGGTTTCAGGAGGGTAGTGATGCGCCCCCCCCCCCCACGGAGAGCGAGCTGGCTGAACTGGGCCTCTGGCTGCAACTGGGCTGGTGGGAAAATGGGGGATGTGGTGATTAAGATTGGGCCTATATGACCTCCCGGCTAAAAATACGCTGTTTACTCAAGACCACTGCCAAGAAATTCAAGGCAGAGGGAAGAAAGGGGGGGAGGAGAAAAAAAAAAAAGTCATGTTTTGAGACCAGCGGAGGAGGGGGGGGGGGTGTGTGACAGGAAGTCTGAGCTGGTAACTGAAGACGTGCGAGTCGTCAGCAAGACAAGTTTTTATGATACGTTTCAGCTCATTGTTAGACTTTGTCACGTGCACCAACACCTTCAGTACAGTTGGGGGTTTTGTGCTGAAGACCGGGTCGGGCCGTGACGGCTGACTGACGGGACGATACGCATCTAAAAAAAAAAAAAAACACGCAGTTATCACACGTCCACACCCTCCCCCGGGCGCACGGACCGACCTGCCAGCGGGAGACGGGTGTCCAAACACCACTGTCCTCCAGTCGTTACTGCCCAAGAGCCCACTTAACAAAAAAACAAAAAAAAAACAAAGTAAAGCTTTAGCCTCTTGAGAGCTGTCAAAGAAGAAGGGAGAAGCTAATGATGACGCAAGAGGAAGGAGAAACAGATCCTCGTGCAGTTTTATTATCATTATCATTGCTGCGACTTGTCCTCTGCCCTCGTCGAGCTGTGAGAAAGAATCTGAGTGAGGACAGCGAAGTGGGTCAAAGACAAAAACAAGAGTTGACCAAAGCGCTGCCACAGATAAAACCCAAATAACAGCAAGACGTGATGCAACTAATACAAGGAAACAAATAAAAACAGCAGCCGCGTGACAAAAGGCAAAAGGTATTCGGCTCAGCTGGGACTGAAGCCGACGAGGACAGAAAAACAACGGGATGAGACGGCGGCGATGATGTCACATGGACGTTTGAAGATTTGGCTTTTTTTTTTTCCAGTAAAAAAACTAAATCTGGTAGTTTAAGCGACAATGAAAATCCCTGTTGGCTGCAGTGACGAGAGTCAAAGCAGCATTTGTTTATTTGTTTGTTTTTTTTTAAAAACTAATTTGAAAATGTGCAGGAAATCTTTCGTTGTGCGTTAGAGATGAGTATTGGCAAAGACCTGATATCACGATATCGCAATGTCACGATATATTGCGATATTCTACCCAGTTAATATCAAAATTAAAAGTAGAGATTAAAAATCAAGTTTCTGTATATGTTCATCAGATGATATTGATCATTCAGAGGACAAATTGAGTCAAAACTATTTGCTTCAAAACAACCTATTTATTGTTTATTATTAGTGGTTTTGCACATTTAAATTTTAAACGATTTAAATATGAAAATTAAACAATTTTCCTGAAAAAAAAAAAAAAACGATATTAGGAGCTGAAAAATCGATATTATATCGGGTGGCCGAAAATCGCGATATATTGCCAAATCGATTTTTTTCACACCCCTATTTTGTGTCATGTTCAGGTCGCAGATTTTATTTTATTTTTAATAAAAAGGGAGCCATCATAAACATGTATTTGTTTACAGCATAATTACGCAGTGACGCAGCTGAAATGCGCGTCATCCGTGAAGTCCCGGACAAAAGCAGACAAATTTACCCTCCACCCCCGTCCCTCGTCCCCCCCTCACGACCACATCAGGCCTGCGGTGTGACTAATTGTCTGAGCATTACCACGTTAACCTCGATCCTGTCGGACAGAAAAAAGAAAGAAAAAAAATCCCCTCTTCGTCGCCATTAAATCTGGATCGTGTTCGCTGAAGAACTGCAGTTCAACGCGAGCAAACCGAGCTTCCGTTTCTGTGATGTGCAGCTGTAAACGGGTGGATATGGCGCCGCTCTACATCACAGGGCCGCTGACGAATCAGAGACGTGCCCGTCCTCGTCTGGGTGTGTCCTCCAACTGGCCAGGTAATGACCGAGAGCCGCGCTCTCTAATCTGTGCGCTCGGTGTGATGATTACACCCCGGCTTTTAACACACTCCCTTTAAAACTACTAGGTAATTATGCTGTGTCGCCCAAGGCCGCTGTAGCGGTGACACACACACACAGACACACACAGACACACACACGCGCACACACACGTTTCTTCTGGGAGTGCTACTGAGGTGGGACTGAGTCACGCAGTCCGGTCTTCACGGCTTCCCTTCCTCTTTAAGGCCTGGTTCATGCTCAGAAATCAGGTCGTCTGCATGTGTGACGCAGATAACGCTGATATAACCCCCCCACCCTCCGCAGACACTCCCTGAAATTGTAGGTGACCGTAGACAGTGCCACAGAGAGGAGAGAAAGGAGGCCTCTGATTGGTCAATTCTACATCCGTGTAGAAAAGAGCGCGTCATCGAAGAAGTGAGGAAGTACCCACATCTGTACGATTCTCGTTCTCCACTAATGCTCAGCATTTCTGGGAATTCTGGTAACGATCCAATACCAACTAAATACAGGGCCAGTATCGCTGATACCGATACCGATACTTTTTCATATTAAGCTTAATCTATTGTGAACTTTTGTTATTTTTGTTTTAGGATTATTTTGTTAAAACCAAGAATAGAATTTCGTCAAACTTTATGTCTTCACTTGAATTTCTGTTCATAATGTGTTTTTTCTAGTCCACCTCTTATATCATATCTTTCAATACTTGTGTAATTATTTTTGCACCGTGTGAACTTTCCTGTTGCTTTAGCTCTATAAATTTCCCCATCGTGGGATAAATAAAGGTTTATCTAATGTTATTTTATCTTAGATAACACCTTTCAATGGGATACATGACATGTACTGGGTTATTTTAGGGTCTTAATTATGTTTTCTTGAGTTGGCTCCAGTAACATACGACTCAAGTAACATGTACTTTGAAAGACAATATAAGTTGATGCTGAAGACTACTCTTATCTACCTGGATACTCTGTTGGAAAGAAAAAAAAAAGAAAAGAAAAAAGCTTGAGTATCGATCTTTTTACATGATGTATCATTCGATATCAATACCAGCGTTGGTATCGATATTATCGATATTTGGATCGATCCTGCCCACCTCTATTCTCCACACTACAAAGACAGCACATATTCTAGTAATTCATGGAGGGAGATTGCGATGAATTTGGGTCTAGATTAAAAATTGGCAATATATCGCGATTTTTGGCCGCCCAATATAATATTGATTTTTCAGCTCCTAATATCGATTTTTTTCAAATGTGCAAAAACACTAATAATAAACAATAAATAGTTTTGTCCTCTGAATGATCAATATCATCTGATGAACATATACAGCAACTTGATTTTTCATCTCTACTTTTAATTTTGATATTAACTGAGTAGAATATCGCAATATATCGTGATATGGCGATAATATCATATCATGACCCAAGTATCATGATACATATTGTATTACAAGGTCCTTGCCAATACTCACCCCTAGTCTAGATACGGCCGAGACGGTGAGGGAGTGGAGAGTTTAGCTAGTTTGTGATTGTCCCTCTTGCGTTGTGGCGTGGAATAACATAGCGCAGACCGCGCTTCAAAATTGGGCATGAAATCAAAAGTAACTGCGGCATACCGGCGACAAGCTAACTGCGACACATTGCAGCGAGAGTATAGAGGGTTTTCACAGCGCGCCATCAGCGTGTCATCCAAACGGAAGTCGCCATCTTGGAGGCACGCGGCAACGTAAACAAAGCGCACACACTGGAGTAAATCGGACGTCTTCGTTGAAAACGGTAAATTATTGCCGTGTTTTCAGCTGTACCAACCAGACAGACCGCGAGAGACACTTGGAGTTTTATAGACTTCCAAAGGTTATTAAAAATCAGGGAGACCAACGCCAGAAGTTGTCAGAGGAAAGGAGGTGCTTGTGGTTAGCAAAGCTAAACCAAGTCCTGCGTGGCAAAAATCTGGACAACATCCGAATTTGCTTGACCCATTTCGTGTCAGGTAAGTTAAGTGAAATGTTATTAGCTCTTAATGAACAATTATCAAGAAAAAAAGCTCTTAATTTCTAGTCTAATGATAATATCAAGCTACCACCTAGCTACACTAGCAACACAATTCTGTAAATGTAGAGCTACAATGTGCTATATTTCTCATTGTATTCCAGGTAAAAGTTCTGACCTTTATCAAAGGATGACCCAGATTGGGTTCCATCTGTTGGAATGACGGGTAGAAACCAAGTAGTTAATGATGTCGGGGTATCCAATCGAAGGGAGGCTCTCCGGCTCGTCATTGCTCCAAGACGAGGGAGCTAACTCGTACGGATCGGCACCACCGACAAACTGTAACTTTCGAGAATATCGTTCCCTTTCCCGTGGACCAAGTCCTTCTCTGTATGTTTTTGCGTCTGTAACACCTTTTGAAGAGCTTTTCTGTGGTTTATCCATCCTTTATCCACGGTCGTTAGCATTGATCCAGCGGTGTGTTTACATCCGAGTACCTCCAAGATGGCCGCTCATCCAGGTCACTGACCAAAATGTGACGTAGGTAAAAAACCCACTATACACAGCCCTTAAGTCTCCAGAGGCGACACGTCCCGTACGACAGCACCCACCGGCTCCCAGCGAGCTCCCTCTCCTCATCGAGACCCCTCCTCCCTCCTCCGTTCATCCATTCATCCGTTCATCCGGGGTGCGAGGTCGTCCCACCACAAGTCGGAGCTTTGTGACTCACTGCCAGTAAAGTCAGCAGATGTACGGCAGAGATTGTGGACGTAGGAGCAGGGATGGGGGACAGAGCGGCGGGTCCGGGGACGGGTGGTGGTGGTGGTGGTGGCGGGGGGGTGATGAGGGCATGATGCCAGAGATAGGGAGAAGCAGAGAGTGGCGAGATCACTGTCTGAGATCAGAGCCTGGATCAAGCCCTTCATGAATCACTGCTCCCTCCAGTGTCACCAGCAGTAAAACCACGTGACCGTCTGAATTTTATTACTCGGGAGATGCGTAACAGATCCTCGCGAGCAACGGGCTTTGAACTGTCAAAAATAATGTGATTTATTGACGTGGAAGCCGGACAAAATGTGATCAGCCGTAATTATCTCAAGTCCCGGAGAACAAATTATTGGCAAACGCGGCGTAAATGGCAGCTGAGCCGAACTCAAAACAGGGACGAGTTTAACGAGTGACATCTAACAAATCTGTCCTGCTTTATTCAAAAAAAAAAAAGATGAGACTCATGAGATGCTGCAGAGGAAGTGAAAAAAATCAAGCACTGACAAATGTGCCTGCCTCGGGACAAATGCAGAAACCCCCGGCGCTCAGAGGAAGTATGCAAGTCGAACAGGGAACTATTATTTCCTAAAAAAAAAACTTCAGCGAGGAGATTGATTCTCTCTTTCCTTACCCATTTGTTCCGTTGGTTGTACAAGCTGGCTGAGAAACAATCACTTCAGCTGGAGTCTGTCAACAGAAAAGAGAGAGAAAAAAAAAGGTAAATAGACGATAATGAAGCACAAAGAGTAATGTATCCTTCTGAGCATCAACAGGTTGGAGTGATCTCTCAATGCTCTGCCTTTAGTGGCCATGTTATAGTCCAGCGTGCAGTTGTTCTTGGCAGCGCCGCCGCATAGCTGCACTGTTCCTGTAATGCTTGGCTTTCACTTGCAAGTAGTAAGCTGGTGGAGAGAAATATGGCATGCAAAACAGGCTAATTTAGAGCGGGAGCTCGGAACAGAGGGATCTTTTGTGTTAAAAAGCTGCACGGAACTTAAATCTTCACACCCCAGAACGCTTTAATTCAGCCTCTAAGAAGGTTTAACCTATAAATATGTCCATTTTTGGAGACGGCACTCACAACAGCAACAGCTGCCTCCATCTTTTCTGTCCGGAAGTTGGTGGAGAAAGGCTGCTTGTTTCACTTATTTAAAAAAATAAATTAAAAAAAAATGAACTTCTCGTCCTCGGGGCTCCCCTGCTGAGCAGCAGATAGAAGAGGATGTTCCCTCTCGACCCGACCTTGGAAAACCCCGTCCAACATCAGAGCCCGGCCTGCGTGCAGCCCGGTCTGATTCTCCGGTGTGGCCCGGCTCAGACTACCTGAAACATGATCCAGGTCAGGGCCGGGCCCTTCGCAGCTCACACACATTCACGCTTTACTACCGGGCAAACTATCCTAAGTATAGCCTTTGACCCACATGAACAGTTTTCTTTTCAGACGGCTCAAAAATAACAAAGAAACCATGAAGATTTATTGTAATATCTGTTGGTTTAAAAAAAAAAAAAAAAGGGCACATGGACTCTGTGGCAAACGAGGAAAAGATTAGGGTTTGGATAATGAAATGTCATTAATGTTTAACTCAGGGGAGGTACAGTAAACACCAAACCAGTCGAGCAAAAGTAACTGAACTGTGTCAGAAAGTGACCTGAGAGCGTGCACGGCGTTTCCCTGCCACTTCCTGGAATCAGATATTAAATGATTTAGCAAAGCCAACAGAGAGGAAAAACCTCAGAGAGCCATGACTGAAAACAACTACCGTATTTTCCGGACTATAAGCCGCTACTTTTGTCCCACGCTTTAAACCATGAGGCTTATACAGAGATGCAAGTAGTTAAAGGCTATTCTGTTTTTGTTCAGTAGCCTATATTGGCTATGCTACTAGCATCAATACCTGTTATTATTGGACAAACTGATTAATCCAGGTGTGTCTGACCATTGTGGCTACTCAGACACACCTGGATTAATCAGTTTGTCCAGTCAGTTTCTCGGTTCCCCAGCAGATTTCAGGGTTCTGAGCGGACCCGCTGCAGAGGTAAGGTTTTAATTGCAGATGCGGAGTACAAGTGGACTCCGATACGGGTCCATTTCGCGGGTCCGTTCCGGATGTCTTTGCTGTGTGGGGGGGTTTCAGTACGCAGGAGGAGAAAAAAAATCAGTTCAGGTATATGAATAAACACACAAGTGCTCGTTCCATGCAGAGAAAACCAGAGTTTTTGTTTTGTTGTTGTAAGCGTGTTAGCCGCTAATTACGAGCCACAAATAGCACAATACCAACGGTTTCTTTACTACGGTTCAGAGACCAGAGGCTGTGAAGGTAACAGAAAGACCACAGTTGAGCCTTTGTCTTGTTTCGCTACTTTTTTGGGGGTTTTTAAACATATTTTAAACACATTATTGAGGCTCGGGGGCTTCCGGCTCCAGTTCGCGGATTTTGATTGTCGCGGAAACCACGAAAACTAAGGGATCACTGTATGAATAAACACTCATGGTACAAAATCTTTCGATGTAAATATCTTATTTCTCAGCCTGGATACCGGCGGCTTATATGTGACAAAATATATATTTCGTTTATATTTTAATGGGTGCGGCTTATATTCAGGTGCGGCTTATAGTCCAGAAAATACGGTAATCTAAAAAAAAAAAAAAAAAAAAAAAACAGACGAAAATCTAGTTAGATGATCAATAAACTCGTCCATGAGGCAGACTGGGTCGCAGAAAAATGGCCGCCCAGTGGAGGCAGCAGGCTGCTGGACGGAGAACAAGGATAGCGTGCGATCCGGAGCCTTGGCAGAGGTTCTCCCTCTGGACGGGCAGCGGATGAATCACTCCAGACTGGAGCAGAGCATGGAGGGAAAGATGCCGTGATGTGTTCGTTCCGTGGCTGACTTCCGCTCTCGCTTTCCCCCCAGTTTACTCTCTCCCTCCCTCCCCCCCTCCCTCCAGCTCTCCCGGGAGGCTGAGTAACCAGGAGGAAATGCTTGGGCTCAGCTAGTGTCGGCCTGAAGACCAGATGTGTGGCCTGGAGGTGGTGAGGCGGAGACGCAGCGGAAACCAAATATAAACCAGCGAACCGTGACACCTCTGAAGGCAGAGGGCAGCGGCGGCGGCCTGCGTGACCCGGTCCGAGCGGCAGGACGCTCCGATCCAGACTCGGGGGGGCTGCGGCGGCGCTTTTCTGACTTAATGTTAACATAAAAAAAAAAAAAAAAAAACTGAAGGAACGTTTCAAAGGAAACATCGTACGGAGGGCTGAATGACGGATGTCCTGTCCTAAAATTAGTGCCAAGCTGTCCCAACACTGGAGGCATTCAGCTCCCAGTGACTGTTTGGGCAGCTGTTGGGAGAGCAGCTTCTTTGAATGAGGACTGTAAACATGACGGGGGGAAAGGTTTTGACACGGCCCCGCGCTCTCGAGGGCCAAACCTGCGCACGAGCGTCAGCTCTGACTCATATTTTCAGCCGCGGAGCGGAGAGTCCAGGCGGAGAGCGGCGCGTCACCTACGGCTTCGGTAACGTCCGCGCCCACGGATCGCAGCATAACGATGCAGCTTGTGGGTCGTCCAGGTCGTCCCTGGAGAGAGGCCTGCTAAATGGAGGGCTGTGTTACAAAAGCCCAAAAGAAACACTCACAGATGCGCCGGGGTCGGGGGGTTGACCTGATGCCTGAAAATCTTACTTGTCCAACTTTGGACCAAAACGGTCTTTCTAGGGGTTCACGATAACTATCGGGCCGATAACAGGAAATTATGACGTCATCCCGATAAGTCCGATATCACGACGAATAGCCTCAATAACATATATATTTCTGTCAACACAGCAGTGCCTCGCTCCCTCTGAGTCTTGCATGACTTTGCAGTGAATGTTATGTTCAAGTGACATCGGCATAATCAGAAAAACGATTACTCAATAATGAAAATCAAGAATACCCCCTCATGCCAGAAAACAACCCGTTAACTCGGTCATAATTTTGGTAGTTGCTGACTTTAATTGATATTTGCAGTATTTTCCCACATGTTACACATAAAAAATAGAAAAAAATAGAAAAGGCTGAAAGAACAATGAGCAAACGAGGGAACGTTGGAATTTACGTTACACCTTGAATGCAGCCTGCAGCACAGCGTACTGATGACAACAAACATGGCAGCCGTGGAACTTCGTTAAAGTTTCAGAAGATAGTTTGGTGGTTATTTGTGACGAATCCTCCGAGCGAATTCTACGAGGAGGGAAGCACAAGCTTTAATACGTAAAACCTGATCAGCCACCTACAACATAACAATCGCTTCCATGGAGTTTTGAAATCGCGCTAACGTGAGCTAACGGAAGCTAATGCTAACGTGCCCTCCCTCTCCTCTCCCTCATTCCTCTCATCTAAAGCTTCCATGAGATTTAAAAAAAAAAAAAAACTACTGAACCTCATTTACTTTAATTAAAGGTATTAATTTAAATGAAACCACAAGCCAAAATCCTTTAAATGTTTAATCTTTTTCAGTTAGTAATTCTGATGCATGTATTTCCATCAGTTCAAGGAGCCTTTATTTTTTATATCAGTCAGTAATGAACCTTATTTAAGTTGATGTGAGATATCAAATGTTTGATGGATAACTTTAGTAAATGATTAAGAGGCTTGCCAATAGTTTTTCATTGAAAAAAATAAATATCTGTTCATATAAAAAGTCAAAACTATTTTTGATTTTGTTCATAGTATTGATGTAATGATCTTAGGTATATGTGTGTGTGTTATCGGTATCGGTATCGGCCTTTAGGAGCTGAAAGTTATCAGTTATCGGTTATCGGTTTTAAAAAGCAGTTATAATGCATCCCTAGGTCTTTCCTGGAAACCGTCCTAGAGCATCTTCCCTGCTGACCTCATGGAAAGTCACATTAGTTTCATATATTAGGAGGACAGGGGCAACAACTTACGACGGCCCGGATTGATCTCCTGATGGCATTAGCTCAGAGTGGTTCGGCCGTGTCCTTAATTACCGGCCAAGTATCAGCTATTGACGCAGGGCTACTACGTCCATCACTAATCAGTGTCACAAATCAAGAGGAAACAGGATTTCCTGCAGCAGATCGATTGACTCTGAGCATCAAAGAACCGATAATCAAGACCCCCCCCCATTACACTGGGCGTGTCTGTCACCAGGAAGTAGGCCAGAAGAACAGCTCACTGCCTTTTGGTCGCTTGACAAAACACATTCAATTACAACAGTCAATGAAGTGGTCTCTCCTATTAGGAAGTAATGTAATAAACGGAACAGGCCACATGATGGGACATAAAGATAAATATCACAAAGATGAACAGAGCCAGGCCAGCATTCCACGATTCATATTTATATTTCTGGCATAAATCAATAGAGCCGAGGACTGCAACCAGTGAAGCAACTCTGGGACGCAGAGCGAGATTAAAAGACAAAGAGGAGGTCCAGAAATTTGAGACGGCACTTTCACAACCAGCACTATCATTCTCAATATTCGGGCACTTTTTTTTTCTTCCCACTGAACTGAGATGGAGAAGGTTGATTTTGAAAGCTGTGATCATTCAGGTTCCCACTGGTGCGCCATCCATGATCAACGTTACTAGAGCGGAGCGATTTTATCGATTCTGCGATATATATATTAATTCAAGCAAAGTCAAGATGTCACCAAAATCACTTTGTCCCTTTAAAATCTTTCGGAAAACGATGTAAATGTATCTTAAGATGAATATCGATATATATCGTATCGTGAGCTGAATATCGTGTATCGTATTGCGAGATTAGTGTATTGCTACAGAGCTACACGTCACGCCGTTTCATTTCTATGTATTTTTGGGGATTTGTTTTCTGGGAGTCATCTTTCAGCTTTAAATGCCACACCTCATTGTAGGGCTGTAGCGATACACTAATCTCACGATACGATTCACGATATTCGGCTCACGATATATATATTTAAACAGTGCAAATTGTTGCTTGCAAGCTTTTAAAGGAGGGACACTGGAGTTTTGAAAGAAGCTTAGAATATCGATACCCACGGCTGAAAAATCGATACTCTCTGGGGCAATAAAATATCAATATATATCGCAGAATCGATAAAATCGCTCAGCTCCTGCTTCATTGCTAGATCATGGGAAGGGTCTCTAAGTGCGTGGCGACACATAAAATGAAAAAAATGGCAACTTGACTTGGAGATGGGGTGAGTATTTGCAAGGACCTCGCAATACGATATGTATCATGATGCTTGGGCCACGATACGATATTATCACGATATATTGCAATATTCTACCCAGTTAACATCAAAATTAAAAGTAGAGATTAAAAATCAAGTTGATGTATATGTTCATCAGATGATATTGATCATTCAGAGGACAAATTTAGTCAAAACTATTTGCTTCAAAACAACCTAATTATTGTTTATTATTAGTGTTTTTGCACATTTAAGTGAATTTTCCTAAAAAAAATCGATATTATATTGGGCGACCGAAAATCGCAATATATCGCCAAATTGATTTTTTTTTTAACACCCCCTACTTGGAGACAACTTGGATCGATGTGCAGTGATTGAAAACAAATTACCGACAAAAGAAACGTAGACGTTGGTGGACGTTGGTGGGACTCTTAGGCGACTGGGTCACAGTTAACGTTTATCTTTTACAGAAAGGGATCAAATCCTTTCGATCGAGGTCATTTAACGGCACATGTTCTCCTCAGTTCAATAAACATTAAACCAAAAGGCACCGGCTGCGTTTTAACGACACCCGGGAGCGTCCGGAGGGAAACGCTCGCGTGTCTCACGTTGTAAGGCCAACTCCCGCCGGGGGAAAGTGTCGCAACGATCGGGTATCGATCGCAGATACGGAGCACAGCTGGGTTCGTCAGGCCACCAATGGCCGGCCAGATGGTGCGCCATAAGCGAGATAAAGTCTGTGCTGCAAAACCAAACAGCTCGCTGGACGACCCTGAGCAACAGATGTCGCTTTTATCTGGGGGCTCGTTCTTTGCTGTTAGACTTCTGTAACTGTGTAAACTTATCTGTCCCGAACGTTTTCATGCAAATTTCTGTTGTGTCGCACTGGTTGGCTGCGAGGCG
Organism: Hirundichthys speculiger; assembly: GCA_018398805.1. Lineage (NCBI taxonomy): Eukaryota > Metazoa > Chordata > Actinopteri > Beloniformes > Exocoetidae > Hirundichthys > Hirundichthys speculiger. The sequence continues at coordinate 642,754 of JAGFBZ010000205.1, read as the reverse complement.
CACAAAAGGGCCAGTAAACAGAAAAGCAGGATATGCAAGTCGTGGCCGAGGGTGGCATCGCTTTCATTTGCAAAGCCTTATCTCAGCAGCAGCCAGGGGGGTTAAAAAAAACTGATTTGGCTTTCACCGAAGCCCTAAAACTATCTTAAAAGCACGAGTGTGATAAGTTGAAACGCACAAGATCCTGATAAATATTAGAAGGAGGACTTATTCCCACACTGTGCATAAACAGATGCATGCTGGGTTATACAGAAAGAGCCTACCTCACTTGCAGGCAACAATGCGCCCTCACAGGAAGGCGGACAATGCTGAACTCTCTGCGCCTGATCAGATGACTAACATTACAGAGGAGACAAGGCCGCAGTCTTATTTGCGACCGAGCGGATGGAGGAGCCAAATCCGCGGCACCGGTTCAACTCTCTGACTGTGTTTTTTCACGGCTTGCATCAGAGCGCGAGCGTGTGAGGGGGGTTGCTCAACGCTGCCCGGGCCTCGGGAAGGCCACGCGAACCTGCGCGTAAAAAGACGCGTCCCAGGCTTGGAACCGTTCAACCCGGATGATCCGCGCACGTTAACGGCTCGTGCGTCCGCTCGCACGTGCCTGCCACTTCAAAGAAGCACCCTCGAGAGCAAAAGCTCGCTCTTATCGCGCCGTCAAGTCTCAATGTTTGCTTTTTTTTGACGAGTAATCGATTACAAATCAAGGTCTGCGCGTATCGCCGCAAATCCCGACGCGCCAGACAACCAAGGCAGGATTTAATGATATTTACTGTCATTTTTTTTTAAATAAAAGTGTATGTCTCTCAAGCGTTCACGCACGGGAAACAACCGAGGGTGCAGGTGAAGAGGTGTTTTTTTTTTTTTTTTTTTTTTTACCCGTCCGTTGGGAGTCAAGTCCTCCTTGTTGCGCAACTCGAAAGACTCTTCCTCCTCTTTCTCCCCATAGTCGCGTCCCAGCAAACTGAAGTCCTGCCTGCAGCAAAAAAAACCAGCAAACTCCTCGCAAAGGCATTCAAATTAGGTGGAGTGGTCGCTTGGTGCCGTCCAGGTCGGTGGATTTCAACATCCGCGCCGCGAGCGGGTCCGGGAGCTGCGTGAGAGCGCGCGGTGTTCCGTCTCCATAGGTGTCCGAGGAGGAGGAGGATGAAGGGAGCGCGTGAGCGTTTTACCTCCTTCCCCGTTAAGCGAAACGTTCAGAGGCTCGTGGACGGTTCATGGCAGCGGTCCGGTTCAGCGGAGAGGTTCGAGGATTCCCTCTGATCCTGGACTCCGTTTAAAGTTCACACTTCCGATACGCAACAAAAAAAAAAAATCAAAAACAGAGCCTAAGTCGGTTTCCCGCTCCTGGACCGGTTCTTCACACCGTTTCTACCGACACCGACGTCTTCTACGCACATTTGCTCAGTCAGATGGAAGTGCGGATCCGCTCCTGACAGACCGAGTTCACGGCTTGAACAGCGCGTGCAGCAGCTGCGTCAGGATGGTGGGGAGCTGGAGGCCACGCCCACTGACCTCAGGTCTGACGCGTGATTGGCTGAACTCAGACACTCCCCGCATTGACAGGCCGCGAGACACGTCCTCCTTCCTGACAGACTCCCACAGTGATATTTGACCATATCCTGGTAAATGTAATTAATTTGCGACGGTTTCATTTTAAATATCGTCGACAGCAACATGGTGAATATAATTCAGTGTTTCTGAAGTCACACATGAATCTCATGCTTCCTGTATTCATGTATTTGTTTTCTTCTGTTCAAACTTTCCTGTCATGTCCTTTCATGAGTTTCACTTTAAAATTGAAATAGGTTTAAGAAATCTTACATCTACATAGTATTTAACCATAATTAACTAATTTAATGGAACAGAAGGTCTTCTTTTTCATTTTCTAATCATCTGAGCACAAAGTTGATGAGCACAAGGGATGATTTTTTTTTTTTTTTCTTGTCCAAGTGAACTTTTGGAAAGTACCAGCGTTGTCCAGGTGTACGATAATTATTGTATTTGTACAGTAATTTGGCTGTATTTATTATGTATTCAAGTTTCAAATATTTACCTGGCAACTCATTATTATCTTAAATTCAGGGTTTGTGGTTGTAAACCTGCTCTCACATAAGTGATGTTTAAAGCGATTCTTTGTTTTTCTTGTGGGGTAAATTTAGCATACTTAGCTCCGACTGACACCGCCTCATAACACAAAAGACAGACTGTTTTTTCACCTTGAGATACAAACTTGTATTCGTCCCATCGTTCATGAAACTGTCTTCCTTGGGCATCAATTTTTCTTTTCTTGGACATGTTGGGACATGTTTTTTAGAGGTTTTTCTTAAGTCCATCAGTTCTGAAAATAGTCTTGATGTCTCGTTAATAGAGGGTTTTTACCTACATCACATTTTGGTCAGTGACCCGGATGAGCGGCCATCTTGGAGGTACTCGGATGTAAACACACCGCTGGATCAATGCAAACGACCGTGGAATAAAGGATGGATAAACCACAGAAAAGCTCTTCAGAAGGCGTTACAGACGCAAAACGGTCTGTGGATGGGTGAGAGAGCTGCAGTATCATTTTCATAACTGTGTTGCTAGTGTAGCTAGGTGGTAGCTTGATATATCATTAAACTAGAAATTCAGAGCTTTTTTTCTTGATATTTGTTCATGTGTGAAATTAAGAGCTAACAACGTTTCACTTAACTTACCTGACACAAAATGGGCCGATCAAATTCGGATGTTGTCCAGATTTTTGCCACGCAGGTCTTGGTTTAGCATCGCTAACCACAAGCGCCTCCTTTCCTCTGACAACTTCTGGCATTGTTCTCCCTGATTTTCAATAACCTTTGGAAGTCTATAAAACTCCAAGTGTCTCTCGCGGTCTGTCCGGTTGGTACAACCGAAAACACGGCAGTAATTTACCATTTTCAATGAAGACGTTGGATTTACTCCAGTGTGTGCGCTTTGTTTACGTTGCCTCCAAGCTGGCGACTTCCAGTTGGATGACGCGCCGTGAAAACCGACTATAGTGAGATACCGTTTTCATTGTGGGTAACGAAATGCATTGTGGGAGATGTAGTTTATTGTCAATATGCGCTTTAAAGTGGTGTAAGCTTATATTAAGTCTTATGATATTGGTTTAATAAGTGAGCCAATAATGCACAAGCTCTCGAGGGCCACATAAAATGATGTGGCGGGCCACATTTGGCCCACGGGCCTTGTGTTTGACACATGTGATGTAGATACTGTGAGTAGGAGCTCTCTCGCACTCAGTTTTTTCAGTTTATCATGTTGTTTGATAATATTTTTTTTCTTGCTTCTAATGTTTGCAAGTGCATACACTCTTCTGGCACTTTTTTTTTTCTCTCCTGGACTTTGTCAAAAGTCCACAAAGATGCAGGAGGTAGGTGGACTGGTTCTCAATCCAGACACGTGACTCTCTCCCTTAATATCCCTTCATTTCCCTTCTCCACTCTGCACACACACACACACACACACACACACACACACACACACACCACACACAGATCTCAGTCAGCTGGTTTTAACTCATTCCTCACCAGTAAGAGCTCTCAGCTCCCAGTTCGGGTCGATAGCTCAGCCCAGTAAAGACTCTGGTGGATGCTCTCCTCCCAGAGGCCTGACCATCCCTCGCTCAGACAGACATTTCCAAATCACACCAACACCCCCCCCACGTTCAGGCCACGGAGATCACAGGATAAAAGGAGGAACGAGAAATGACTTTATTTCGATTTTTTCTAAAAAAGACACTCATGCATACGTCGCACCGTGGAGCGATTTGCACGTATCGGTTTAAAAACTGAACTAGCCGCTTTCTGTCTCTGCATCTCACCCGGAGCCAGATCCTCCCTGTCCTCCCCCATATTCCAAAACAATACGCTTGGGGCCCCTGCTCCCACAGACCTGGAGGAACATATGTTTTATTTTTAGAGCTCACTCCCTCAGCCCACACTAGTAAAGTTGAAAAAAAAAAAAAAAAAAGAGAATAGCCCTCCCTCCGTATATGGTTTCTCCAAAGAGCTGAAGTCGGTACAAAGAGCTAAAAGTCTGTCGTTACGATCCTCAGATATCAAGACACTTTCAGGTTATTTTTGTGCCAAATGAAGCACCTGGAGAAACAGCTGCAATTCAGTTTCCCTTCCAACTTTGTTTCAGTCTTCCTCCGCCGCCTCCTCTTTTCCTCCTTCCCCTCTTTCCAGCGGTTGACACATGATTCTTTTATTTGCACGCACACGCACACGCGGACACACACATCGGGATACACGCGAGATAACCTGATACGGCGTGTCGGGGTGAAGGCACCGCATCAGGAGTGGGGCGAATGATTTGGTCGAGCTCCCAGCGCGAACACAAGACCGGCTGGCTGCAGGCCTCGGAGGAGGAGGAGGAGGAGGAGGAGGAAGTGTGAATCTGGCTTCGGCCTGTAACATGACAGGATGTTGCAGCAGAGTGCGGGATTTTTGCTCCAGCAGCCATTCGAGGTGTCGCGACTCTTACGCGTGACGCGAGGTGAGGTGACATAACTCCTTTTCTTTCAAGAAACTTTTCCTTCACTGTGAGACAAAACTTCCTGAAAGCTGCCCCAACCCCCCCACCCCCCCCCCCCACCTCCCCCCCGGCTTCCTGCCCGCGATTTCTCACAACCCGGCCTGTTGGAGTTGGCACGCGGCGTCTCCAACAGAGACATATTGTACACACGCAAATTGCAGACGTCAGTTTGATCAGAGACAGAGCGGAATGACGTGCCGTTCCATACACTTCTTTTTTTTCTTTCTTTTCTCGGCACTTCTCCGTCTCCCGTTTGGGTCTCGGCCTGCAGGATCCGGTTTCACTGCAGCCCGCATCACAGCCAGAAGTCTTGAGTCGGTGAACCGAAGGGGACTGTCAACAGAGAGGGATGTGAAGTCTGTTTTTCTGTTTAGGTTTTCTTTTTCAAACGCGCTGAAGATAGCTCCACTTTCTAGCTTTTTTTTTTTTTTTTAGCATGCATCCACAATAAAAGATGTAAAAGCCTCTCCTCAGGAGTCGGGAACCGGCGCCGGGTGATCCTCAGTCTGGACTTCCTCCTCCGCCGCGCTCTTGACCCTCATCCTGCTGCGACGACGCCCGTATTATCACCAGACTGGCGTGTTTAGGCCCCACCAGAGTTTATGCTGCACGTTAGCGAACAGAGGACCGCTGTGTGGCGGCTGTCGGCCCGTGTGATGAGACAGGAGCCCTTCGTGGAGCACCGCACTACTGGAGCTGAAGCTCCCGCCGTGAAACATCCAGCGGGACGAGGGGGGGGGGGGTTATTCGTGATAGACAGTCAGTGCGTTTACATGGGAAGTTTAATTCCTCTTTAAATTAGAATTAAAGTTAAATTCAAATAAAAGTTACCATGTAAACACTTAATTCCATATGAAAATGTCAATTCCGAATTAAACTTAATTCCGAAGTAAGTGGCTGGTTTATTCCCATTTTAATTCCAAATTAAATAATTCCGTGGTCATGTATACACTCATTCCTCTTTAAATTAAATCCCGTCTTTCTGCGCATGCTAGTTCTCTTGCCCGTCTGTCGCGATGACGCTTATATTCCGCGCTGGGCTTGTTTTCAAAACAAAGTTTCAAGATGGCAGCACGCAGTAAACGTTGGTCAAGAGCAGAGACGATTTATTTAATAAATAGCTTGGAGGAACTGGAAATAATTAAAAGAACAGATGGCAGGAAACATAAAAATTGTGAGATTTTCAAAGCGGCCAGGTTAAATGAAGGAGGTTTCGCAGATAGAGACGCCACCCAGGTCAAAAATAAGTGAAATGTTGTTGCTAACCGAGTTAGCTAAATTTGTTTTCTTCCGGTAGATGTAAATACGTCCGCCCCCCCCATCCAATCAGAACCCTTCCCAACCCCCAGACCTAAAGCGGAGTTGGATAAAGCCGAACAAACGTGTTTTCCATGTAAACCTCAATTCGGAATTACTATTTCCATGTAAACTCGAGGGAAAATAGTTTAATTCGGAATTATTTAATGCGGAATTATTAAATCCGAATTAAAAAACATCATGTAACCGCAGCCACTTATGTGGAAAGTGGGCTTAAAAATAATGACTTAACAACTTATTCGCTCATTGGAAATAATCGCTTTCAACCGAGATTCTTGTTGCGGGATCTTCAAATCAAACCACACAGCTAGCTGGGTTCTCGGGGACACAGCTGTCCTCACATCGACTCCATGTCAAGCCATCTTCCGTCAACCCCCCTCCCCTCCCCTCCCCAGCTCCTTGAGGACGCTGGAAACATGAAGTTGTTTGTAACTCTGTCTCTAAGCGCAACTGCTCTCGGAGATCAGATCCCTAAATGTATCGGGACGGTATCAGCGGCGAGCCAAGCGAGGGGGGGGGGGGGGGGGGACACACCGCCAGACTCCACTTCTGCTTCTTTTGCCCCAGTTAACCCCTCACTTCCACATTTCCTCCAACTGCAGTACAGTAACGCCGTTCCAGACTGTCGTACGCGCCATCGACGTGTCGACCGCCTGGAGGACTTGCGCAACAGACGAATAATGTCTCTCAGGTTTTAAGAGACTTGGTTATACTTTAAACCTGAGTCGTTTGACGTGAGGGCCGTGACTGGACGGACCCATTATTGACTCTGAAGGTGGAAAATGAAGTGACACTGGCTTTTTTAAAAAAAAATTCTGTTGTACTGTGGAGCTATTTGGGCTATGTGGGAAGTAACTTGTGAATATTTTCTGACGTGGGGACATGTTATCACACTTAAAAAAAAAAAAAAAGATGTGCATGAAGATTAGGGATGCGCGCGATTAGTCGTCTAAACGATTAAACGTCCGCCCACTTACTAGTCGACACCAGAAATATTAGTCGTTTAAACCAATTTGTGTTTTATTCATGTACAAGGCTGCTTAACTGTCATACAGCCGCCAGCCACTAGTCGGAGCTACAGAGCCGTCAGACAGCAGCCCCCCCTCTCCGCGGCAATGCTCGAGTAGACTGGAGTTTTAAAACGGCACGGTGGGAAGATGGTCTCTCGTAAAACCAGCGCGGTTTGGCGGTACTTTAATCTAGAAAATGAAAACAAGGTAGTTTGTAGACTGTGTCAGAAACAACTGGCATACAATCACTCGACTGGAGCAATGCGCAACCACATTCGACTCAAGCATTTGGATGTTAATCTGCACGAGACGACGGCTGCTGATGCTAGCGGTGCTAGCCACACTCAGGCCGATTTGACATTGTTTACCCGGAGACGTGTTCTCCCGTCCGGTCTGAGAGGATAACGCAGCTCATCACGATAATGACTTCGCAAGATATGCTTCCACTTAACTTTGTCGACGGTAAAGGTTTCAGGAAGCTAATGTTGCTGTTTCGATGATTCAATAAATTGTGCTAAATTTTCACTGTTTTCTGAGTGTTTTCCTTTTTTTTTAGACTAGTCGACTAGTCTTAATTAAAATTTTTGTTTAGTCGACAGGGAAATTAGTCGCCAGGAACATCCCTAATGAAGATACAGTGATCCCTTATTTTTCACGGTTAATGGGGACCAGAGCTCCCCGAGCCTCAAATAATGTGTTTAAAATATGTTTAAAAACCGCAAAAAAGTATCAAGGCACTGCAGTGAAACAAGACAAAGGCTCAACTGTGGTCTTTCTGGTACCTTCACAGCCTCTGGTCTCTGAACCGTAGTAAAGAAACCGCTGGTATTGTGCTATTTTTGGCTCGTAATTAGCGGCTAACACGCTAACAACAACAAAAGAAAAAGTCCGGTTTTCTCTGCATGGAACGAGCACTTTATTCTGGCACTGCAGGAACTTGTAACATCACACAGGTTGTATTGTTGGGCTCCTGTCGGTTAACAGAGAATGTAAATCTATACACGCTGGGCTGCTGTTGATGCTCACTCCACTTTTCATCTAACCCCGTTTTCGTTCTGCCGTCCCACGACACACACACTACATTACCCATAAGGCCACAGCTTTACCCATAAGGCCACCTTCTTAAAGGGGCCAGACTGCCTCACAACATTTCTTTGCTATGAGAGAACGCGCACAACATCCTGTGACGTTTTGGCAATTTTTTCTTGATTTTTTAAATTATATTACATATTTCTGAAAAATGGAATAACTAAAACCGTGGAACATAAAGCGCGAATTATATATTTTTTGAAACAACAAAGTCATCCAGCGCAGTTGCATGGTCTTTGAAAACTCTGGAGTCTGGAAACCAGGGATTCCTTGGGATGAAACTAAAACAAGAGCAGACACAAAGCCAGAAACCCTCGCTATCTCCTGCCGTTATCAAAAAGCAAAGAGAGGAGGAGTTCCACGGCCAGAATCGACAGAGAAAAAAAAAAAGATTGGGGATTGATAAAGATCAATAGTGGAGCGGAGCAGATAAACAGCCAGGAGAGCTTAGACTACAACCTGTAGAACAGACTCAACATTCAACAATGCAAACAAACAGCTGAGATCTGCCCTCATATCGTCTGGTATTTTCACATCAAAGACGAGCTGATAATGTTTTACCAGACACTTGTGCTCCTACTTTACTTCTCCTACTGTCCCTTATTCAGTCAGATTCATCCTGCATTATGACATATGTTGCATTTAAATGGTTTCTGTTCTGTTGGAGGTCAGCGGCGTTGCTGTTGGCAGTGCTGCCGGTTGAACGGCGAATGTCAGAGCGAGGGAGCAGATAATGTATTGACAGTTAGGGAGGCCGGGCAGAGAGCCAGAGTCCTTCAGCTATTTTTAGCCTGCTGAGTGTGTGAAAGTACACTCAATGCAGAATTGATGACACGCTGCCAGAGTCTGAACCTGCGCCGAATTAGTTGTCTCTGTGTGGAGGCGAACATGTGCAGAAGTTTGCTTCGGGCCCAGAGACGCGGGTGTACGAGCACGTGGATTTATGCGTGCATAATAAAAGTGATTGGTGGTCACCGAGGAGGGATCCTCAGAGATGGCCGACGCAGGAAAGATTTGCAGTATCACTGGGAACGGTCCCCCCCCCCCGGTTTGTGAGTGGAGTGTGTGCCTGTGCACGGCCTTGTGCTTGTTTCCTGTGTTTAGATATCAGCCTGGAGAGCAGGCTCTCAGCAGTACGAGCAGTATAATTACTGAATCTGGAAAAAAAAAAGTGCCCACTGCTTTACCTCAGCTGAGTAAATCCCAGTCCCTCTGGTCCAATTTAAGAGTGCACGTCTGGGTGCCTTTTACAGAAAAACCCACCTCAAGACAAAACGAGGCATTCCTGTGATCCTCCACATTTAAAGGTAGGGTGGGTGTTCTTTTTTTGCAGCATTTTTTACAATATTGACTGAAAACCTTTTCACATCCCCATTGCACCCACTGAAATAGAAACCGAAATGTTTTGGTCCAGTCTAGAGGGTGTCATCAGAGGAAAACTCTGACCAATCAATGTACTGATCATCTTTACATTTATTGGCTGACTAATACGTCCATCAAATATCAATGCACTCCCACCCACCCACCCCTCCCTCCCTCAGCTCTGGCAATCAGGTGAGCGGACACAGCGTTGCTATTTGAAAGCCAGAAATCAAGTTAGCTCACACAGATCATTTCGTTGCAACAATGGCAGAGAAGAAGACGTCAACCGGCAGCAAAATCAAAGGGAAAACTGTTGTTGAAAAAGCAACAGCCATGCAGAAGCTAACCGAAGAACGAAACAGAACAAGAGTGGTTATCGGTACGGCTTTCCAGCGCTGGTGCCAGCTAAAAAATGAAAAGGGGCTCCAGACAGACGCCAAGGTGGCCCAGTTTCTACTGGATAGGTAAGATGATGGCGTTCTGATTATATAATATTTCAACATACTGATGGGTTATGGGTATTGTAGGCCTATTCACCCAGTCAGTGAGAAAATGAAAGATGATGACAAAATGATTGTCCATCGAGTGACATGACGAACATATTCCAGCATGTTTCGCTAAGCTACCAACTCTGTCAGCTAGGCTACAGTACTATGTGTGACACCGTTAGCTAGGCTGTTGTTATCGTTGATGGAGAAGACGCCATGGCTTGAAGTTAGCCAGCCACTCTGATGCTACTTGTTGTTGGCAAATCGACGTGAGTGCTCGCGAATGCTCATGAACTTCCGTGACCGCTCGAGACAGCGTACGCGTCCATGTACAGTGATCCCTTGCTACTTCGCGGTTTAAGTTCCGCGGTTTTAGTTATTCGCGGATTTTTTCAGAAATACATAATATAATTTTTAAAAATCGCGGAAACATAACAGGATGTTGTGCGCGTTCTCTCACAGTGAAGAAATGTTGTGAGCCAGCCTGGCCCCTTTAAGAAGGTAGCCTTATGGGTAATGGTGTGGCCTTATGGGTAATGTAGTGTGTGTGTCGTGGGATGGCAGAATGAAAACGGGGTTAGATTAAAGTGTAGTGAGCATCAACAGCAGCCCAGCGTGTATAGATTTACATTCTCTGTTAACCGACAGGAGCCCAACAATACAACCTGTGTGATGTTACAAGTTCCTGCAGTGCCAGAATAAAGTGCTCGTTCCATGCAGAGAAAACTGGACTTTTCGTTTTGTTGTTGTTAGCATGTTAGCCGCTAATTTCGAGCCAAAAATAGCACAATACCAGCAGTTTCTTTACTACGGTTCAGAGACCAGAGGCTGTGAAGGTAACAGAAAGACCACAGTTGAGCCTTTGTCTTGTTTCGCTGCAGTGCCTCGTTACTTTTTTGGGGTTTTTAAACATATTTTAAACACATTATTTAGGCTCGGGGGGCTCTGGCTCAATTTCGCGGATTTTGATTGTCGCAGAAACCACGAAAACTAAGGGATCACGGTATGAATAAACACACATGGTACAAAATCTTTTGATGTAAATATTTTATTTATCAGCCTGGATACTGGCGGTTTATAGTCCGGTGCGGCTTATATGTGACAAAATATATATTTCGTTTATATTTTAATGGGCGCGGCTTATATTCAGGTGCGCTTTATAGCCCAGAAAATACGGTACTTATCTTGTTAGAGCCTTTTTTCTACTGTAATCATTTTAGTTGCCAGCTGGAGTTTACTGCTAGCATTGCAAAAAAGGGAAGTCTGCAGTTTGTTGACATCTTTGAGACGTTTCCTTAAAAAAAAAAAAAAAAAGGAAATCAAAGCATGGAAACACGCGGAGAGGCCACATGCACGATTTAGGATGGTTCAAAACTCTAACCGGCGACTTACGAACAAAAAAATGAGTTCATGATCGCCAGTACGTATCAATGTTCCAGATATTTTAGCTTCAAGGACTTTAAAAATCCCCCTTTTGTCCTTTTGATGAAGTGTTAACATTCGTCAGAATCGTCCGCCGCTAATTCAACATCTGCGCTATGAAAGTTAATTTGTGGCGTTTGTGTTTCAGGAAAGTGCACGTCACTTCACGAGCTGTGCGTGCGTGCAGGTGCACGTGCGCGTGCGCTGTCTCACGTTTCCTCCGGGGTTTGATCCAGGCAGTTGCTAGGTGCCGTGACCTCCAAGAGCAACACGGGGAGAGGGTGAACCCTGCTTGGAAGAGCACGGCTGTATTTCATTTCAGCGCCCCTCCACCCACAAACACGCACTGTACACCACGAGCTCCCCGCGGGCCCGGCCCGTGGCTGACCTCCTTTTCTAATAGTTCACCGTCAGGAACGACATCCGCCCCGGTCACGACTAATAATCTCCCTTCTTTCTCATAAACAGGGCGAAACACGCGAGACTCTCATCTGAAGACTTTTTTTCTTTCTTTTTTTTTTTCGTACTCGTTCAGCATTGGCAAAGGTTTTAGCGTTGAATATTTCACACATTAGACACTCTTGTGAGGGGGAAAAAAAGAAAAAAAAAAAAGCCCTTCTCTTCCATTAGCTGCCCATCAAGTGCCCCAACCCCCACTCCACCTGCAGGCTGTAAGTGGAGCGGGGCCCGGCGTCGAAGGGACAAGCTGTTCTGTAACCTCCCTGCCAAAGGTACTTTACTGGAGCTCAACTCCAAGGAACTGATCCGGGGAGGGGAAGGATACAGTTTGCGTGTCTCGCCAGATATTTCAAAGTGCTGCATTGCATAGCGAAAGCACGTCGCAGAAAAGGGGGCTCGGAAGAGAAAAAGTAGGCCCTGACCGCTTAAGTATCCCTGCCTGCTACGATTGTCACTTTGGGAGCATTAATGCGGACGCGTTTCTGTTTATCCGACCTGGCCGCGTTCGTGCTCGCGTCACTTGGCGCCGGGCCTTTTTCATCTCACTCATCGTCCTCCCAGCTGCAACCGTCGTTAGCTAGAGATCAGCAGATCGCTTCAAACAGAGCCCGAGGCAGCGCGACAAAAAAGAGAGAAGACAGCGGGCAAACAAACCGGGAGGCAGACTAAATAACTGTGGCCTGCTAGCTGCGCGAGGAAAACACAACCCAGTGTTGTGTGTGTGTGTTGTGTGTGTGTGTGTGTGTGTGTGTGTGCCGCTGGCTGCGGCTACCAACTTTTATGTGTGTGCGCTCATGTTGGCAGCAAACATTAGAAACAAAAGTGTCTCAGCTCCATGAATCTCCAGCAGGCCACAGCTGTTGTCTGTATTTGCTTCTCAATGCAGGTGTCTGAGCGGTTGCCTGCTGTACCTCTCCTCTCTGAAAACCTATGTAGGCCATCACATGCGCTAACATGCTAACGTGCGCAAAAACTCGACTCGGTTGTTTTTTGCCAAAATAATGAAACAACTGAGGCTTGGGTGATCAGAAGAATAACCTCTGCAGAAGTGAAGGCCTGAATGACATTCAAAAGGCCAAATAATGACACAAGGTGTAACTCTGAACTCTAGAGGACAAAAGGGAACAGTGAGAGCTGCAAAGTGCAGGAAGAGCCGTTAAGTCCTCCAGCCGCTAGTTTCGCTGTAGAGCATTTCTAACAAGTTATCCAGAAGCTAGCTTCTTTCTCAGAGCTGAGGCCAGTCAGGAGAACGGCGGCGAGTATAAACCTTAAAAGCAGATGTGTGGGAGCAGTTCGGTTTTAAAAAGAAAAAGGAAAGCGAAGATTTAGACAAAAGTATGGCGGTTAGCAAGCACAAACGTGAAGTACTCTGGAAATACCACCTCAAACGTCACCACCCGGACAAGCTGATGCTAACTGAGAGCTAACTGCTAAACCCAAGAAGTTGCGGCACGATCCGAAACGAACCACGCTGGACCATTGCCTACTTTATTTGTCAGGATTTGAGACCGTATTCAGCGGTGGAAAACTCCGGCTTTAGGCGCACGGTGAACGCGATGGAGCTCCGCTATTCTATTGTCTTTTATTCATTTTGTCCAGCATTTGCAAGCTGCCTGTCAGCCATATAATGTGTAATTGATGCTTTAAGTTCAATTAATTCAAACAAAGTCATTGGAACGCTCACAAGATGTCGCCAAAATCACTTTGTCCCGTTAAAATCTTTCGGAAAATGATGTAAATGTATTGTAAGATGAATATCGATATATATCATATCGTGAGCCAAATATATCGTATCGTATCGCGAGATTAGTGTATCGCTACAGACCTAAGCATGAACGTAACAAAATGCGATGTAAGTCAAAATGAATTAAACTACACTTGAATATATGTTTAAATAACGGTTTCTGTATTTATTATGTATTCAAGTTTCAAATATTTAACTCATTATTATATTAAACTCAGAGTTTGTGGTTGTAAACCTGCTGTCACACAGGTGATGTTTAAAGCGATTCTTTGTTTTTCTTGTGGGCTAAATTTAGTATAACTTAGCTACTTGGGTATCAATTTTTCTTTTCTTGGACATGTTGGGGTTTTTTTTAGAGGTTTTTCTTAAGTCCATCAGTTCTGAAAATCGTCTTGATGTCTCGTTAATAGTGAGATACCATTTTTGTTGTGGGTAATGAAATGCATTGTGGGAGATGTAGTTTATTGTCAACATGCGCTTTAAAGCGGTGTCAGCTTATATTATGTCTTATAATATTGGTTTAATATGTAAGCCAATAATGCACAACCTCTCGAGGGCCACATAAAACGACGTGGCGTGCCACATTTGGCCCGCGGGCCTTGTGTTTGACACATTTGATTTAGATCCAAGATGGGGGAGAATCTGTCCTGGAGTCCGTAAATGTCTCCAGTGGAAGATGATGTGAATACAGCGGATGAAAATGCAACATGATGCAACATGACTGTTGATGCAACTCTCTTGTTTGTGGGATTAAAAAAAAAAAAAAGAATCTGCCACCAGACAAGTCTTTGTGTTGCTGCGACCTGAAGACTTGAGGACAGATCAACGTGCTTTTCATCTGCCCAAAAGTAAGTAAATCCACTTATTAGTCAATACAATTTCGATTCAATTTCATCTGTATAGCGCCTATTACAATGTAAGTTGTTTCTAGGCGCTTTACAGAGACCCAGAGCATCACCCCCAAGCAAATAGCATTAATGAAAATTATGATGTCAAATTTTAATCAAAGAAAGATGGCAAGTAAAACAAAAAAAAAACAAAAAAAAAACACTCCTAGTGGGGAAAAAAACAGTGGCTTAAAGAGGAAGAGGAATAAACCTGGAGCAGGACCTGGATCTTCAGCTTCCTGCTGAAGACCAGCTGGGTAAAGAAAGAAAGGAGAGCATATACATCCTGGCAATACTATATAGGACAAAATGTATAGATAATAATGATCCATTGACTAGAGAACTAAAAATTTCATGCACTTCTATTCTGACTGGTTCATTGTTAGAACATGAACTACAGAGATGACTATATAAACAGATGTTAGCAGCAACACTGAGGTGGTCAGAGGATCAGACTGCTGGTTAGCATGTAGCTCTGGAAACTCTGGCCTGTAAACTTATACAGAAAGAAAAAGAAAAAGGGGGACGAGGAAGGGGGAGGGGGTACAGGACAGCACAAAAAACTATGGGAACAATAAAAAGCAGATACATTTATGAGAAACATAAATAAATAGAAATCGTTTTATTGTCATTATACAGGAGTACAACAAGACTAAAAAGTAACTATGGATACAGCTGAAGGAGAAAGGTGGATCATGTTGGCGTCTCCCTGCAGTGTAGACCTATAGCAGCATAGCTATGATGAGGCTACGTTTCAGACCAGCCTGCTCTGGTCTTGGTTTACCTTGTTAGCCCGCTAGTCGTTGTGTTAGATCACATTTCATGATGATATCTCACATTGTTGTCACAGTGCGACAGGTTTAAATTGTAAGGAGAGAGGGAGTCCAGCAGAGCGCTGCATTTCATTATAAATCACGACTCATGGACTTTATACTTCCAGTTTGGACATCAGAAACATTTCCGATCGTTCATGTGAACGACACGAGCAGGTGGATCCTCTAAGCTCAGCTGAAAGCATGAGAATCTCAAGTCAGTTATTTCTCAGTTTGAAGGCATTTTCTTCCCGTCCAGTTGGGGGTCCTGAATCAGACGGTGGGTCCACTTCGCAGAGTCAGCGGACAAACGGGTCGCAGCAGCTGTCCAGGACGCACCAGCTGAGCTAAAGCCAGCTGGGCTTCATTTTCAGCTGTGAACGGCCCTGACAGGAGGTCACGGCGGTGTACGGACACCTGAGAGGGGGGCTGTCCTAACACCCCCGCCGCCGAGCCGACA
Source organism: Hirundichthys speculiger (assembly GCA_018398805.1). Taxonomy (NCBI): domain Eukaryota; kingdom Metazoa; phylum Chordata; class Actinopteri; order Beloniformes; family Exocoetidae; genus Hirundichthys; species Hirundichthys speculiger. The sequence goes on along the minus strand of JAGFBZ010000205.1, from coordinate 627,150 downwards.
TCAGGTTCCCATCAGCGGTGACCAAAACAAACAACCGTCTCAACGCAATCCTGCTGAATTCTCCACTTTCCAGCTCTCATTTTCGAACCAGCCACCATCAACATGTGCTTCTGTTTTGGGTTCATCATGCAAACCATACAAAGCTCGATTCCTTCATCCATCTTCATGACAGAGGGCACTCATCCATGATCATGCATCAGCACAATTATCTCTCGGAAACATCTGGGCCTGAGTCATGACTTGACAGTTAGTGTTCAGTATGTCTGCGTGCCCTTGTTTGTGACTTTGACTGTGCGTTTCTATTTGTTAGATCATATGATCTGTTTTCTTTTTTTTTTTTTTTTTGTGCTCATATCGTTAGCACATGTCCTAAACCAGTGTGCTGTGGCACCACTATGGAAAATTTAAAGCGTTAATGTGGGTAGACCTAAGTAAAATCTGATCCTCTTCAACACAAACACACTTAAAGAAAAAAAAAACTGTGAGAAACAAAAGCATCTTATGTCTCCAGCTGTCAGTTTGTTTGTGTGAGTGCTTTTAAAAGACGTCAGAAGGAGACAAAAGTGCATTTGACTTCATACTTTGCATTTTGCTGTTATTTTTTTTGTCAGTCAGACAGAAAAGAAACAGTTAACATTGTGCTGCTAATGTGGTGTGAAGAATGCATTTAAACCATTTTACACACTTCAGCATCACTCATTTGCATTAATGCCTTTTTGCTTCGCTGCCGGATGAAGCAGAGTTTCGAAGCTGCACAACAAAGCGAGACGAGGAATGAACTTTGTGACTTCGTGGACGACAGTTTTGATCCAGCAGGAGTTAAAGAAGCAGAAATCCAAGCGTGAGCTTCATCTGACATCTAGTGGTGACGGAGAGTCCAGCTCTTCTCGGTTCATCCTTCCTGAAACAGCTGTTGTTCTTGTCCTTTAAAATGCACACTTGTCTCAGATTCACATGTACGGCGTGATAAAATTAAGCGTTATATTGTGCTATAAATAAGCTTCTGAATGTTTTACTGCACCTCTTTAACTCTCTTTCTTCTTTTCCGGCAGCCTCAAGAAACGAACTTCTAATATAGATAATGGGGAGAATAAAAAGAACAAAAAAAGATACTATGATACACTACAATTTTCATCACACAAATGATCACCTCAGTGAAGAGTAAATTAGTTTGATAATAATTAGGGCTGGGCAACGATTAAAATTTATAATCGCGATTAATCGCATGATTTCCCTGATTAATCACGATTAATCGCATTGTATACACAAAATCAAATAATGAATTCAAAAGTAGTGTAAAATACACTTTTATTTAAATGTTCTGCTGCCATATGAACTAAAGTGTCATAACATTTGTTGTTCAAACACTTTTAAAATCAGCACTTGTCAGTAACACATATTGAGTGTAAATCTCATTTTAAAAAATGTAAAATAAAATAAAGATGGCCACTGCCAGGGCATTAATGTCATCCTGTTTTTATAAAAAATAAAAAAGTCTACAGACAAAATCCAACAAAATGATTGTGTCTCAGCACAATCAGAACATTAAAACAGGTAATTTCTGAGGTAACAGCAGAAACTTTTAACGGGGAGTTCAACTTGTCAGTTGTTACAAATAACCTTGTTTCTGTTGAATCCTCCGTCTGGGAGAACTTTAAAATGAAAATGTCCACGTTAAAGTTCAGTAACTTTACCAATCCGTGTATCAATAAAAAAAAAAAAAATTAAAAGTAACATTTTATTACATTTTTCGTTTTTTTAACCTAACACACACACAAAAAAAAAAAAAAAAAAAAATGCCTGGTTTTTTTTTTTATATTTCAATTTCAGACTTGGATCAAAAATACGAAATGAATAAACGGGCCACAGAACTGAATTAGTTTTATAATGGAGGACTGGACTTTCTGTTGTCATTACACATCTGTGCCACTAGATGGAGCCACACTGCAGTAACCAGCTAGAGAACAGCAGGACAGTGAACACATGGAGCAGATCTGATGGAACATGGAGGAATGACGCTAAAGTTTTGTTGCAGTCCAGAATTTATTTTTTTTCAGACAGAATTGCTAATATTGCTACCTGAGTTGCTACCTGAACTGTAAAGTTCACGAATTTTTCCTGTTCTCCATGTCGGTTTTAGCTTTTCGTTATGTTTACCTGATAATTGTTTTTCGGTTCCGCAGCAGCCAGTAACAGACTTTTCAAAACAAAAGCATGTGAGCAACATGCGTTAACGCCCGATAAAATAAATGTCAGCATTAATAAATTAATGAGTTAACGCAATAATGACGCGTTAACTTGCCCAGGCCTGATAATAATATTCCTCCCTGAATAACACGATACTGAAAGTAGCATGAGGTTTTTGGAATCTCACCACTAATTGTTCATGTTAATCAGCTGATCAGTGTCAGTGTTTCCTTTTACCAGATGAGCTCTTTGATCCGGACCAGTTGGTCTTGGTGATCCAAACAAACCTCTACACCAGGGGTGTCAGACTCATTTCCACTGAGGGCCACATCAGCATCATGGTTGCCCTCGAAGGGCCAGATTGACAGCATCAATGTAACAAAATGGAATGTAAACCCAAATAAATCAAACTACACTTTATTATATTGTAAATTAGTTTCTGTATTTATTATGTATTCAAGTTTCAAATATTTAAATCATTATTATATTAAACTCAGGGTTTGTGGTTGTAACCCTGCTTTCACACAGGTGATGTTTACATCACTCAGAGTATCCATTACCTTGGTTTCAGAAGCGGGAGCAATTCTTTGTTTTTCTTGTAGGCTAAATTTAGCATACTTAGCTCTGTTTTTGATGTCAAAATGCCGACGTAGATTATACTCTTTCATAACTGACACCGCCTCATAACATAAAAGACAGACTGTATTTTCACCTTGAGATACAAACTTGTATTCATTTTCCCATCGATCATGAAACTGACTTCCTTGGGCATCATTTCTGCAAATTTCTCTTTGAGATGAATAAAGTATCTATCTATCTATCTATCTATCTATCATTTTTTCTCTTTTTTTGGACATATTGAGGTTAGTTTGTAGAGGTTTGTCTCAAGTCCATAAGTTCTGAAAATCGTCTTGATGTCTCGCTCATGGTGAGATACTGTTATCGTTGTGGGTAACAACGAAATGCACTATGGGAGATGTAGTTTATTGTCAATATGGGCTTTAAAGCGGTGTAAGCTTATTTTAAGTCTTAAAATATTAGTTTAATATGTAAGACAATAATGCACAAGCTCTCGAGGGCCACATAAAATGACGTAGCGGACCACATTTGGCCCGCGGGCCTTGTGTTTGACACATGTGCTCTATAGTAACCAGAAGGTCAGATGTAAAGAGCCATGAGGGAAGCAGATGGCCGTCCAGCATCGAGGCAACACTCACATCTGGGAGGTGCAGATGTGTGGAGGAGAGGGGGGGTGATTCGTCTTTTATGTGTCCTTGTACTGGATGTCCTTCACTGGTATTGTTTAACATATATTAGTCACCAGACAGGAACACAATCTGGACCTTTTTATATTTTAATTGGGGGGAAAGTATCATATAGTAAGGTCTATATAGCTAACATATGGTGCATTTATGCTGTTGAAACTGAAATAAAAACATTTAAAACATAAAATTCACTGTGATTTACAGTCATTTTCGTGTCTCTCCAGTTAAATAAATACTTATGTGCAGCCAGTTTTCCCTGCTGATATGTTGCTCTACTTTCCGGTTGTCATTTCTCCTTATTTTTTTCCACTGTAGCTTCTCAAGCGATAACTTTATGTTATTGTGCCAGTTCTGGGAGGAAACCAGTGGCGGGGAGCTTATGCGATCTGACAATCTGATTTGATTGAAAAACCGTAAATCCCGCGCTGCCCCGAGCATTCAATCTCACATTATCACTGACACAGATTCCCCCCCGTAAATCCACTTCCTAATCCCAAAGCCTTTTTTTATTCTATGGTCAGTGTGCCACCCATCGCCACAAATCCCTCTTTGCTTAACTCCACCCCCCCACCACCCCCCCACCTCATTGTATGTGTGTCTCTGGATGTTTCTGAGTTCAGGCAGAACCTCATCCTGTAACCTGCAACCACTCTGGCGTGAACTGATACCTGGACAAGGTCACAGCCAGCAGGCGGGATCAGCGGTCGGGCGGTCAGGCTGCACTCAAAGGATATTCTGGACTTTTATCTTATTTTTGGAATAAGTTCAGATCTGTGGTCCTTGACTGAAAGAGCTCTTAACCGTCTCCTTGTGCCGCTCGGAGCCATGAAAACTGTGCCCGAAAGAGAAAAGGAGCTGCAAGGGACAATGAAGATTTATTCTATCATCCAAATGCTGAATGGAAATAACGCATCACAACTCTTAGTTGGGTTTTGAGGGTAATCAACATAAAATTTCTACGCGCTCTGCAGAAATGCAATCAGTCTGCAGCGGACTTAAAAACTTTCTCCCCTTCCTCCCATCTCGCCTCCTCTGCATCTGAAACACAGACTCCAAACTCATCCACCTGGTCCACAACCCTCCCGCTGCTCCCTGATCACATCCACAGATATCAGAGATGTGGCATCCAGGACCCGGAGCATCACAGACCATGTAAAGCTCAACTATTTAAAGCATATAAAAGAAGACGGAGAGCGCGCTCTCGGCGAAGCGCAGCATCAGCACCAGCATCCGATGCGCGTCCCCGCCCCGGTAGAGGCTTGTTCAAGATCCCGGGAAGAGGAGTTAAAGTTGGGCCGAGGGGGTGTGAGAGGATGCTGCAGGAGAAATCTTCGATCTGATTAACGTCGCGTGCGTGAAGGAGCGCGTCCTTGAGTGAAGGATGACTTGCAAAATCCTCAGCATCTGCCTCTTGTTTTTGGGTTTTCAACATTGCTCGACACGTAAGTCCCGTGAAGCCGCAATTATTCATCTTTTTTTTTTTTTAACGACCAGCTAGAATAGCCTTCCACGTCTTATCTGCAGATTTATAAATGGTTTTCTGTTGACTGGTGTGATTAAAAAGTTATTAATAACATTCCGGAGCTTAATAGGTGGAGAGAGAAAAAAAAAACCGACTCCCGGAGGGCAAAATGTAACCGGTGATGTTGGGATGTTTCAAGGGCAGCACGCGCTGTGATGTAACCGGGCAGAGTGTTTAAGCACGAGGGGGTTTAGTTTTCACGGTTTATGGTTCTTATAGTTGCGGTTTTTTTCCGGAATGGCACCTAAAAAAGTGCTCAGGCGAGCCGTGTCGGTCCTGCACGGAGGGGGGGCGCATGCAGGTCCCCCCGCGCACTGGACTGCATTGCAGTGCTTTCTCTCACGCAAGTTTCTGCAGCGTGCACGCTCAAAAACTCTACTTCTTCATGAAGCGCTGCTTTTACCGCCTTTAACGTGATTACCATTTGGGGTTTATGGACCGGGACCGAGAACCGCGCCTGTTGTTGCTCAGAACCCGAACACATGATCACAGTCACGGCTGAGAGAGCAGGGCTCAGTCCTCCTCAGGACCAGCCCACTGCAGCACTTTTTTTTTTTTTTGGGGAGGGGGGGGGGGGGGGCTTCATATCACCTGTCTATGAAACACAGGAATTTATCTTCCGTTGCAAAAACGCGCTAAAGCAGCCACGTGGTCGGATTAGAATTAAAAACCAGCTGGGGTTGCCGGAGGGTGAGAGAAGGAGCTGTTAACTCAGCCATGACAGACTTTGAAAGCTTTGAAAGACGTCTGTGTGATGTCAGTTTCAGGATGAGTTCAACTGGGTTTATCTGGACTCATCAGTTTGGGAAAGAAGGAGGTGTCACGTGACTTTGGGGCAGCTTTGACTGTCATTCTTGGTAAACAGATGACATGAAGTCAGTGATTTCTAAATATACAGTCATGGAAAAAATGATTAGACCACCATTTTTTCTTCACTTTCTTGTTCATTTTAATACCTGGTACCACTAAACGTCATCATGTGACTAAAACAGAGAGAAAAGAAAACACTGAATGCATAAAAGCAGTGTTTTTGGCAGTACAACGCCATAGCTATTGATGTAAAAACTTAAGTGATTTAGGTTATAATCAAGAAAACCATGGAAAATGGTAAGATATCAGCTCTTAAATAAAACTCTTATGAGCAATCTTTGTGGTTATCGTTATGTTTGTCCAAACAAATGTACCTTTAGTTGTACCAGGTGTTAAAATGAACAAGAAACTGAAGAAAACAAGCCTGGTCTAATAATTTTTTCCATGACTGTATCGTGATATCGCGATACCGTGATAATATCATATCCCACTTTGGATTGCTGATGGTTTTTAATATTACCCTTCAATATTACCCTTATTGCATTTTGGTGACACAAAGGTTTATAGCTTTACATTTTTTTAAGAACGTGGACGTTATGGAGTGTAAATAAATGAATAAATAAATGTCCTCTTCCTCTGCTGTTCTGCTGTTAAAGCAGAAATGAGGTGGGGGAGCCGGTTGAAGGCTGGCTCGGCTTGTAAAAGTTTCCCCATCTATAATTTATTGCAGGTCAGCGGTATACGTGCATGGATGTGCACAGTGGAGTACTGCCAGGGTCGGACACCCCAGAACTAATGAGACCGGTTCTGGGGTGGGGCCCAGACGGGCTCTCTGAGGTGTTTGAGTGTAATCTCCTATTCATAAATCTGAGGTTCTGTCATGGCCGACGGCCCGGAGACTGTTGGCTCCACGTGAGGAGTGTTGTCACGTAGACGAGGAGCTCATCTATCTTTTTCAGTTGGAACTGAAATCTGAATATGATTCTGATTGTAATATTTCTGTCCCGGCCAGTATTCAGGCTGCACCCTCCGTCACGACCGCCTCGGCATGAATTATTCAGTTCATCTCCTTTCACTGCACGTCTTTTTAGTTTTTGCAGCCTCAGTTCTGCTTCGCTGTTTCTCTCCTCGATAAGACTGTTGGCATCCAGCCTCGCAGCAACCTCGCAGCTCTGTTGCAGCTCTATCTGAACGCTGCATTGCAGCCGGCAGTAATGATGCGGCAGACTGATGACTCAGCAGGAATGCTGCGACAGGCCGATGTCAAAACGCTCCTGAATGAATGATGAATGGAGAATGAGACTGGGGGGGTGCAGAGGAAGGAGAGGAGGGATGGAAATGTGGAGGCTGGATGCTTCAGGTGCGATTTAACTGCTGCGTAACGACATCATCCACCAGGGAGAAGATGAGAGGATGAGTTTCAGTGCCTGGATGGCGACGGTGAGAAGCGTTAGAGCGAGGAACAGGAAGTGAACCACTGAAGGCTTTTCTGTAAGGATGGGCTGATAGTTATAGGTTAGCATGGTGCATTCTGGGATGGAACTTCCCTACTCTTACAGAAAACTGAAAATCAATATCCAAACTATCGGACAAGCAGAAGCTCTGCTCCCTTAATTGAACCTTAAAAGCTTCTGTAGCTTCACATCAGCTGCAGCTGATCTCCTGCAGCGTCGCAGGGATTCCTCTCTGGAAAAGAGAGGAGTCATCTGACAAGGAGACACAGGCAGAAAAACAAGGTCACATTTATCTTGCTCAGCACGTTTCTTCCACCTGGCATGGGGGGGGGGGGGGGGGGGGGGGGGGGGGGCAGATGTGAATAACATGACACCTCCAGAAAGGACGGGAAAGGGTGTGCACATGCTGAATAAAGGAAGGTGATTCTTCATCGCAGAGATCTGCTCGAGTCACCGTCTCCTGTCAGAAAGTTATTTTAGATTCGAGGCCGTGCTGCTCCCTCCCTCCCTCCCCCCCCTCCCCCCTCCATCACCTCGATGCATTTGCACACCAGTTCTGCAAACGTCTCTCGTCTCCAGCCACCATCATGGCTCCTCCTGTTCTCCATCATCCCTGTCGATTTAACCACAGAAGTTCAAAAAGAAGGTTTTTGCCAGTGAATAAACGACGAGAGAAGATTAAAGGGAGAAAAGACAAAAGCCAGATTTCAACGACATCATTTCATATGAGCATGTAGATTAAAACATTTGATCTTTTTGCTTGTACCTGATTTCTCTTTCAAGCAAAAACCCCCATCTGTCTCTATTTTTAGTCCGTGCTAAATCTCTCGGGGGGTATTAAAGAGAGTATTTGGGCGTTTAGAAAGACACAGTGTTTCTCTTGCAGCTGAAGGTGAGGGCATCGGGCATCTGTCCTCAGCTGCGACAGGAAAAAAAAAGATTAGGTGGAATTATATCACTTTTAATAGCCTCGGGCTGGAGAACGAGCCTGGGCAGATGGGCGACGGTCCTATCTGTCTCACCGCCACAACTCAACTCATCCAGAGCCCAGAAAAAAAGCCTGTGTTTTCAAAATGGCATAGCTAAAAGTAGCACATTTATTTATGGGATGCTAAAACTTTTTTTGTTTTCTGTCTCTGGCGACAACAAAAGATCAAATGCATCTTTTTGAAAAAAGGAGGGTGACGCAGCTGCAGCTGCTTTCACGATAATGGATGTATAATGGATGCAGCAACTAAAAAAGAAAACATCGAGCTGCAGGGACGAGTGCGTTTATAGACGGATTCATCCAGAATCTTCTTAGAGACTCAATATACGTTTAATTTAATTAAATTAGCCGTTTTCCCACTGAAACCATGTGTTTCTGATGTGCTTCGATATGAAAAGAGCTAATCCGTCTGAATGAGCGTTCATGTCTCACGCGCAGCTGTGATGTGTGAATTCACCACGATGACAAGTCCTCCTGAACATCTCCTGACCTTGGTGTCCTCCATTTTGTTTCTGCAGGAGAATGTGTGGACCCGCTGGTCTGGCCTCTACGCCTCCTCCTTCCTGGCCTCCTCCAGATATAACTTCCTTTACTCTGCCAATTTTGCCAAACTATATGGTAAGCTCCTTTTTTAAAAATGTATTTAATCATGTCTGTAAGATGACTCCGTTACATTTATTAACACCAGCAGACCTTGTAGGACGACTGTCAGTGTTAGAACGATGCCACATTCAGGGTGAAAGGTGTGATGAGAAGAGCTTACCTGTCCTTCCACCTGAGGACAGCTCGGCCCCAACAGACCCCCGTGACCCCCGAAGGAATCTTAATTATGGTGGATCTTAAATCTGTGTAAGCTCCTTATGTGCAGATTTATGGACAATATCAGCAACAGGCAAATCAAAAATAGAGTTAAGAGAGACAAAACATCGGACATGTACTGAGCGGACTGAGGTTGATGTTGACAGGATCATTTATGTGATTTAAAAAAGAAGATGAAAATGCATGCGTTCACATCTTGTATCTCCTTGTTGTGTTGCATTTCCTGTTCATAGTGACTGCACACATTTGGCAATATAAGTGGATTATATGTTTTCATGGATCCGAAGAGTTTTGCTCGACCAGCGGCAGCCATTTTGGCTCAAACGGTCCTCTGACCATCTCACCTCAGTGTTGCTGCCTACATCTGTTTATGTAGTCATTTCATTCTTTCCTTTGTGTGCGCTCCTCTCTCTGTCCTCCATCCTCTCTCTTTTTTTCTTTCTTTACCCGGCTGGCCTTCAGCAGGAAGGTCCCCCGATATGATCCAGGTCCTGATCAGGGTTTCTTCCTCTTAAAGTGGAGTTTTTCCTTGCTGCTGTTTGGCTTAAAGGTTTTTTACTTGCCATTATCCTTGTTTAGGGTTTAATATTATATTTTTAGTTAATGATATTTGCTCGGGGGTCATGCTCTGAGTCTCTGTAAAGCACCTAGAGATGATTGCCATTGTAAGAGACGCTATACAAATAAAATTGAATTGAATTGAATTGAAACGGAAAGTAGTCTTTCGTAATGGATCGATGAGGCGTTCACAGATACTCCGATCATCACAGCGTCTTCTGCATGACACCCTGTCTCCTCCTCAGGCAGCAGCGGCTGGTCCCCGTCCCTCAGGGACAGGCAGCCGTGGCTGCAGATAGACCTGCGCCGGAAGTATCGGCTGGTGGCGATCGCCACGCAGGGCACCTTCAACTCCTACGACTGGATCACCAAGTACACGCTTCTCTACGGAGACCGACCGGACTCCTGGACGCCGTACATCATGAAGGGAGGCAACTCTGTAAGTGTCACCGGGCAGCCAGACTGGTTTCGGGTGGGACGAGGGGCCGTAATAGGGATGAGCTAATAACATAATCTGTATAGCCGACTTTGGATTGTTCTGTTGCATTCATCGTCACTGGCAGCGAAACAAAGACGCCGCAGGACGCTATCTCTGCCAGCAGTGATGCAGCTAATCTCATCACCATTTCATCTCCAGCATCCTAATAAAGCTCTAACGCTGAGTGAAAACCTTCTCCGCCCTCCTCCCTGTCTCGACTGTTTGCAGACGCTGCCTGGAAACTGGAATTATTATCAGGTGAAGAGGAACGTCTTCCACTACGCCTTCACCGCCAAACACATCCGCCTGCTGCCGCTGGCCTGGAACACAGAGAACGGAGGGAAGATTGGCGTCAGGCTGGAGCTCTTTGGCTGCCCTTACGGTAAAAACGACAGACGGATGCTAATCAGGGATTTACTGATCTACACCACAACGCTTTGTTCCCGGTTGATGAAATCCTACCCATCGTATCACCTTATTCGTGAAGCTGATCAGCATGTTTATAGGAAATCTAATATCCAGCATCAACGCAGTCTGCCTCCTCTTCCAGATTCCTATGTGCTGCAGTATAACGGCGATGACTCCGTGCTCTACGTGTTCCCGGAGAAGAGGTCCCGTACGCTGTACGACCACATCGCCATCAACTTCAAGACTCTGGAGCAGGACGGCCTGCTGTTGCACAGCGAGGGCATTCAGGGAGACATCTTCACGTTGGAGCTGAAGAAAGGCCGTCTTTACCTGCACATCAGCCTCGGTGAGGCCCGAGAGCACACTCTTTTGGGTTGTTGTGCAATAAGGCGTCTAACGTGCTCGTTTAGTCATAAAAGGGGGTTATGACCAACTGTCTTGAGGGACAGCTGCTAATAACCAGAAGGGTATTAACAAAGTTAATAAACTGAAACGGGGCACCACCTGATAAATCAGGAAAAAGGACTAAACGGCACAATCAGTCTCAAAGTGGCTGTTTGGTTCTATGCGTGCCAACCTGTGACCAGATGTGGCGCTATAGAGCAACAACCAGCAAATGTTACAAAACTGTGTAAAATAACCACAAACAACTTCTCTCATTAGAATATATCAGGATTTATTAACACAAGTATTAAAATGAACACTTGAATCAAGATCTGATATCTACTAACTAAAAGACGACTAAACTAACATAAGCAAATAAAACGTTAAATGGAAAAGAATGTCAACTTATATACATGTTTCTGAGGACTGTGTGTGTGATAAACTAAGATGACAATACTGTGAGGAGGATTCCAAGATGGCGGCCGAGATCACGGGGTGTTCTCGTTCCCCACCAACATGGCCGCTGACTCACACGATAGTGCGCTACAAGATGGCGGACGAGATCACGTGGTTTTCTCGTCCCTGACCAAGATGGATTTCCGACTAACGGAAGGTTGTTTGTAAAAGAAAGGAAAGGAAAAGACAGAATAAAACCAATAAAGCTAGAATGATCTTAGCGACTAGCAGCAGCAACTCGGTCGTTTTTCCATTTTGAACTGATTTTAAACTGAGAAACGTAGAGTTAAAAAAAACCCACATGAACGAAATTCAGTTACGGCGGGAACGATGGTCCGGTTCTGAGCATGTGCGACACACGAGAAAATGGAATTGGCAAACAAAACTAAACTAAGCTCTGCCCAGACAGGGCTCTTACGTGGATCGCTCCGGAAGCGATCGATGGCGTTGTGAAGTCCGTGGAACTGGATTGATGATCCAGGATCGGTAGTATCGGGCAGGAACGTACGCTCCGCTGGATCTCAGAAGTGGCTCCCCTCCTCTTCCTCTCTCGTTGTGGTTAACGTAGAGATGCGGCGTTGCTCAGCAATGCAGCCAGGCTGTCTTCCTTTCCCGAAACCATGCAGTTTTCTGTAGCACATGGTGTGTGGCCCAACAGGGTCTTGTCAGTAAAAAAAAAATGAAAAAAAAAAATGTTACATTGACATCCTTCTTATAGAGAGCTTCAGTTCCCACAGTTTTAAACCGTTGAGTGTTGTAAGATATTGCTTTTTTACTCCTTTCAGGGAGCAGCGTCATACACAAGGTCGATGGGCGAACGACACTGACTGCTGGCAGCCTTCTGGATAATCTACACTGGCACTATGTCACCATCAAGCGCTACGGTCGACAGGTGAACTTCACGGTGGACAGTCAGACGGTGACGGCTGTTTGCAAGGGAGAATTCACGCACCTTGATCTCGACACGCAGGTACCCAAAAATCAAGATGACTACATAAGCATCTGAAATTATTCTATCAGTGGTGTAAATGTGGCATCGTGGGTAAACCCGAACTGACTGGCTGTCTCGATAAATGTCACATAGATGTACGTTGGGGGAGTGATTGAGGATAACCTGCCTCACCTGCCCGCTACGCCAAATTTCCGCGGCTGCCTGGAAAACGCTTTCATCAACGGCGTCAACATCATCGATAAGGCCCAGAGGAAGGAGCCTGACATCCGCATTCCTCGAAAGGTAGGGCTCTGCCACGACAACCGCGCAGTTTAGGTCAGGGGTGTCAAACTCCTGACATGCAGGGACTGGAGTTTGACCCCCCTGGTTTAGGCGATCACGCTTCACGGTGCTCACGGAGCAGTTGCGAGCATCATTTCATCACGACCAATAACGCTCGATCCTCGATTCTCCCCAGAAAAAGATGCATTTCGCCTGCCGCGACATCCTGCTCAAACCCATGACCTTCGCCGGACCCAGCAACTACCTGCAGGTGCCGGGCTTCTTCAGGAGGTCTCGCATGTTCGTCAAGTTCAAGTTCCGCTCGTGGGACTACACGGGGCTGCTGATGTTCACCCGCTTCGCCGATGACCTGGGCGCCCTGGAGCTCGGTCTGAGCGAGGGCCAGATCAATGTGACCATATTCCAGCCGGGCAACAAGAAAATCCAGTTTGCTGCAGGTGAGGTTTTGTAGTACAGGAGGATCAAAGATTTTGGAAGTTACAGGGCATTTGGCTTCTTTTTTTGACTGTTTGCTCAGCTTCAGTTCCGTTCTGGAGCTATATATATATATATATATATATATATATATATATATATATATATATATATATATATATATATATATAGATATATATATATATATATATATATAGTTTATCTTGTGGTCCAGATCATGTCTGGACCACATGTCGCATGTGTAGCGTGCAAGGACATTTAAATACCTTAAAACGACCTAATTTTCTGTTCTCGAGAGCGTATACCTCTGCTTACAAAAGTCTCTACATACGAAATTTTCGGGTTACAAAACGCCTCAATGGGAAAATATTGCCTCTTGTTACGAAATAAATTTCAGGATACGAAAGGCAAAAATACAGTAGCGCTGCTACTCGCAGCTCCCAGAGTTCACCGAACGTAAACATAGCTGTCGGCTCTGTATCTCAGTTTGAAAGGGGTGCGTCCGAGCTGCTATCGCTTAGGATCTTTCTGGCATCCCATTGGCTAGGAGGGCCCCTTGTCTGTATGAGCGTAACCCAGCAACCCAGATAAACGAACAATTTTTATTACCTCCGCCAAGGTGGTTATGTTTTTGCCGGTGTTTATCTGTCTGTCTGTCTGTGTTCAAGATAACTCAAAAAGTTCTGGATGGATTTTGATGAAATTTTCAGGAGTTGTCAGAAATGTGAAAAGGAAGTACTGATTTCATTTTGGGTGTGATCCGGAAGAAATCCTGGATTCTGGATCACTTTCAAATTTTTGATAATTGTTGCTTTTGGTGGAGGTCTGTGCTCGCCGAGTGCTTTTTCCAGTTCTAACATGTATTTCTTACAGGTTTTATGTCATTTCATGTATTATTTATAATTTATAATAAAAATTCTGTTCAAATTTTGGGTTGCTTGGAACGGATTAGGACATTTACATGGGAAACGCGTCTCTACTTACGAAAATTTTCAGTTTACGAAACTACTTCCAGAACCAATTAATTTCGTAAGTAGAGGTATTGCTGTATTTAGGTGTGCAAAGAGACTGTCAGATCAGAAAACCTGACATAGCACAACCTCAGGCTGCCAAGATCTAGAAATGTCAGAGTGTTGAGGGTTCTGCTGCATCACAGACCCAGATACGGATGGGATGACCCATCTACTACATCTCCATCTCAACCGATGTCACATCAGGCGGCGTTTGCTGCTCCTCGGAAGTGAGTCCTTTGATGTAACACCAATTTCAACCAACGGAAGAGGAGGATAGAGACGAGCAGAGCCGCTGGTTCCTCCCTTGAAAGCTGTTTGAACAAAAGTGCAAAGGCCTGGATGAAAATTGAGCCTTTGTGCTGCATCCACTGTGGTATTTTGATTGAGACACAAACCTCATTAACACCTGGGGATACTGTGTCAGCTTTTGAAAAGAAAAAAAGGACATAAGGTGACTCTTTTAAGGTAGCCAAACTGTGGATGGACAAACCTCATCGATCAACTAGACAACTGGTCTTCAACTACAGTCCTCGAGAGCTGCAACCCTTCAAGTCTTAGATGACGAGCTGATGATCGTCCATTCATTTGAATCAGGTGCACCAGAGCAGGGAAACATCTAAGACATGCAGGTCTGCGGCTCTCGAGGACTGGAGTTGAATCTGATACTTAATACAGGCAACAACAAATGTCACAGCCCCTTTCATGTTTCCTAGGATACAGGCTCAATGACGGTTACTGGCATTCAGTGGATCTGGCGGCCAGAGACAACCTCCTGACCCTCACCATTGATGAGGAGGAGGCTTCGCCGCTGAAGATCACCAACCCCTTCACCATTCGGACAGGGGACCGCTACTTCTTCGGAGGTGAGGCCGCGACTCAAATAACCGCGCGTACCTCCCAAAATGCATCTGGAAAGAAATGCACTCTGCGCTCTCCGCAGGTTGTCCGAAAACCAATAACACGGTGAACAAGTGCGAGACCAAGCTGAATCGCTTCCACGGCTGCATGCAGCACATCTTCATCGACAACGAGCAGCTCGACATTGACATCATCCTGCAGCGACAGTGGGGGCGATACGCCGAGCTTTTGTTAGGCACCTGCGGGATCACTGACAGGTAAGGCGATAAGCCGTTTTGTGGATCAAATGCAATCAAATGGTGTCCTGACAATACGCTGTCAATGTCGCTTACAGATGCACCCCGAACCCGTGTGAGCACGAGGGCAGGTGCATCCAGTCCTGGGACGACTTCATCTGCCTGTGCGAGAACACGGGCTACAAAGGAGAAGTGTGTCACATGTGTAAGTGCCGAGCGACGCTCCCACGGAGCGTTTCTTTACAGTTAATTACATCTGGGCCGCGTCACCTTTCTACTCGATAATGAAAAATGGCTCGTCGCCCTCCTCCAACAGCTGTGTATAAAGAGTCGTGCGAGGCGTACAGGCTAAGCGGCAAGTATTGGTCCGGAAACTACACCATCGATCCTGATCTCAGCGGCCCGCTGAAGCCGTTCGAAGTGTACTGCAAGATGAAGTGTGAGTAATCGCTGTCAGCGCTAAAATACGGCTTCATCAGCAATGTCCTCTTTATCGGCGGGAGGAGAAGAGGTGCTTTTGTTAGTTATGAGAAAGGTGGACTGACGCTCCATGGGAAATTAAAAAGCTTTATATGTCAAGATAGAAGCAACGGTTTCTGTGTTTGTCTGTGGCGGAATTAGATTTTTTTCTTTTTCCGAGATCAAATTGCTTTTCATTACTGTGTTATTTGTCTTATACGACTCCAATTCCAAAAAGAGTTGGGAGATTGTGTAAAATGTTAATAAAAAACAGGATACAATGATCTCATAAATCCCTATATTGCTCCCAGCAGAACATATCAGATGTCGAAACCGAGACATTTTACCGTTTCATGGAAAATATGAGCTCATTCTGACTTTGATGGCGGCAACACATCTCAGAAAAGCTGGAACGGGGTGATTCAGGTTTATTGTCGTGTAGCATCACCTCTTCTTTTAACAGCTGGGAGGTGAAGAGACCAAGTGGAGTTTTAGGAGAGGAGTGTTGTCCCAGTCTTGTCTGGTCCAGGATTGTAGCTGCTCAACAGTCTGATGCTACAAATTGTTTTCTGTTGGTGAAAGGTTCGGACCGCATACAGAACAGTTCAGGACCTGGACTCTTCTCCTCATAATCAATGCTCCAGTATGTGGTTCAGCACTGTCTTGCTGAAATATGCAACGTCTTCCCTGAAAGAGATGTTGTCTGGATGGGAGCAGATGTTGCTCTAAATCCTCCATGTTCTCTTCAGCATTGATGGAGCCGTTCCAGATGTGGAAGCTTCCTGCCATAGACCCTAATTCAACCTCGTACCATCAGAGACCCGGGCTTTTCAACCGTCTGCTGATAACAAAGCTGGATGGTGGTTCTCCTCTTTAGTCCACTGGACCCGATGTCCATGGTCTCCATATAGACTTTCAAATTTTTTCTTTTAATCTGACCACAGAACAGTTTTCCATTTTACCTCAGACCATTTTAGAGGAGCTCTGGCCCAGAGAAGTTCACATATGGTTTCTTGTTTGCACGATGCAGCTTTAATTTGCATTTTTGCGAAGCTCTGACAGTGATTTCTGGAAGTGTTCCTGAGTCCATGCAGTGATGTCCAGTACAGAATCATGAAGATCAGACACATCCAGTTTTGACCTTCGGCCTTGTCTCTTACACACAGAGACTCCTTCTGACTCTCTAAATCTTCCGATATTATGTACCGTAGATGGTGGGATCTTTAAAGTCTTTCAGAAAATCATCCCACAGTTTTTAGATGCAGTTTTGTCACAGATTGGTGAACCTCTTGTCCATCCTTACGTCCCTACATGTGAGAGGCTCTGCCTCTCTGAAAGGCTCCTTCTCTCTCATGTTGACCTAATTAGTTGAAAAATGCTCCTCTGCTTTGTTTTTTTTATTTGTGCCAGTTACTTTTTCAGCCTTTTGTTAACCCTGTTCCACCTTATCAAAGATAAGTTGCTGCCATCAAAGTCAAAATGAGCCAATATTTTCCATGAAATGGTAAAATGTCTCAGTTACCCATCGTCCCAGCCTTTCTGGAATCATGTTTTTTTTCCTCATCATCCTCTGATTGTGTCCCACATGTGTCTTTCGTCCTTGCAGCATACAAAGCTTGGACGGTGATTATGCATGATCGAGTGGATGGTACCAAGGTAACCGGGAGCTCAATAGATCAGCCGTACATCGGAGACGTCAACTACTGGAACGCCTCTTGGGATGGCGTCACAGCTCTCGCCAACACCTCCATGTATTGTGAGCAGTGGATTGACTATTCCTGCTACAAGTCTCGTCTCCTCAACACACCGAGTGAGTCGGATCAGCTGGTTTTTTATCCTGGTGATGCTGCTTGATGAGAAGGACTTCAGTAAGACATGTCTCTAATCTATTTTTCACAACAAGATGGAAGACCTTTCGGCTACTGGATTGGTCGCAACAATGAGACGCACTACTACTGGGGCGGGACGTTCAGAGAGGTCCAAAAGTGCGGCTGCGCCATAAACCAAACCTGCGTTGACCCCAAGTTTCAGTGCAACTGCGACGCTGACTACAGACAATGGTAAAAGAGAGGCAGCGAGCGTTTGTCACTGTCGTTAGCAGTCCGGTAACGATGCTGCGCTTTGTGCCCTTTCAGGTATTCAGATAAGGGTTACTTGGACTTCAGAGACCATCTGCCCGTCAGGAGGCTGGTGATTGGGGACACCAACAGGACCGGCTCAGAGGCGCGCTTCACCGTCGGGCCGCTTCGCTGCCACGGCGACAGTGAGCTGAGATGTTATGATGTTTCGTGAATACTTTGCACTAACAAGGTTGCTTCTGACCGGGCGTGTTGTAACGTGTCCTGCAGGAAACATCTGGAATACGATAGCCTTCACCAAGCCCACCTACATAACCTTCCCCACGTTCAGGCCCGGATCCACCGCTGACATCTCCTTCCACTTCAAAACCTACCGAGACCATGGAGTCTTCTTGGAGAACTCTGACGACCAGCTCAGAAACTTCATAAGAATAGAGCTCAACAGTGAGTGGATTAAAAAAAAAGAACAACAAACATTTATATTAGGGGTGTCAAACATGTTTGCATGCATTATTAACACGTTATTAACTGTTTAACCTCAGCCAATAAGTGTATTTACAGTCAACGTGTGGGACAGAAAAGGGTCTTATGAACGGCAAGTTTAGCTTTAAGGTGCTGCCAGATGGGTCTGTTAAGAAGAAAAAGGTTATTTGTATTTATTGTCGCTATGAATTGAGTTACCATCCGCATGATGTGTAAAGTTAGTTTCACATCCGACATTCGCTTGTTTTCTTTCTCTTTAAACTTTATTAGCATCATGAAAACGGCACCGATTTCATCCAGGTCTGTATCATTTTGTAGATATAAGTATGCCAGACATTTCACAAGTGTCATCAACCCTCCAAGCTCAGTGAGTGTGGCTAAAACTCTCAGGAACAGCGCTGAATGTCCTTCTGAGTACCTCGCTGCTGCCGTGGAGTTTAGGGACCGTCAGCAAATTACTGCGGTCAAGCAGCAGCCCCGACAAAATACACCAAAGAAGCTGATGAATTAAAACCCCAAAAAGTACGGCAGCATTGGTGGACTTCCGGTTTTCAAAATAAAGGCTTAAAAAAAAAAGCAGATCCACGTGACCCTGTATAGGACAAAATGGGTATAGATGATGGATGGATGGATAAACAGAACAAGAAAAAAATTATTTGTGGGATTAATCGCGATTAATCGCGAGTTAACTATGAAAATCTTTTGATTAATCGTGATTAAAAAATGTAATCGACTGACAACCCTAATTTATAGATGATTCATCCTTTCTCTTCCAGCCACCCAAAATCTTGTTTTTGTATTTATGGTCGGAGACGGCATCCTCAACGCGACCCTACGCTCTCCCGTACCACTCAACGACAACGAGTGGCATTTCGTCCAGGCTGAGATTAACGTGAAGCTGGCCCGGATCAAGGTCGATTATCAGCCTTGGGCGGTGAGACGCTTCCCAGCTCAGACATTTGTCACCATGCAGTTCACACATCCTCTGCTTGTAGGTAGGTTGCCTGAGGAGTACTTTCGTATTTAATAAATAAAATGAGCTAATGAGATTTAACATGTGCTCTTTAAGATGCTCAGTAATCGCTGACGAAATTATTATTTGATTTAGGCGCCGCCAACCGCACCTTGAGACCTTTCCTAGGGTGCCTTCGGGGGCTACGTCTGAATGGCGTTCCTCTCGATTTAGAGGGGAAAGTAAACGAAGAACAAGGCATAAGGAGGAACTGCACTGGACAGTGTCTCAACGCCACCCTGCCATGTCGAAACAGCGGTCAGTGTATCGAGGGCTACGCTTCCTACACCTGCGACTGTAACAACACGGCCTTCGACGGGTTCTACTGCCACCGAGGTGAGTTCACGTCCGGCGCCATCTTCTGAGCCGGCTGCTTGCCGGGATTCGTTTAACTCCGCAACGATCTTTTCCAAGACATCGGGGCTTACTTCGAGATCGGATCGTGGCTGAGGTACAACATACGAAAGAAGCCCATATCCGACGAGGCGGCGTGGGCGAACTGGATCGACCCCATTACGACAACTTCAGCCTGGGCTACAACGACACGGCGGACGACATAGAGCTCAGTTTCAGCACCGTTCACACGCCAGCCGTGCTGCTCTACATCAGCTCCTTCGTTCAGGACTACATCGCCGTCATCCTCAAGACTGATGGTAGGTGAAGAGCTTTAGCTTTACAGTTCGATTTGCAGCGCAGCATCGACTTTTTTCACACAGACGAGAGCTCAAAAGTCATCCTGCTGGTGCTGGATCTTTTCTTACTTTGTTTCCTCTTTTCCCTCAGGTAGCGTCGATCTGAGGTACAAGCTGGGTCTCATAACGCACAAGTACCAGCTGACTCACCGAAACCTGGCAGACGGATACCCTCACTACGTGAACATAACCAGGCACAACAGAACCATCAAAACCCAGGTTCTCGTCCCGTCACTGCCGCCGCTCTTTCAATGACGATCTGAAGCCAGTGCTCCCCAGTTCAGTTCCTCAGCACGCCGTTAGATGTTTCCCCAGTCCAACGCAGCGCACCTGAGTTTAACAAACCTGGCCTTTAAAAGGCTTGCGCAGAGAGCTTCGTCTTTATTCAAGTTGACTTTTCTTTTAAGTTCCATCTCAAGGTGCACCGTGTGCTCGTGTAATTAGCTCTGCTCGCTGTATCCCGTCAACACAGAATTCCTTTGCATTCACGTTAAATGTGTCCCTTCTCAAAGGTGGATTACATGGAGCCCATAGTGGAGAAGATTACCCTGGTGGAGGACGCCAGATTCGACTCTCCAAAGTCCATGTTCCTGGGCAGAGTAATGGGTAAAAGTCTCAATTACTGCTTTTCAGGCTCGCAGACAGATTCAGTCGCCAACAACTCGTTCAAAGCCGTGAACTCTTACGAACGTTCATTTGCTTGCGTTTCAGAGGTGGGCGACATTGACTATGAGATCCAGCGGCACAACGCTCCAGGCTTCATAGGCTGCATATCTGGGGTGAGATACAACGTCTACGCGCCTCTGAAGGCCTTGTTCCGACCAAATGAAACGGACCCGCCGGTGACGACGCAAGGCTACGTGTCTGAGTCCAACTGCGGCGCCTTCCCTCCGGTCCTCGGTTACGTCCCCTGGGAGGTCGACCCCTGGTTCACTAGCATAGGTGAGTTCTCCACGTCCAACCATCTACAGTAAGATGAAGAGACTCCCATGTGGTCCTGCCTCTTAAACCTGTATCTCTCTCTTACAGAGTATATTTATATCCATGACGACCTGGGTCTGTTTTGGATAACAGGTAAGGGCTTATATTTCCCACTGACTGTTGCAAATGCACAAATGTTTTCCATCTGGCCTGTCCAGTAATGTGATATCTTGAAGCACCACCCTTTTTTTTTACCCTCGTCTCTGTTTTATTCACTATTTTCGTCCTGTCCCAGATGACATAAATCAGCTGTTTGAAACTCTCCTGCTCGTCTCTATAATATCCTCTAATCCTGAATAAGAGCACAGTTATCAGAGTACGAGCAAGCAACTTACTGCAGGATGAATGGTATTATAGAGAAAAGCCATTTTTGATGACTTACAGTAAACCGAAAAAAAAATCTAATAAATGCTTAGGTTATATCTTTATTCTGGTTGGCTTTATGGGCAGAAGGACATTTAAAACAAATACCACGTCAGTGATTTTAACAAAGCTTTCTACGATTTGATCTGATATGTTATCACATTGTAATTTTTTTTACAATGTGGTTACATCTGACGTCCTAAAGAGAAGAAAAGAACCTTGAAAGCACTTCAGCAAACAGGTTAAGACATGACTAGGGCTGCATCACATCGTATCGCGATATGATACGATACACGATATTCGGCTCATGATACGATATATATCAATATTCATCTTAAGATACATTTACATCATTTTCTGAAAGATTTTAAAGGGACAATGTGATTCAGGTGACATCTTGTAAGTGTTCCAATGACTTTGTTTGACTTAATTAAACTGAAAGCATCAATTACACATTATATGGCTGACAGGCAGCTTGCAAATACTGGACAAAATGAATAAAAGATGTGTTGAGAAAAATAGTTTCATTTATTTAAACAGTGCAAATTGTTACCTGCAAGCTTTTAAAGGTGGGACACGGGGGTTTTGAAAGAAGCTTAGAATATTGATACCCGCGGCTGAAAAATCGATACTCGATAAAATATTGATATATATCGCAGAATCCATAAAATCGCTAAGCTCTAGACATGACATGCAGGCTTCCAGAAAACTGTCTGTGGATTAAACTGCAGCACAGAGACTGAGACCTTCACCGGATCAGCTATATTTAGCCCGCCCGTGGCCCAGCTTACTGCACAACATTGATAGATGCCTCGGCTTAATAGATCATTTAGCCTCGAGATATTATGCTAATGCAGGTCATCGCCATGCCAGTAAAGATAAGCGCACCGTTCAGCATCTTAACATTAGTCCCCTCTGGATATCAGACGTGCATCTTTTCAGATGTACAGTACTAAAGATAATACGCTTTAAGGTTGAGAAACTGCCCATCCCTCGTTTGTCGTGTAAGAGGTTGCCAGGAAGGCAAAGCACCGTTGGTCCAGCAGCATCGGTCTCCTCCGTAAACGTATTAAGGATACAGATTTAGGGCCTTTCCTGGCGAAAGGCTGTCCAACACAGAGGGAGTTGCACCACCATCCCACCCTGACTGACAGTCAATAAACACACACTTACCGGCAGTTTAACTCACCACATTACAAATTTACGAGTCAGCCCGTTGCCATTTCTGCATGATGCTGAGAAAGGAAAAGATTTTTATTGTTTGTTAATTCTACAGAGACTTTAGAGCTTGGCCGGAGCGACTCGGTGACTGCTGCAAAGTCAAACTGCAGCTGTCCGAGCGTTCGTCCTCAGAACATGGCTGCGTCTGAAATTGTTATATCGCATTTCTCGATCGTACGCGACCCGGACAGCACGCGTTGGATAACATCTCTCTGAAACACAGCAGACCACTTCCTTCGTGTTTTCTGGGTCTGAATCTGGATAAATTGCACTCAGGTTTTATAGAACAAAAACCTAGATTTGGTTCGTTGCAGGTCTCCAACCGAAAGATCCAATTTTCATGCTTTTAGCCGCGATCCTGATGTAATTTGCTCTGTTTGTATTTTATTACCGCCGTTGTAATGCAGTTGTTTCCGTCGCTGCTGCTCCGTTCATGAGACAGGAAGCAGGCCCGAGTCGTTGCGGTTTACTGGCATATTGTCATTACAGGCGCGGTAAAGTAACCCAGACCATCAGCTTGTCAAATATGGAAGCAATAATTCATCAGTGAGCGTTCGAACTCGCTGAGGAGCAGAAGTTTCCTGCCCGACCCGTCCTGACCGTGCCGTTTCCTCCCCGCAGTCATCGTCATCGTGGCGCTGCTGCTGCTCTTCGGGGGCCTGTACAGCATCTACGTCTACGCCTACCAGCAGAAGGGCAGCTACCACACCAACGAACCCAAGAACCTGGAGTCTCCCAGCAGCGCCAGGCCGCTGACCGAGACCCTGCGGAGAGAGAAGAAGAACCTCCCGGAAATCGACGAGGAGTTCAGGAGCGGTTGAGCGTCGCTGGACAATGGGGGGGGGGGGGGGGGGGGGGGGGGGGGGGGTGGGGGGTGGGGGGGGGGGGGGGGTTAAGAGGGGGGGGGGGTTGGGGGCTAGCACACACAAAAAACCACAGATACCTGTAGTGAGTTTTCTAATTCTCATCATTTCCTTTTCCTATGTTTCGGTTTGTGTTCCTTTCCCTGGTCGAGTGGGTCATGACGCCTGGTGCTCTACTTTAAAACGGTACTTTAAACGGTATTTTTTTCGGCGAGTTCAAAGTCGATAATCAAGTCCCGCGCTGCACGAGCAGCCAACACGTCTCACGCTGTATCGCAGGGTGAAATCCTGAAGTGCCTCATCTGAGCAAGCTCGATCTGAAAGCGGTGTAGCTAATTCAGTGAGAGTTTAGATAAGACACTGTGGGGGGAGGGGGGGGGGGGGGGGGGGGGGGGGGGGAGAGCGAGCTTAACTGGAACACCAGTTTGAACTATTTAGGCTTTTTATCGGTTCGTTTCCTTTTCTGAGCCATTGTTCCTGTCCCGTATCAACTTGTTGCCGTCTAAATTACACCTTTCGATGACAATCTTTCAATGGAAGCGCTTTCTCGTTTGGGAACATTAGCTACAAACCCGTCACGGGAATCAAAAGAAACACATAAAAAACGAAGAAAAAAAAAAAAAAACATGGCTTTCGTGAAAGAAAACTGAGGAGACGAGCATGGAGCTTTACGCTTTTGAGATGATACATATAAAGATTGTAAAAGGTATATATATATATTTATATATGCTTATATTCGTTGTATTGCAGCCTAGAACAGTGCATTACTTACCGTAAGCGGTTCAGGAAAACCATAGTGTCCGCAGATATCAGCTTTCGCAGAGTAGTTTGCTCAGATTCACAAGATTCTTCCGCCAAACCTCCTAAAGCCGCTATTAAGGGATAGCGGGTTCCCCCGCAAAGAACGCAATCTTCCACCTCCCTAAACCCGCGATCGCAAGATACTGAGTTAGCGGAAAGCGCAAAAGACACCCATTGCCACACCTACAATGTGAATAAGGGAGTCGGCAAAGCGGATAGCGGCTTTAGGGAAGCGGAAGATTGCATAGCGGTTAGCGGAGGTTCCTAAACCCGCAATTTGTGGGTAGCGGCTAGCGGGAGGTGTACGATCGGGGCCGGGGGGGTCTTGTAAGGGAGATTGTGATGATCTCGAAGACACAACACCTCTGGGTTGGAGACCAGCAGACTGTTGGCGACAGAAGTCAAGACTGGGCGGAGCTAGCCAGGGGACAGTGCGACTCAAACGTCTGGTCAAGCTGCCACCAGCTCGGTGCTGTGGAGCGTTTTGGGTCGGCTGACGTTTGCGGTGGCAGAATCACAGGGAGATGATCAGTCCTTTTTCACAGTCCTTCAACTAGAATCACAAGCAAATTTCAGGGAACAGCTGCTCCCGCGTGGCCATGTGGGAAGCACACACACACTTAAACACACACACACGAGGACATATGTACAGCGGACCACAAGACTGTAAATGCTTCTATTTTACTTCAAACTCACACCGCAAGGATATTTTTGCATAATGCCGTAGGACGGTAGCTGACCACAGCGCTGCCGTTTATGTTTGTTTAGCTGCTTTCAGTGAAAAGTTGAAAAGTGCTACCTATAGTCCAAATTCCTTTGCTGGCAAGAAGAACTTTTTTTTTTTTTCGTGTGACGTAACCAAAGCTTGAGCCTCTCATCGGTCACCGCCGCTCTATCGACACTTAAGGCACTATTATATTTGTGGGAAAAGTAGTTAAAACGTACATTTGCAGCATATTAGCTATGCATACGTGGAGCATGAGCGCACTTTGCAGTAACATGCATTAATATGAGCTTCTCTTTCACGCCACGGTGTTGTCGACGTCTTGGTTTCATTTACAACTGTACAAAACGCAACGATGAACATGAGTGTATACGTCAATATATAAATGACGTTTTTATTCAGAGGATTTATGGAACCCAAGCTTAGTGGTGAGCTTCTGAATGTAAATCCTAATGTATGTAATGAAAGCATCACCCACGACAGCTTTTTAGGTTGCTCAGGATAAAGAACGTGCAGCGCTCGCCCTCGACATCGACGGCCTGTACAGTAGAAGGACAGGACCTTCTAACAGTGTACCGAACTGTACATATCTGGCCAAAAATGTCATTCATGGGTTATATTTTTTAGGAATGCTCTGTAACAAGATGAATGAGAGTGGAAAGTTTTGAAGAGAGATTTGTGCTTTTGTCACATGAAAGACTCAAAGTTGGGGGGAAAATCAAAATGCATTTATTTTATATATATATATATATATATAAAACTACACCTCACTGTATTTGATGGTAAATAGCCTATAAACCTTGATCATAGCATCGTCACGTTTGCAGCTCATAAGATAATTCTCGTGTGGTCCCTGGAGTGTGTGTTTGTGTGACGAACTGGATGTTTTCATGTCTGTTTTTTTTTCCCGCCTAATGATGTTAAAGTAATAAGAAATGTGCACTGATGCCAACCAAACCCGCTTCTTGTGGTGCACCAACACGAGTGGGGGAGGAGGAGGAGGACGCAAGCAGCCAAAATGGCCAGTAGAGGGAGCCAGTGGGCTTAGTGCTGCGGGTTCAGGCGGGGGTTTCTGCTGACAGTCCTCCGAGGTGTGACAAACGCGCTGCTGTCAAAAGGTTTCCTGGAGTTAACGCCTGATTTAACGGCAGAATTCGTAGAACAGAAAATCGATGTGAAGGTAAACTGTGACGAATCGGACGTGCATCTGCTCTGTGCTCTTTAATACCCACAACCCACAGGTTCTGGCACCCTGTCAGCGGCGGTGAAACGAGATGATGAAGCAGCAGGTTGGACCGGATCAGACTTCTCTGCACCGCCACACAAAACCTTTCTGGAACGAAGCACTAGGAATGAACTGTACAGTTGTGTTTTTGATCACATTGTTATTTTACGATTATTTTCTGTGTGTGCGTGGAGGATTTCTGTTCTTCCCGGAGGTCGTTTTGTAATAATTTCACTGTAAATGACCATGACTGTGTAAATGGGGGCAAAGCCAAAATGTCATCTCAATAAAAGAAGCTTGAATGAAACTGTCAGCATGTTTTTTTTTTTAACGTGAGATGCTCTTAATGTTCACGGTCAGCACACACAAGGACAAGGACAGCACTTCTAATGTATAAAGTTAAACTTTTATTTTTATAGGCATACACTATACACAGCATTAAAGTCCGTTGTGTTCTGCTCTACTGAGAAAGATCTCATTTGAAAACTGGGCTTTAAAACAATTTTAAACAGAGTAAATAATAAAATGTCAACAAAAAAAAAAACATTAGAAATGATATTCAACATTCACATCTGGGACACCAAAATATTTGGTCAAATACTGATAATTCTGCTTTAATGGTTGTATTCTTTCAACACGCAGCTCCTGCGATGAATTATTTGGCACTTTTTTTTTTCCTTCTTTTTTTTCTTGATTTTAACGGAAGACATTTACTCTGTGACTATTATACTCATCGATTATTTTTCCGGAAAAAGGTACGATCACGTAAACACGATGGCAAATGCACTTTGCTCCGAGTACCATTGATAGAATAAAGTGTAAGATGAAAAGAAGGGTGAGATCTATTCACAGTCATCTACACGTTACATTCAGTCAGTCGGTTTCTCGTCTGGTTGCCTTTTTCGTTTTCTTTTTTTTTTCTCCTTCGCAGATCAATGATATAGATGCAAAAATTATTCCTTTTTTTTTTACTCTTCTTTCCTAACTCCATGAAGATGCGGTAGTGATGCCGACTGCTGCGACGGTTCACGTGGAAACACAGCATGCAGTCAAGCGTGAGGTTCGTCACTTATAGGACTGGGGGGGAGGAGGAAGGGGCGGAGTCTGACTGGAGCTGATGCAGGTGGCGAACGCGCCTCACGAATGGTTTGCAGTAGAGGTGGGCGATACTGGGAATTCTGGTATCGATCCGATATCCAAGAAAATGCAGGGCCAGTATCGCGATACCGATACCAATACCGATACCAATACCGATACCGATACCGATACCGATACTTTCCTATTAAGCTTGATCTATCATGAAGCTGCTGACCTTTTGGTGTTTTTTTTTTTTTTTGTCTTTGGATTATGTTTTGTTAAAACCTAGGATAAAATTACGGCAAACAAAATACTTTATTATGACAATTAACACTTTAGTGTTAATATTCCTCGGAGTTGAATAGTTCTTTTCACGTTAATGTTAATGTTTTTTTTAGTCCACCTCTTATAATATTATATCTTTCAATACTTACAATAGTAATATTGTTTGCATCGTGTAAACTTTCCTGTTGCTTTAACTCTATAAATTTCCCCGTTCTGGGATAAATAAAGGATTATCTGACGTTATTTTATCTTAGATAACGCCTGTCAATGGGATACATGACATGTACTGGGTTACTTCAAGGTCTTAATTATATATTTTTGAGTTGGCTCCAGTAACATATGACTTCAGTAACATGCACTTTGAAAGTTAATATGAATTGATGCTGAAATTGATTACTCTGATCTACCTGGATACTCTGTTGGACTGAAGGACTCAGTGTCCTTAATGCAGCTGTCAGTGCTTGTCGGAGAGAAAAAAAGCTTGAGTATCGATCTTTTTTACACGAGTATCGTTCGAATATCAATACCAACGTTGGTATGGATATTTGGATCGATCCGCCCACCTCTAGTTTGCGGGCAGACAGATCATGCGTCTGACTGGCGTTGGTGAGGTACGCTGGAAAAGCTCGTCGAGAGCTTGTTGAGATGTCAAAACAAGACCACGGAAAGAAAACCGAGAGTTAAACGGATGCGTAACTGTGGCGTTTTTCCTTCGACAAGATGGAATTAACAAAAGAAAAAGAGGTAAAAGAAAACATTATTGTCTTTTGTGCAGTGAGCAACATGGATTAGTAATATTTCCGCTTTAAATAGTTTAGTTCAGTAAGCTTGGCATATACAGTCTTGTAGAAAGGTGGATGGGGGGGGAGCTGATCGCCGTCGCTGACGGAGGTGGAGCAGCGTTCGCGTAGCAGGACCCCCCGCTAACAGCGGGGCTTTCTAGTTTTAATAACTGCAGAAGAGATGGCAGAGGTCATCGGGAGATAGAGGAATGAACGCTCGGGCGGGTGGTTCGGAAGGAAGGGCGATGGCCGCTGACGCTAAGTCAACTCTACCTCCCTCTCTATCCCCACATACTTGAGGGCATCGGCTTGGCTGTATCTGTGGGAGGAAACACACACGGTGAACGTTAAAGAGCGCGTCACGCATGGAGGCAAGTAGCTACTTCACAATGCGCACAGGCCTTTCTTCTTTTAATTTTACTTTCAAGCTGATGGAGAGTCACGAAAAGGCCCGTGACTCTACCTGTAGTCAAAGAAGAGCTCTTCTCCTTGCAGGATAGCTCGCTTGGCAAAGATTCCAATGCGGTGGTCTCCGTTCACCATCACCACTGCAGCGGCAGGAAACACAACCTCAGGCAACAGCGTCTTTTCCTTTTCCTTTCAACACTGAAAGGCAAACCCACTCACCTTTAGCGTAGCAGTTGGGGTTAACTGAATGGTTTGCAAAGCGGATTTTGTTCCCCTTTCGCGTGGCATCCACTACAAAGTCTACTGAGAGAGAGAGAGAGAGAGAGGCATTGAAGACTTCCCAACATGCTGCAGTAACGCGACCGGCGCGTGACGTTGAGGCGAGAAAAGAGTAGGGTTGGGAATCGAGAACCGGTTCCATGGAATCTTTTGGCAATTTATCCAGCGATTCTCTTATCGATTCCAACCAGCACGAATCTCACGTAATTAATGCTAGTTACGCACAGTCAATTCCAGAAAGCACTTACGTGATTAAGTTACGTCGGTTTAGCACGCGCGTTGCAGTTGTAAACAACAATGGCGCCCACCAGGTTCAAACGCTCCAAAGTTTGGCTTCACTTCACCAAAGAAAGATGGCAACAAGGCAACTAGCAGTCATTGTAAAGTGGAGATAACGGCGTCGGGAGGGAACACGGCTAACATGCAGAAACATTTGCGCACACAACATGCTATCGAGTGTCGTGTTTTGACGCACTTTGGACTGATGGATCTCAACGCAGCAGCAGTAGCCAAGCTAAGATCACCTCCGCGGTTACTACGGAAGGCAACTCTGGTAAGTAGCTATCCCGCTGCCTATGCTTCTTTGTAAAACACGCTATAACATTAACGCTATGCTATTAAACGAATGCCTTCTGCATTACATTTAGAAGATGACCGTGATGAGAGAGAGAGAGTCTGGCTGGTTCAGAGGCTGGCAGCACTCGCGACTGCTCACTAGCTACCTCCAGAAAGATCATGTATCCTTCCTGAAAAAGCAGATATGCTTATTTTTCGCCAAAAGAATTGTTAATTCTTCATAGTATTTGCAGATTTCCACTATGCACTTTTCTGTTGTATTTGATGGTATTTATCTTTCTTTATTTTTATTTCTGAGTGCTTAATGAGCTCATATATCCTTTTAAAAGGGAGATTTTTTTTTATTTCTTTTAGAAAAAATCTGTTAGTAAAAGGTTCCACATTCTTGTGTATTTGCACAGTTACATATTACAACAGTTAACACGTTATCCAGGCTTTGGGCCTCTTTTGACCTCGCTGTTGAGTTTGGAAGGTCGTGACTTCTAAGTAAAAAAAAATTGATGCTAATAAAACTGTTTGTTCTCCTTTTTCCACAAATTAGAATCGATAAGAGAATCGATAAAGAATCGAATAGTTGAACAGTATCGATAATGGAATTCCCATCCCTAGAAAAGAGGCGAACTTGCCATTGTTTAAATTGAAAAGGAAGCTCGACATGTATTTGTCGTAGATCCTTCCACGTCGGTCCGCCTCGTCCTGAGAGATCAGCTGCTCGCAGGAGCGGGAAAAAATAACAAACATTAATCATCCTGAAACCCCGTGAATAATGGATCTGCATTAAACGCCCGACTAAAGCGCGCGGACTTACCTCTCCGCAGTATTCGGAGATGAACTCGTTTTTCTGGACAGGCTCTTTGATGAATGTGCCCCACCCAGCAACGTCTGACGGCGCCAGCAGCAGGTGCTGAAGGAGAATATGGATCACATCCCGCTTTGCTCTGCACCCCCGCTTTTCGCAATGAATAAAAACTGCCCTTCAAAGTACCTTTTTCAGGCCTCTCTGGATGCTGCAGTTCTTGCAGGACACCACCTTGCTGTCCCAGTGGTCCGCGGCGCCGCACGTCATGCAGAGATCCGGGTCGCACTCCCTCACGGCCAGGTAGCAGGGACACTGCTTGGTGTTGCACTGGGTCTTGCACCTGCAGCCCGGGAAGCGGTTCTGGCCTGGAAGGACATCTGAACATAAGTCGCTTTAATAGGGAAGAAAAAAAAAAAAAAAAACTACATCACGTGAGTTACCGGAGCGCCGTCTAATGATGATGAATGCTCTCATTTCAGAACGCAGTTGCAGCGTAGCGAGCTGAAAGGTTCATCAGTCAAGAGACCGCCGCCGGCAAGATTTGCTGAAATACAGTTTTGAAAAGTGTAACATGACGCCCTCTGGGCAGGTAACGGAAAGCTGGGGGGGAAAGAATATAACCGAAATATCTTTCCGTTAGCTGCTCCTGGGAGAAAACTTTCCTCAGCAAGATGTCCAGACAGGGTTCCTTTTAAAGTCCCCGTTCCCAGCCTGTGTGGGTTTCTTTCTTCTTCTTTTTTTTAATTTTTTTCGTGCGTCTGTATCATCAGGCTTTGTTAAGCCGGAGCAGTTTGACTCATGCTGACGGTGCCGTACATCAGGCACGGAGCCTGTCACATCCCTTTGATTCCCCTCCAAGTTTTTAGAGCGCACACATGTGGAACTCGGGGCCGCTTCCTGTTTGGCCCCGGCTCTGCCCGGCTACGGGAAGAGGCGGGGGGGGAAACGGGGAGGAGGGGGAGAGAAGGTGACTGAACCACAACAAGCAGGAGAAATGGGGGCAACGCCATTCCTGCTAAACCAGAGCTAAATGTTTGCTTCACGTTTTTTTTCCCCCCATTTCCTTTGTTGTGAAAAAACATCAAAAACATTCCTCCGCTTTGTGGGAATTTCAGAAAACAACAGTTCTGGTTCGGCTGTGTTGCAGCAAATGAGTAATTTGCATTAAATGGACACCCACCTATCCTCGCCGGAGCACGGTTTCTCATCTGACATCTGAACGCTGCAGAGTCATTTTACATTCTGCAGATCTGCTCCGTTGTGGCCTGGCAAGATGGGCCTTTTTCTTTTCTTTTTTTTTTTAAATGCTCAGAGTCGTTGGTGGAAAATGTGGCTGTGGACTGGAAGAGCACAGCGCTCGCTGCCTTGTTCTTTTTCTTTTTTTACTTTATTTTTTTTTATTAACAATCCACTTTACATGATAAAATAAAAAGAAATGGACAAATAAAAGAACAAGGACATTAAAGGTGGGCCTACGTAACATTGGGGTGTTTAGTAACTATGGTGTAAGTATAGAAGTTATATAGAAAATCACGTCACTTTCAGTTTGTATGTCATCTTTTCCATCCCTTGAATTTCCTTTACAATAGACAACCATTGTCCTTTACCCGGTATATCCGGTTTTCACCATTTTTTTGTAATGGATTTTTTGCTAGCAATAAGAAGTATTTTAAACCAAATATTGGTCTTCAATAGATACAGACTTTTCCAGGTGACCAAGATAAGAGTAGTTTACAAGAAAAAGGGACACTGTAAAAACCAAAACCTCACACAGAACATCATGTACCTGTTGCCAAAGTGGTTCTAGAGTTTTGCAACTCCAAAATATATGTGTTTGTTTGCTTGTTATTTGGGGAGTGATAAAAAAAAGCGGATCTGATTTTTCCAAGCAAATTCTCTCCATTTGTGTGATTGTGTTGTAGTTCTAGTCTCATCTAGAATCTCGTCCTCAATTTCTTTCTGCCACTTTGGATTTGACATATATTGTGGAGTGCTGTCTACTTTCCAGTATACAAAGGGTGAATTCCAGTTCCTCCCTTTAACCCTCAATCTCAAAAATGTGTGCTCCCGCTAAGTAAATGTGCTGTCCCGATTCTTAGAACATCAAGTTGAGGGACAATATTGAGATTCTCGGGCACCACCCTTGGAAGTAAGGGCTGCCCATTGTGTATTTTCACCAAAATGTCTTCGAAAAGGATGGCGCCGAAAAATACGAGCTTCAAATCTAAGTATTTTCGTAGTTAATAAAGATGTAAATGTTACGAAACTATCTTATTGTCTTCCTAATATATATTTATATTATCTTATTCTTCTTCTACGTTTTCTTCTAATTCTTCTTCATCGTCGTCGTTTTCTTGACAGACTGGACGTAGCTTTGGCGTAAGGCCGCCCCCCACAGTCTGAAGGCGTAACTGCACTCAAGGGGTGTCCCATTTCTAAGCCACAATATAGCCCTGAGACTTACTTTCGAGGGTTAAGATTGAGGGCCAAAAATTGAGGGTTAAGGGCGAGGGTTGAGATTGTTACAAGAACTTTAATGACTGGATGCACCTCATCTTTTTTTGCCTTGTTCTTTTTAATCTTAAGGAATAAAATGAAAGAAATCGCACCGCTAACGGACGTTTGCTAATGGGCGAATAAGGAAAAGCGACACTCACACTCGTGCTCGCACTGGCAGAACTTCTCGCAGAAATTCTGGGTCATCACGCACGGGCAGGAGCTGTCGCACGGGTGGTCCGGGTGGTCACATGGCTGATAGTTGTACACCTGATTGGACGAGTTATCTGGAGCGACAGAGGACAAAGCCCTCAGACCGGCACAGTGAGGTGACATTCACAAAGCTCTCTGAGAGGTAGAAAGTACCTTTCTTCAGCTGAATCTTTGCCCATAACCTGCAACATCAAACACAGACCGTGAAAAAGGAAAAAGACAGTGGCAAGTTCAATAACAATAAAAAAAAAAAGAAGAAATGAAAAATAACAGGCTTCATCTTGCCTGTGTTTCCTCTTCTTCTTTTGGGGCAAAATGCCTCCATCCTCCAGGGGGAACTCGATGGATGAGAACCTCTTTCACCGCAAACTCGTACACCTGTGAGAAACGACAGCAGCCACAAATTCATCGCTCGCGTGCGCAGCTGCAACCGCCGCGTCGCCTCCGCCGCAATTAGGTTGCGCAACGCCGCGGGGGCCCGGAGGAAGGAATGAGTGTTTACGCGACGGAGCGTCCTGCCCCCCCCCCACTCACAGGGTTTCAAAACTACAGCGCAGAGGTCGGACACACCAGCACATCTGTGCACACACACATGCACACGGGCAGCCGTGCCTGGCTGCCAAGACTCAGACTTGGCCTATTCCCTGGGACACAGACGTACGTAATTGTGCAGCTGGTTTCAGCGTTTTCGGGGCGCGGAGCTGTGGGCAGGGCCCCGTGGGACATCAGCAGGAGCTGTGACAGGACGGCCCAGACTCCGGTCTGCGCCGCCTCCCGGGTCCCGGAGGGCCGGGGTCGCACCCGTGCGTCTCACACGCCTTAAAATATTTTCACTGTACGTCATCAAGATCGAAACACAACATATATAAATAAAAAAACTGATCTCTTACCTTGAGCTGCAATATGTTTTCTATCTTATGTACACCCTAACTGATGAAAAAAAAAATGACACTGGGGAATGTCTGAGCACTTACATCATGAGAAAATATGAGAAACGTCACATCTGGTGAGCATCCCTGTTTGTGGTGCCACATGCCTCCTTCTCTCCAGTCAGCCCAATTATCCACGCCATAAAACCACATGTGTTATTACACTCGCACTGACGCAAATGCAGCAGACAAATCCTCGGCGTTTTTATGCTCTGTTTCATAACAACTGCGCATCATTTCGGGTCGGTTCTGGCTGGGATTCACGGATTAACGTGGTGGCGAAAGACCTCGCATCACCGCTAACAGGTCGAGTCGACAGGCGGGTTTTGAGACTAAAGTCACAGCTTTGTTTTTTTTTTTGGGGTGCAATTTTTTTTAATACCTCCTCCTCTATGCACGAGCTTTCATAAATTTTTTTTTTTTTTTTTTCATTTATGTCAGAATCTGGTATTTGAAAGAAAAATGTGATGTTGTTGTTGTTTTCAGCTGAGAAAATGGAAAGAAACTGCGGGTCTCATCTCTGATCTCCATCCCACGAGTCTGAACCAAAACCGCCGACACTTTCTATGATCCAGTAGTGGCGAATTCGGACGAGTTGCGCCTGAAAAGAGCGTGCTGTCGCCGATGTGTTGAATTTTAGCGCGACTGAAAAGACGTTGGCCCTTCTGGTCGCCTGGAAGACGCTCGAGCGTGCGAAGGAGTCCTCACCTGCTTGCAGTTCTTGGTGCCGATCAGGCGAGCGATGGAGCAGAAGTTGTTGAAGTACGTGCCGTGCAGCACCCTGAACAGCGACTCCTCGGCGCCGCTCCACTGGGCCACGCTGCAGACCTGCTGCTCCCCGTCGTCGTCCACCGGACGCAGCTTGGTGGGAGTCTGACAGCGAGAGTTCCCCTCTATGTCACACACACAAACACACACACACACACACACACACACACATTTTTTTTTGCAACACTGATAAGTCTTGGCAGAATCTAACACGTGTGTGTATACGTGTGTGACTAATCTCACAATATGATACAATACACGATATTCGGCTCACGATACGATATATATTGCGATATATTTATCTTACCAGATACAATTCGATACATTTACATCATTTTCTGAAAGGATTTAAAGGGACAAAGTGATTTTGCGTTCACCATGCGCCTAAAGCCGGCGTTTTCCACCACTGAATACGGCCTCAAATCCTGACAAATAAAATAGGCAATGGACTGAAGTAGATGGCAACAACCACCATCACTGTCAAATGTGGTTTGTTTCGGATAGCGCCGCAATTTCTTGGGCTAGCTCTCAGTTAGCATTACCTTGTCCGGGTGGTGACGTTTCAGGTGGGCTCACAGGTTGGTGGTATTTCCAGAGTACTTCACGTTTGTGTGACACAGCTTGCAAACCGCCATACTTTTGTCTCAAATCTTCACTTTCCTTTTTCGTTTTTAAACCCGAAAAGCTCCCACACATCTGCTTTTAAGCACGCAGGCGCTGTGTTTATACTCGCCGCCATTCTCCTGACTGGCTCAGCTCTAGCCGGAAGAGAAAGACGCTAGGTTCTGGGTAACTTGTTAGAAATACTCTACAGCGACGCTAGCGGCTGGCGGACTTAACGGGTCTTCCTTTGCAAAGTGAATATCGATACCCGTGGCTGAAAAATCGATACTCTCTGTGGAAATCAAATATCGATATATATCGCAGAATCGATAAAATTGCTCAGCTCTAGTGTGACTGCACAAACACTCCTCTGTTCTTCGATCCTTGCAGAGATTTGACACATTTCATCTGAGAAACACGCCACTGATTCTGGGTGCTTTTTTTTTTTTGTTGTTTATCCATTTCTGCATGTTCCCCCCGCCACACAGTAGGGGGCCGTGAATTTTAACTTAAGCTTTTTGGATATTCACAACTGATGCTTTTTGCATCCACAGTTCGAGGCAGCGAGCCAAAGTGTTGCCTGGCAACAGGCTGAATGCAGCTGAGGCCACACACTTCAGCTCTTTATGCACTTTAATAATCTGTCCAGCAATCTCTCTCTCTTTTTTTTTTTCCTTCCATATTATCTCAACACATGTGAGCGAGTCTGCTGAGTCACTGGATGAACACCAGCTGTTTCCAAAGCCAACAGTGACTTTAAGCGAGGCGCTGATGGCAACCTGAGCGGTCCGGAGGCGAATAAGAGGGGGAGATAAAAGAAGCGGTGGAGATTTTCTCCCATTTCCCCTCCCGCTGGTCTCCACACGAGAATGTCAATAAATAAAAAAATAAATAAAGAGGGTGAAAAAGGCAGGAGGAGGAAGGGAAATGTGTTTATGTAGGGGCTGGGACATGCAAAAATAATGGTGGGTTTATTTTCCTTGGCCGGGAGCGGCTGATATTAGGACAAGATGTGAAAAGAGAGACGGAGGAGAAGCAGGATATGACTTGAAAGCCATCTGCTCTCGCCAAATTTCCTTTTCCAGCAGAGGAGCGCCCGGCGAGGCCAGACGGGCCTCAAAGAGCCGTGATTCAGACTCTCAGGAATACACGAAAACAAATAGTGTGCGCAGTTTATCAGCCCGCAGAGCAGACGGCCGTAATTGCATTACCAGGAACGACCGCAGGATTACGTTTGTTTAAGAGCAGCTAAGATGACGAGTGTTCTCGTGGTTTCACAGGAAAGAACAAAGCGTTCCAGTGTGCGGTCGGCGGCCTACCTGAGGAGGAGGTGGTTTCGTGATCGCTGTCGCCCTCCTTGCCGTCCTCCGCCGAGCCGGACGGTCCGGGGCAGCTGGAGCTGGTGTGACGCTGCTGCCGCCGTCGCCTCCGAGACTTCTGCGACCTTAACATGTTCTGGTCCACGAACTCTTTAGCCCCTTTCTTCACAAAGCGATCGGCGACGGGAAAAAACAAACAAGACCAAAAAAAAAAAAAAGAAAAACAGGAGCACGATAAGCGATGGCGCACAGGCGTACAAACTGCATGAAGTGAGCGTGTGATTGCGGGCAAACCTCTAACAGGAAGCAGTCGACGCCGCACGGTTCAGTTTCCATACGGATCTCCTTTGCTTTTCCTCTTGTAAACATTGGGTGTCGCCCGAAAAGCTGCACGGACAGAGACAAACACATTACTACGCACTGTATCCATATATTATAATTAGGGCTGTCAGTTGATTACATTTTTTAATCGTGATAAATCAAGATTTTCATAGTTAACTCGCAATTAATCGCGATTAATCGCGCAAATAACCTTTTTTTAAATGTTCTGTTTATCCATTCATCCATCATCTATACCCATTTTGACCCTATATAGGGTCACGGGGATCTGCTTTATTGTTTTTTTTAAGCCTTTAGTTTGAAAACTGGAAGTCCACCAATGCTGCCGTAGTTTTTAGGGGCTTAATTCATCAGCTTCTTAGATGTTTTTTGTCGGGCTGCTGCTTGACCGCA
Source organism: Hirundichthys speculiger (assembly GCA_018398805.1). NCBI lineage: Eukaryota > Metazoa > Chordata > Actinopteri > Beloniformes > Exocoetidae > Hirundichthys > Hirundichthys speculiger. Next base: position 589,877 of record JAGFBZ010000205.1, on the reverse strand, counting down.
TTAATTTGCTGACGGTCCCTAAACTCCACGGCAGCAGCGAGGTACTCAGAAGGACATTCAGCGCTGTCACTTAGAGGGTTGATGACACTTGTGAAATGTCTGGCATACTTATATCTACAAAATGATACCAACCTGGATAAAATCTGTGCCGTTTACACGACGCTATTAAAGTTTAAAGAAAAAAAAACAAACGAATGTCAGATGTGAAACTAATTTTACTGCGCCCTGTGGTGGTAACTCAATTCACAACAACAGTAAATACAAATAACCCTTTTCTTCTCAACAGACCCATCTGGCAGCACCTTAAAGCTAAACTTGCAGTTCATAAAACCCTTTTCTGTCCCACACGTTGACTGTAAAATACACTTATTGGCCGAGGGTCATATTTACAGAAACGTATTATTAACCTGTTATTAACGTGTTTATAACGTGTTATTAATGTGTTATTAACGTGTTATTAATGTGTTATGAACGTGTTAACTTTGACAGCCCTAATTATAATACACAATGCACATGAAAGTCCTCAAATGTCACAACACAATCATAATGCATTTATCTAAATCTCACAAAAAGCAAACAAACAAACAAACAGAAAGAAGCCATTACGGTGTAGGAAACAGTCGTATTTGAAGCAGCGCCTGCAGAAAAGCGTGTGGAAGGAGTGCAGCGACTGCTCCCTCTGCACAGACTTTGCAAAAGGCCCGTCCAGGTTGGGGGTGCAGAGAGGGGGCAGCTTCACGGGGCTGGGGGGCTCCAGCAGGTCCTTGTACCTGTGCAGAACAACGGGGGAAAACTTCAGCGCCGCCACGCCAATTCTCCGCTGTCACATTTAAAGAGCCGAACCTCTTTTCATATGCTGATGCGAGCGCTCCTTAGAGGGAGCCGGACGGCCCACGTCTCCATGGTGAACTCTAAGCAACAGTCTAACGGGGGTCGTGCATGTGGATGCTCGTATTGAGGGGCGCATTTCTTACTTTTCCTTCAGCTCCTCCGTGGTGCCTTTGTAGGGGAACATTGAGGCGATGGCTGTAAATATCTTATCGCTGGGGATCTTCTTGCTGCCGGTCAAGTCCCTCACTTTTGGAGACAGAGAAGAGAGGTTTTCAGACAAAAAAAACCCAGAATCAGGTGGCGGTAAATCACAAAAGAAATAATTTAACGTGTTCTTTGAGACAAACCCTTCCTGGATCTCGGTGCCAGCTGGCAAGAACATTTTCTAAAAACAGCTGAGAACAGAAGAGGGTTTTTTAAAATTATTTATGAACCCCTCCGTCCACAATAATGGGCAACGTGGGCGACCGCCCTGGGCGCAATCTATTTGGGGGCACACAAGCGCCCTCAAAATAATAGTAATAAAAAAATCGCTAGTTTTCTAGACTAATACCGCGCATTTCCACGTCAAGCTAGTAGAGTAAGCTCTGGGGCGCCCCTACTATCATATCAACTCACTGCTGAGAGTAATGTATACACATTGGGTGCGTTTACATGGGAAGTTTAATTCCTCTTTAATTCAGAATTAAAGTTAAAGCCGAATAAAAGTTACCATGTAAACACTTAATTCCATATGAAAATGTCAATTCCGAATTAAACTTAATTCCGAAGTAAGTGGCTGGTTTATTCCCATTTTAATTCCGCATTAAGTAATTCCGGTCATGTAAACACTCATTCCTATTTAAATTAATTCCCGTCTTTCTGCGCATGCTAGTTTCCTTGCCCGTCTGTCGCGATGACGCTTATATTCCGTGCTGGGCTTGTTTTCAAATTGGCAGCACGCAGTACGGTGTTCAAGAGCAGAGACAATTTATTCAATAAATAGCTTGGAGGAACTGGAAATAATTAAAAGAACAGATGGCAGGAAACATAAAAATTGTGAGCTTTTCAAAGTGGCCAGGTTAAATGAAGGAGGTTTTGCAGATAGAGACGCCACCCAGGTCAAAAATAAGTGAAATGTTGTTGCTAACTGAGTTAGCTAAGTTTGTTTTCTTCCGGTAGATGTAAAGGCGTCCGCCCCCCCATCCAATCAGAACCCTTCCCAGACCCCAGACCTAAAGCGGAGTTGGATAAAGCCGAACAAACGTGTTTTCCATGTAAACCTCAATTCGGAATTACTATTTCCATGTAAACTCGAAGGAAAATAGTTTAATTCGGAATTATTTAATTCCTAATTATTAATTCCGAATTAAAAAACATAATGTAACCGCAGCCATTGTGTGTGTCAGAAGAAAAGGTAGGGGGGAGGTGGGAGGAGGAGTCTCACTCTCAGAGGAAAAGCAAGGAGGGGGGCGGGGCTTAGACTGACCTCTCATGACCCCAGGCCACACAACACTAACTGCTACTTCCAAATAAATTGTATTTCATTCATGAAAATATCTATGTAAAATGTAAAAAAAAAAAAAAAAAAAAAACCAAATAAAACAAACAAACAAAAAAAACAAGAATCTGTGCCTGCATCAACGTGTATTTGTTTACATCACGTCAATCTTAAATCTGGGTGATTGACGGACGGAAAAGGTGATGATGTCGAGTCGAGTCAAGGGTGCTGCATCATCGACAAACAACCAAAAAAAACCATCAGGTTCCCAGTTCAGGAAGAGAAGGAAAGAAGAAGAGGAGAAACGTTTAAAAGATAAAGGTATGCAGGTCTCTATGAGTGACGCTAATTTAGTATGTAATGAAACAGTAGCCTATACGCTACGTATTATCCTCTTGCTAAAATGTTGCTACTTAGCCACAGAAGACGACTGTATTTGTTTTTTTAGCTTTGCTGAACTAGCAGTTAGCATTTCACCAGTAGGCTAGTTTGTGTTTACATTACAAGTGCAAGTTAGTCTGGGAATTTGGTAAACAATAGTACGTCCTGACTGGGGAATTTTTAATGCTATACGTGGGTCTATGCTAACTTAAATAACTTAAATAACATTCATGTCAATATACACTGGCATGGCGTTTCGTAAGCTTTATGTGATCTTTATGTGAGCTTTTTTGAATAAATTTGTAGCGTGTTACAGGAAAACAAGGGCAGCTTTAAAGCAACAGCGTCGGCTGCAGAGCTGCTGTTGCAGGGCGACCTTGTGGCGGCTGTGCAGAGCGCCGAGGGGAACAGTGGCGGCCTTGTTCGCACCGCACGCACAACACGCACACAACCGAAAACTCACCCTCGGTTGTACTTTTCCTTTTCCTTCTGATGAACGCTCCGGCTTTGGTCTCCTCCGAAGCCTCCGCTGAGCTCCTCCTCATCATCCTCTCGTCCTCTTTCTTCCCTGTGACCTCCACCCCTGTTATTGCCGCCGCCGCCGCCGCCGCCTCCTCCTCCTCTTCCTCCTCGTGGTCAGAATACTGGCTCAAGGCATCCACGAGCTCTTTAAAGATCTCGTCGCTGATGAAGCCGCCCTCTGCGACACAATCGGGGTGTCAGAGCTTAAAAATCCACCAGCATCTGTCTCGCCAGCATCCGTGTTTGCTCAGCGCAGGACACAAACCTCTGTCACCGTGGACGCCGTCGTAATTGTCGATGAGCTCCTCCAGGAAGGCCTCGTCCTGCTCCAGCACCTCGTCGCCCATGTAGGGGATGTTGTGGAGGAACGTCTCATCCTCCACCTGGAACACAATAAAAAAAAGAAACACTTCCTGGTTAGATCACCTGAGCCCGGTGGTCGAATGAGACGCTCCCAGGGACGAGCGGTCCTACCATGAAGTTGTGCTGCAGCGGCGACCACGAGTACATGAAGGGGATCCCCGCCACCGTCGACAGCGGTCTCATGGCGACGGCTTGAGCTTTGAATTCTGGGAAGCCGAACTCCACCGTGCACATCTGGGGAAGAGAACCAGCGTTAGCGTAGCTGGCTAATCCTCTAACACAGGGGAGTCATTTTCACTAAGGGCCACATCAGGCATCATGGTGGCCCTCGAAGGGCCAGACTGACAGCATGAAATAAACTAAACTACACCTATTATATTGTTAAATAATGGTTTTTGTATTTATTATGTACATTAAATATTTAACTCATTATTATATTAAACTCAGGGTTTGTGGTTGTAAGAGTATCCATTACTTTGGTTTCAGAAGGCGGAAAGCGATTCTTTGTTTTTCTTGTAAGGCTAAAATTTAGCATACTTAGCTCCGTGTTTGCTGTCAAAACGCCTACGTAGATTAAACTCTTTCACGATTGACACCGCCTCATAACACAAAAAAACATACTGTTATTTCACCTTGAGACACAAACTTGTAATTGTTTTCCCATCTTTCATGAAGCTGTCTTCCTTGTGCATCAATTTTTCTTTTCTTGGACATGTTGGGGTTAGTTTGTAGAGGTTTTTCTGAAGTCCATCAGTTCTGAAAAATCATCTTTCTCATAGCTACCGTTATCGTTGTGGGTAACAACAAAATGCATGATGGGAGATGTAGTTTATTGTCAATATGCGCTTTAAAGCGGCGTAAGCTTATTTTAAGTCTTAAAATATTGCTTTAAAATTTAAGCCAATAATGCCCAAGCTCTCGAGGGCCACATACAATGACGTGACGGGCCACATTTGGCCCGCGGGCCTTGTGTTTGACACATGTGCTTCTAACATGTTAATCAAATGCAGGATGCTCTTTGATACCAGTCAGGAAGGAGGAGGAAACAATATGGTGGATCCCAACAACATGTGGGAGGAGAACGATGCTGTTACGAGCCGAGACCGGACGATCAGCTCCATCAGGTTCTGCTTCTGGCATTCAGGTCGGGCTCAGACCAGAACCCGAGCACCGCTGGGACCGTTTACTGGCTGAGCCGGAGCAGCTTGGACTCAGCTGGGCGTTGAAGGCTGTGCCGTCATAAAGACCGTCGCCATTGTCATTCCTTCCTGCCTGCAACGTCTCTCTTTCTCTTTTCTAAGAAGCCCACATACCTTTTTATTGGCCAAGGCTCCACTGGAAACTGTCAGAGGGATGGACTGGATCCTGAGCTTGGACCAGTCTGCGTTCAGGAGGTTCGTCTGCTGCTCGATCTTCTGCCTGTTGGACATGAACAGGGCCTACGAAGAAGAACCAGAGAAACCCATATGAACGCGTACGGACCTCCAGAAAAAACGCCAACGGACCTCCTGACCCACCTTGACCTCGTCGGCTTTTTTAAGGCGCTTTAACTGGCGGAGGCGCATGTACTCCGACTTGACCCTGCGCCGCCACTCCAGCAGGCTGCGGGACGGGGCGAAGGAGCAGTGCTGGGGCTTCGGAGCCGGTGGCGCCACACTGGCGTCGGAGGCCGAGGTTGCAGGAGCCGCGTCCTCCATGATTCTTTAAAATAAAACAGAAAAAAGAGATTATGGCAACTGGCAAACAAGTTGCTTCAAGTTGCTGAATTAAGACATGGACTTGTTTTCATCATTAAGACTGTTTACTACCAACTACAGCTGTTTCTGTCCTTCTAAAACAGCGGTTTTCTTGTTTTCATATTCACACTGTTCTTTACTTCAATTAGCAGCAAAGTTTTTCCCAGATTAGTCCCGTTAATAGTATTATATAATCTCCCTTTTCACAAAACACTGCACTTCCCTGTTAGAGCCTTGCTGGGTCTGTCAGAAAGAGCGCCCCCTTCTGTTGGCAAAACAAAACTGACATCTCTAAGGAAAAAAAAAAAAAAAAAAGAAAGAAAAGAAAAGAAGAAGCCAAGCACACGTTTGCCTTAAAATGCCCGAAGTCGTCTCCTCCGAGGCGCTTTGAGATGGTGGCGGCGCGCAAACGGCCCCGGCGGCGTGTGCGCATCAGCGTTTAAAGTCCCGCACGTCCGAGAGCATCCACATTACCGAGGAGGAGTGGGCGTGGCTCGGCGGAGCAGAAAAGTGCGTAGTACAGTTTTTTACAGTATTTCATAACCGCCCGGGGACGTCAACTCCGCCGCGTGGGCCGAAACACCGTCGAAAATACGCACAAAAGTCAAACCGAGCTCCAGAAACTCTGACCATCCATTTTTGTTATCTTTATTTATTATGGACGACGAGGTGTGCACACGTTTGTTCGCGCACACACACACACACTAAGTGCGCTGCGTCTCGAGGGCGCAGCCGCTGAAACCCATTTAAATGTAGAACAGTTTAAAGACTCGCGCACGCCGCCTCACAATGACTGCGCGTTTATTCCCGTGCCCCCGCCGCCCCGTGCGCGTCCAGTGTCGCAGTTATTAAATACCTTCAAATCCGCGTCTCCCCGCGTGTTGCGACAGCAGCAGCGGATTAAAACCCCCTCCGTGTGCGCGTCGGGAGAGAGATCCGGACTCACGGCTGCCTCCGCTGTGGATCTGACGCAGATGTCGTCTCCAAGCGGCGCGAGGCTCTCAGAGGAGCCCCAGCGGTATCCATGGGCATGCTGCTGCCGGAGCTGCTTGTTATTGTGGCGGCGGCGGTTTTACAAATAGCTGCGCACTTGGCGCGGCGGAACCGACCCGAGCGGGACGGTGACGTCTGTGTTGTGATCGCAGCCTTTCCGAGCGGAGCAGCTAGAAATTTATGACTATTCTGCGTCCTGGGAATAAAAAGTAGCGTGGAGCAGCCACCGCACAGCCATTACTCACACGCACAGGAACTGATGCAACTGTCCCAAGCGCTATGGCCATCTGAGCGCGCGAGCCTACGCCAAAAAAAAAAAAAAAAAAAAAGGGGGACTCTAAATGGTTTGTGATATTTACGCGAGGTCGAAGGAAAGGAGGGAAAAAAAGAAGGAAGATACACGATAATTACATGTATAGCAGTTATTTCACAATGGAAAAAAAATTTAAAAATCTAATTTTTTTACTCTCACAACAGCAAAAAATTAGAACAAAATAAATAGAGTGAAAAAATGTGCTGGTAATATTTGGAAACGGCGGTTTCCCGACATTCCTGTGGACCTCTTGACTGGCAGAAACAACTCCAGCTGCTGTTCAGCTTCCCTCCTGCAGGGGGCGCCTAACGTCCTTCTGGCTCCAGTGGGGAAACGCAAAACACGCCACTGATGCCTTCAGGTGACCTGCTCCAAAGCGGCTCCCGCACGAGCCCAGGCACGAGCCTGACAGTGACTGTAAAATGTTAATCTGTCACATCCAGATGTGTCAATAATCTTGTATCAATCTGTTGCAGAACAGATAAAACAGTCCAGTTATTTCATGTTTATGAGCCGCTCATTAAAGCTTTATTAGTAGGGTTTTATTAAGTCTAATTGTTTTTTTTTTCTATTTTTTTGACAACATAAAGCAGTTTTGGAAAAAAAAAAGTTCTTAAATTCTGGCAAATTCCAAGAAACATTTCATTTTCTGACTTGTTTCCTGTCACATAATTAATAAAAGTCAGATTCTAGAAAACATAACAGTATCGTACTCTTATTTTGATATACTTCTCATTTAATAACAGCTGCATCCTTCTCTGACACACAAGATGGCACTGTTCGGCCTACTTTTAACAGAATGGCATCATGAGCGTCCCCAAACGCACATTAAATCAAGATAAGGAAACCTGATATTATGCAACGCCGGCAAGACTGACTCAGTCGTTGCTGTAAGCCCATCTGTTCTCTCCTGTTTATGCATTCCTGATCATTAATTACGCATCCAGTGAGCTAAAGTAGCTCAGATGATAACACGTTTGGCCTTTCAGGGAGCTGCGGCCAGTGTTGATACTTGACTGTCAGAAGAAAAGCAAACATGCGCAGGAAGACGAGTTCGGGGGAGTGAGGCCGGAAGTTTTCAGCTGCGCATCTTCAAACTCACTGCGTCGACCTCTGGACCCGGTTCTGAGAGTCGCCTCTCAAGACCTGCTGCAGGATGCGCGGCCCCCCCGGTGACACGGGTCCCCCGGAGATGGAAAAACAAAGCTCGGAGTCGCTGATAAAATAAACAGCTTCAAATGCATTTACAAGTGTCAAACTCAAGGCCCGCGGGCCAAATGTGGCCCGCCACGTCATTTTATGTGGCCCTCAAGCGCTTGAGCATTATTGGCTTAAATTTTAAATCGATATTTCAAGACTTAAATTAAGCTTACCCGCTTTAAAGCGCAATAAACTACATCTCCCATAATGCATTTTGTCATTACCCACAAGATAACAGTACAGTGATCCCTTATTTTTCGCGGTTAATGGGGACTGGCGCCCCCCCGTGAGAATCAAAATCCGCGAACTGGAGCCGGAGCCCCCCGAACCTAAATAATGTGTTTAAAATATGTATAAAAACCATAAAAAAGTAGCGAGACACTGCAGCGAAACAAGACAAAGGCTCAACTGTGGTCTTTCTGTTACCTTCACAGCCTCTTGTCTCTGAACCGTAGTAAAGAAACTGCTGGTATTGTGCTATTTTTGGCTCATAATTAGTGGCTAACATGCTAACAACAACAAAAGAAAAAGTCCAGTTTTCTCTGCATTGAACGGGAACTTTATTCTGGCACTGCAGGAACTTGTAACATCACACAGGTTGTATTGTTGGGCTCCTGTCGGTTAACAGAGAATGTAAATCTATACACGCTGGGTGTGCTGTTGATGCTCACTACACTTTTCATCAAACCCCGTTTTTCATTCTGCCGTCCCACGACACACACACTACATTACCCATAAGGCTACACACCATTACCCATAAGGCCACCTTCTTAAAGGGGCCAGGCTGGCTCCAAATTTCTTCACTGTGAGAGAACGCACACAAATCCTGGGATGTTTACGTGATTTTTAACATTTTAAAATTATATATATATATAAATATATATATATATATATATGTATGTATTATAAAAATCCACGAATAACTAAAACCATGGAACTTAAAACCGCAAATTGACAAGGGATCACTGTAAGCTTACGCCGCTTCAAAGTGCAATAAACTACATCTCCCATAATGCATTTCGTCGTTACCCACAACGATAACAGTATATCACCATGAGCAAGAACTCAAGACGATTTTCAGAACTGATGGATTTGAGAAAAACCTCTACAAACTAATCCCAACATGTCAAAGAAAAGAAAAATTGATGCACAAGGAAGACAGTTTCATAAACAACAGGAAAGCAAATACAAGTTTGTACGTCAAGGTGAATAAACAGTGTGTCTTTTGTGTTATGAGGCGGTGTCAGTCGTGAAAGAGTATAATCTACGTCGGCATTTTGACAGAAAACACAGAAATAAATACAGAAACCATTATTTAACAATATAATAAGGTGTAGTTTAATATATTTTGAATTACATTGCATTTTGTTACACTCATGCTGTTAATCTGGCCCTTCGAGGGCCACCATGATGCTGATGTGGCCCTCAGTGAAAATGAGGCTGCTATAAAGGAACTGCAGCTTTAAAAACTCATGGAAGACAGATGAGCCACGTGAAACGTTATATATGTTTTTGCCCTTCCTGAGCAACATTTGCAACATGTTTCATCCTATTCCCTCCCGGACGGATCCATCTGTCTGCGCAGCCACGTTCAGTTTAGTCTGAAGTGATCCATCAGTTGGATTTTCTTAAATGATGTCCATTACACCCAACGCAGACTCCCACACTTATAAGTTTTTGGCCTCTCGGCTACATGGCCTCCTTCCAAGCCCGGCAGCTGAGAACGAGCGCGCTCATCCTTTAATGACGTGGGCGAGCGCTCCGCTGTTCTGACCGGGTCCGAGCCGCCTCTCGGTACCGCAGCATGCTCAGCGCCGCCAAACCAGAACCAGAGATGTCATCAGCGGCGTGATGTAGCACAGCGCAGGCAGAGACAGTACATTCCTTTCACACCGCCAGTCATGTACAGTAAATCTTCCTCTACGGCAATAAAAAAAAAAAAACAGCAACCAAATGTCTCAATGTGATGAAATGAAGGAGGAACTGGATCAGTTTTATGTGTAAAACTGGGTTTTCTAGGTATTTTGGGACAAAACAAATCAAAACAGACAGATTAACATTCATGACATGACAGAAGGTTTAATCTTTAAGCTGCAAGTCGACCCCCCCAGACCCCCCCAGACCCCCCCGGTCCACTGGAAATCACTGCTGTGTTGAAATCAAACCAATATTTGTATTAACATGATTAGAGGCAAAAGTCAAGACAGAGAGAAGAAAAGTTGCTCTCCAGTTTCACTCTTTTTTTTTTCTCAGCATGAAAACAAAAGGTGGGATGAGAGAAAGAAAGTCCACGCAGAGAGAAAGTGATGGTGGTTTCGCTTAATGGACCACGGGAGCTTCATCAGAGACTCTCTGCCCCGGTCGGTGAATCCGCCCATACGAGGAAATGAGGACTTCCTGTTGTTTTTATGTCGAGCCTTCCTGCAGAAAGGTTGAGATGTAATCCAGCTCAAAGAGCAGAAGACTGTTGGGCACAATGACAGTCAGACTCTCCGTCGTCTGTTCTGGATGGTTTGGGGTTCTGCTCATCTGGCGTAAGTGTTTTTTATTATTATTATTATTATTATTATTATTATTAAGGTCTGCTTCTTTACCTTTAAGGGGGTTTTCTTGGAAGCTTCCTCTCATTGAGTGACGTCATCTCTGCGTTATAAGGAGGTTAAATGCTCGGACGGGCCCACTGACTTATTTTAATTAATATTCGACAAAATGAAGAGTATTTTCAGAATGACCTTTGTGCTCTTTTATGAGAACATTGGCATACAGATGATCTGTTTTTTTCTGTTTTTTATTTTATTTGGTTTAAGACATTTGTTCCCTAGATACGTGGAAATGTCCGTACGGCTTCCTTGAAGCATTAAGAGACAAAGGGAGGATGTTCTGGTGTGTAACTTCCCTGAAATCAGCCCTTATGTCGTTTCCTTCACCTCCACCTTCACGAATTCCAACAAAAAAAAAAAAAAAGGATTATAGATGAGTTGCAGTTGTTACTGCTGTTAAATAAGGTTCTGTTACTCTGTTTTCACTGGTTGAAGGATGCACATCGGTGGTTAGGTCTGGTCAGTGACGGGGTCACCCCCCCGCCCATCATGACCAAAGGTACGAGCTTTTTTCTTTTAAAAAAATGAGAGAAATAAAATTTAAAAAAAGCTAACGTACTTTTCCTGACCTCCCTTCTGCTCACAGGTTATCACTCAACAGCAAAGACGTACACCGGTAAGTGTGCAGCTTTTTAAACTTTTTTTTCCTTTTTTTTTTGTTTTCTTTCAGTAAAGTCATCCGTCCTTATTAAAGACTGACGGTAACATCTCCCCAAAGCTTTCACAGAAGTAGCCAGATCCCGGTTTAATCTAATAGATAATTCAGCAGAGAGGCATAAATATTATTCGGATTGGATGTGTTCTACAGTTTCCAAATGGCGATTATATAAATGTGCCCACCGGGGGGGGGGGTGGGGGGTGGGGGGGGGGACGGTTTTTGGATCGGTTCCTTAAACTGATTTGCTGATTTGCCTGGAACGAACAGGAAAAGTTCCTTGTTGCGCATCATCCGGACAATCCAAGACAAACTCCGGAGGAGGTCCCCCGCAGGAGAGAGAGGTGGGGGGGGGGGGGGGGGGGGGGGGGGGTCAGCGGCCCCGGGATGGTGTGGGGTTACGGGTTAACCAACAGCACCCCCCCCCCCCCCCACACCCCCACCTGGCTCAACTTCCTGAATTTGTTCGTCATTCACCCCACGCTGCGTCCCAACGCATGAACTCCCGAGTTGTGAAACAACTGGAACTTTGGAGCGGCGCCCCTTTCACTGTTCCTCATCCTGTGCCTTCCTTCTTTTTTTTTTTTTTTTTCTCTCCCTGACTGTCCCCCCCCCCCTCCTCCTCCTCCACCCCCCCACCCTTCTCCTCGCCAACTCCCCCCAAACTCTGGAGCTCCTCCTCTGCTAAAAGACACATTTCCTGATGTCATTACTAAATCAAAAACGCTGCCTCGGCGAACAGATGTTCCGCGAGCCCAACACGTAACATACTGCGACATAAAAAAAAAAAAAAATGTAAAAAAAAAAGCGGGAAGCGAGAGACGCACGTTGTTTCCTTTACGCACGAAGCTCCCTTTGTGACAAGAGACAAAAAAAAGAGGTCTTTAAAACAGCTGATCGCCCGACAACCTCCTCCAGGTCGGCCGGTTTTTAACCTACATATGAAGTCGCGGCTGCGCGCGCAGCAAACCCTGCAGAGTCATGATTACATCCACCCCAAAAACGCTAAGCCCTAAATGTTTGCTTATGTTTCCTATTTGGCAGAGGCGGCCCAAAAGGCAAATAAATCACATGCTGTGCGCCGGCCAGGCCTTTTTCTCTCGACTGTGAGAAACTGAGACTAAAAAGCAGAACAAGAGTTAAGGAGTAAAGGGTTTTCAGATGTGAGTCCAGCCCCAGCTTGGGTGTGCTCCTTTTTATTTGGGAGAATGGCGAGGACAATCCATGTTGCCTCCACCCCTTTAAAAAGGGGAGAAACGTGCGCCGGAGAGGGGGAGAGCCGCTGCCAAGGCGCCGGGCCATCACACAGATCTTCGGAGAACATCTGGTAACGCGGGGTTGAGTTGTTTGGACATCTGGGAAGCGAAGATTCTCCCGTCAGGGCTTCCTGTTATGCCTCGCCGTGCGCGGTCTGAAAAGTTCAGCTCTGTAATACATGCTCGCCGTCTGGGGGAGAGGCAGCTTTATTCCTCTTTCCTGACATGAAGGCAGCGCTTGGTTTCATTGGGGTATTCCTCTCCGTACTCTCCGGTGAGTGTGTGGTCTCTCCCTTCCACAGCTGCAAACGCCCGTCCGACTGCTCGAGCGCTGAAAAGAGTTCACGGTGGACGTAATTCAGACTTGAACCCGGCTTGTTTTAGCAGGAGCGAACATTTTTACGTCGGCGTTTGAATGAATGCGACATGTAAGTGTTTCTAATCTTGAGGTCTTGTGTTTTTTTTTTCAGATGCCACTGGAAGCACCTCCCTGCTGTCTGGTAGGTGCAACATCCACAAACTCCCATATGTACTCGTGTAGAGATAGTTTTCTTTGTAGTTTAATGTCTAAATATGTTGCTTGTATTTTTTTTTTTTTTGAAATGTATCTATTTATTTCTATTTCTTGCAGATTGTGCAAAATCTGAAACGTGTAAGCACCTCTGCGGGTTTTGCGACGATCATTTCCCCGGACGGAGAATGAACTGCCTCGATATGATTTCGGAGCATTTATGTGTGAACCCGTTCCACGACGCGATGACGTCACAGAACAGCAGCGACTGGTGCGTCTGGAGCAACGTGAGCAGGTGAGGGTCGTATCTGATTCATGTGCTTGCCCCCCTCCCCCCACCTGACTCCATCTCCGGATGTCTCCAGCCTGTACAGCAACCTGAGCTTCTGCACGGAGGAGAAGTCCGACTGCCTCCTGATCCCGTGGCCCAACCCGCTGGTGGAGAAGATCTTCGTGGACGTCCACGCCACGTACTTCAAGGAGTGCCCCACCGAGGAGTTCAGCGACCCGCCGCCGGCCGTCATCTTCGCCCTGGTCATCACTCCGATATGCCTGATCCCCGTCATGGTCAGCCTGGTGGTGCTCAAGACCAAGAACGGGGACGGCAACTCCTGACCGTCCCGGGCGTCTCCTTCGGGTCGCCCACGGCGACCTCTGCCGTCCCTCCCTCCTCTCAAGATGGAGACTGATTGTTTTCTCAAAGACTCGCTGCTGCGCTTTCATCTCACCGGTGACCTTCGCGGAGGACCAAACGTCTCTGACAACACTTCAGAGCTTTGAACAGCTCGGCCACAAGAAGAACCACATGGAGACGCCGTTGACTTAGACTCAGGCTCCTGTAGTTCGTTTAGGTAAAAAAAAAATCTACGCCACGTAAAATACTGTATCTCATTTACTGTATCTACACTTTACACGGAAGGATAGGACTGGAGATCTGAGTATTGACCGAACCAGTTTGCACACGATATTCAGAAAAACAGAGCTTCATTCGTACTGGAAAACTTTCGATCAGGGTGATTTGTGACGACAAAAGCTCAGGAGCTTGCAGATGTAAACGTAAACTGTTGTATGTAAGAGCGCAGATGTGCCTGTAAAACTCAAGCTAACTCGTATATGAACTGTTTCACCTTTCATCTGTGACTCTTCTTCTTCTTCCGCTTTTATTTTTCTTTTCTGCTCAGATTTAACTTTGCTTTGAGCTCCAGATTAGAAACTGTGGAGAGAGAGAGAGAGAGAGAGAGAGAGAGAGAGGAAATGTGCAAAGTCAAACTTTATTGATTAGATAAAGGCGTCTGCTCCTGATCTGTGATGCGCGGGTCTATGTTTGCTCTGTGTGTGTGTGTGTGCGCGTGTGTGTTGTTTGGACAGAAGGGTCAGTCTTGAGTTGACTCACAGCATGTAGGAAGTCAGGGGTCAGAGGTCACAGATGGGACACAATGAAGGGGTGTCGGCCAACGCAGTGGACCTCCTGGCATTGTGTTCCTCTGCTCTCTGCTCTTTTATATATATATTTTTTTTTTTAGAACAGCTACGACGTGATGGAAAGCTTTATTCCACCAAGAGACATTTTAGACGCCCGTCTGGTGCAGGACAGACGACAAGCAGATAAAAAGAGTTACCGTTCGCCCGCGTTATGATAGCGTGTTATGATAGCGTGTTACAGTGATCCCTCGCCAACTCGCGGTTTAAGTTCCACGGTTTTAGTTATTCGCGGATTTTTCAGAAATATATAATAAAAAAAAAAATTTAAAAATCACAGGATGTTGTGCGCGTTCTCTCACAGCGAAGAAATGCTGTGAGCCAGCCTGGCCCTTTTAAGAAGGTGGCCTTATGGGTAATGTAGTGTGTGTGTTGTGGGACGGCAGAATGACAGGAGCCCAACAATACAACCTATGTGATGTTAAAAGTTCCTGCAGTGCTAGAATAAATTTCCCGTTCCATGCAGAGAAAACCGGACTTTTTCTTTTGCTGTTGTTAGCATTTTAGCTGCTAATTACGAGCCAAAAATACAAGCGGTTTGTTTACTACGGTTCAGAGTCCAGAGGCTGTGAAGGTAACAGAAAGACCACAGTTGAGCCTTTGTCTTGTTTCGCTGCAGTGACTCGCTACTTTTTTTGGGTTTTTTAATATGTTTTAAACACATTATTGAGGCTCGGGGGGCTCCTGTTCGCGGATTCAGTTCGGGGGAGGGCGCGGTCCCATTAACCACGAAAAATAAGGGATCACTGTATTCACGCTCGACCGACGACGAACCGCTAGCACGCGCGTTCAGATGTGGTGTATTTATGTGAATCGCCTCAGTTCTGGCGTCGACGTGACCGGCGGCCTCACCGCGGAGTCCGGGAGAGTAAAAGCGCGTCCGCTCTTACACCATGTAACGTATACATTTTATACACTTTTTAAACTCTAAAAACCATTAAATTCATAAATCAGTTGCTGGCTGTCTCTGTGCTTTTTTTTTTCTCTCTTCCTAGAACTGTTCAAGGATATATGAGCGGCGCTGCCGCGTCACTCCGGTGAAAGCACCCCTTCACCTTTGTCAGTATTTGATTAAACACACCGTTTCCTCGCGTGTGAAGCAGATGGCCTCACTTCTTCTTTTTTTTTTTTTGCTGGCGCAGGTAGTGTTTCATTGTATCTTCGGTGAGCGGTTGCTACGCTGTACATGTGCTCACGTGGTGAAGGAAGCGGTGACAGCAGACATGTATCACACCCTCATCTGGCACATACAACGCTGCCCTGTGGGCCTCTTTCTGCTGGACGGATTTGTGTGTGTGTGTGTGTGTGTGTGTGTGTGTGTCAGGGATGGGCTGGAAAGTGTGCTTTGTGACCTTCTTCCTCTCTGGATGTCGGGTCAAACTCGCCCACCCACCACTACCCTCCCCCCCCCTCCCCGCCAGTCATCCAGTTTTCTTTTTTCACTCCTCATCCTCGCGGCAAATCGGTCGTGCAGGAGTATGATGGCGCAGACTTCGTTAATGATATGTCATCTTTTAAGTCCCGTTAGTTGTTTGGAAAACAGTTTGCGTGTGCCTTTCATGCGCGTGTTTAAAAAGGCCACCCGAAGTCAACATGAAGTCCATGAGGGCTTTAAAATCCTCTCTGGGAGGAAATGTTGCCCCCTAGTGGCCGTCTGCAGAACAGTCGTCTAAAACTATTCCTTCTTGTTTTAGTGAGAGCCATATTTTTTTCTGTCCAGACTGTTTAAGATACAGGATCCCGGTGTTTGAAATTTCTTCCTCTGTGTTTTGGGTGGTAGCATATCATTATTATACACATTTAATAACCGTAATTATCCGGATAAGCTGAAAACGACAGACGGACGGACGGCTTATGAATCCGTATTATGAAGATGAATATGAGGATATAAAGGGTGGATAGAAGAGTGGGTGGTAGAAGAGGATTGATTAGATAAATGTACACTGGAGTTTTAAAAAAAGTTGATATTTTATCATTTTATCTCCTTTTGTCACTCTGTGAAGTACAGTTAATATAATTTAAGGTCAAGAAAAAACTCCTCCAAGTCCTCCAATAACCTATGGAATATAAATACTGTGCAGAAAAGTATTAAATGTTAGGCATTCGGAGCATTTGATTTGTCCCTCAAACGTATATGCATTAAATAATGTCCATACAAGGTATTAAAAATACAAGAAACTAGCCTTTTCTCTTCCGCCATAACGGTCAGGCAGCAGAATATTACGGCCTTCTGAAGTTGCTGCTATACGCATGCACAGTCAACTGGGGTAAAAAGATATTATGAGTAGGAAGAAATTTCACAACACCGGCTCTCTTAAACCTGCACAGAGCAGACTCTTAATACAGCAAACATCTTCACTGCTTGCAATGGTGGTGCTGCAGATATAAATGTGATTAATAATTAAAACATTGATCTAAAACACAGGAAGTGTCCCTAAGACTGTGTTTGTCGTCAGACGTCCTGCCTGATCGGTTCAGATCAGGTCAGTTATTTAAAACTTTCCCCAAAACTTTCCTTTTTTTAGATCCCTGCTTGAAAACCAGTTACCTCGGTTACAACGAGCGTATCTCAGCAACTGCAAGGTGCAACTGGGTACATTTGGCATCCGAGAAAGGCGACAAATGCAGCAGAAGCATGCAGCGAAATATGCATTATTCCAGGGCAAAGTAAATGAAATAGAAAAAAAAAAAAATCAATCTGATCAAATATCGAGGGCATGTCTCCTGAACATTAATTCTGTGGCATCTTCACCGTTTAACACAGATCTTCCTTTTGTGCGACAGACAGTTTCTAGTTTCTAGAAGGGCTGTGAATGCAAATGTTTTGTCAGAGTTTCCACGTCGGCTTTTTCAGTCCGTCAACTCTTGCCGCAAAGCTTTTAATTGCTTTCTTAAAGATTAAACATTTGAGTTTCGCTGTCTAGACTTCGATTTAATCAGTCCCCACTTACTGAGCAAAAGTGGAGATATTAGAGGGTGATGATTATAATTTAACCAACACCCCCCCGACAGGACTGGAATCCAGCGGAGGAGGTGGGATTTTAAGGGATATAACTGAATTAAACCCAAACAGGTTGGTGAGAGCGAAACAAAACGCTGCTTGAGATGTCACAGCCTCTTTATGGAACATTATTTATAGCCACGCCGCTGAGGTTTTTCAGGGATCAAACTGACATAGAAGTCACTAAATGTGTCAAATGATTTCAAGCATAACTGTTTAAGGGCGTCCGTACCAGCTAACTAACCCCAGTAACCATACCTATACTCAGGGTCAGGGTTAGGGTTAGGTTTTTGAGTTGTGGGCTTTGTTGAGATAAGCCCAACTCTGCTCCTTCCACCGTCCGATGACGTCCTGGAAATATGGAGTAGGTTCCTTCTTGCACACGACTTCGAAGTCCAGTTGAGGTTCATTCGCCGTACTATTTACTTTGTGGTGTGTATGGTGTAAGTGTACCTGGGCCAACCAAGGCTGTTGAGTATAAGATGTGCTGTGTAGGGTTTGGACAACTCCATTGGGAAGTTGTCCATGTTGGTGCGTTGGGTTTGAGATGAATCCTGTGTTTTCGTAGGTGGCTAGTGGGTGCAGGTACACATCAAGGGGGGGGGGGGGGGGGGGGGGGTATTTATGAGTTTGGTATAAGGTGCGTGCAAGTGGGGCCATGTATACTCTTGCGTCAATGTGTCGCCGTCAGCTTGTCGCAGAGATGCCGCCGTCACTTTTGATTTATACTCGCGCGGTCTCCGCTATGTTACGCAACATCGCAAGATGGACAATCACGAACTAGCTAAACTTACTAAACTTATCTCTTGCATTTTTCCACTTCCTCACCGTCTCGGCCGTATCCAAACCCACATTCATCACTATCTCCCTCCATGAATTACTAGAATATGTGCTGTCTTTGTTGTGTGGAGAACCAGAATCGTACAGATGTGGGTACTTCCTCATTTCTTTAATGCGCTCTTTTCTACGCAGATGTAGAATTGACCAATCAGAGGCCTCCTTTCTCTCCTCTCTGCGACACTGTCTGCGTCGACCTACAATTTTGAGTAGGTGCACCTACCCAAAAGAGTGTCTGCGTAGGTGACGCAGACGACCTGACGTTCGATTATAAATCAGGCTTCAGGGTTAGGTCTTAGAGAATAAGGGTTAGAAAATAAAAAGTTTAGGAAAAGGGGTTAGGGTTATGTGTAAGAAATGAAAGAAGTAGGAGGGGGGGTGGGGGTGAGGGTTAGGGTTAGATCCCACAACTGTTGGCGGCGCGAAGCCACCGGCTCGTTACTCCGGCCTCCCGGCTGTGCACCGGCACGGTTACGTAGCGCACGGAGATGCTGTACATTGTGTCTGTCGGCCCGTCTGAGCCCAGTCCTTTAGGCCTCGGCGTCGGCGGGGCTGCTGCTTAAAAATTCAGGCTTCCAGAAGTGGTGTGGCTCTAATTATTCTCACTGAGCGAACATATTTAAATGACACAACCACAGAATACATGAATGCATAATGAGTTTCTGGAACCGAGACAAATATTACTCAGTGTTTGTGCTTCACCAGAGATGTGCTGGGTGTTACCGTGTCCCTGCAGAGGGGGCAGGGGCGGTTTTTGCTATGGGCGATGTGGGCGACCGCCCAGGGCGCAATCTATTTGGGGGCGCTAGTTTTCTAGACTAATACCGCTCATTTCCACGTAAAGTTAGTAGAGTAGGCGCCGGGTCGCCCCTACTATCATGTCAACTTGCTGCTGAGAGTAATGTATATACTTTCAAACAGAGAATTTGAAAAGGTGATGATGTCGAGTCGAGTCAACGGTGCTGCATCATGGACAAACGACCAAAAAGAACCATCAGGTGCCCAGTTCAGGAAGAGAAGGAAAGAAGAAGAGGAGAAACGTTAAAGGTATGCAGGTCTCTATGAGTGACGTTAATTTTGCATGTAATGAAACAGTAGCCTTTACGCTACGTATTATCCTCTTGCTAATATGTTGCTACTTAGCCACAGAAGACGACTGTATTTGTTTTTTTAGCTTTGCTGAACTAGCAGCTAGCATTTCACCAGTAGGCTAGTTTGTGTTTACAACACAAGTGCAAGTTCACACAGGCTTATTAGTCTGGGAATTTGGTAAACAACAGTACGCCCTGACTGGGGAATTTTTATTGCTATACGTGGGTCTATGCTAACTTAAATAACTTAAATAACATTCATGTGAATATACACTGACATGATGTTTTGAAAGCTTTATGTGATATAGATTTTTGAATAATTTGTAGTGTGTTATGCTTAGTTAAAAGGATGTTAACAAATGATAATTCGTCCATTATTATGGTTTATTTTAACTGGGTAACTGATGCATGTTAAGTGTGATCTGTTATTGTATGTTATTGAATGCTGTCAATAACAAATATATACTAATGACAATACCAATAGCAGACGGACGTCTGTGACGTCCCGGATATCTGGCTGGATGGCGGCGGGATGTCAGGTAAGGGCACCTCTGGGTCGACCGCTGCTTGCTTTGCTTTGGCAGGCCTGGCAGCGCGGCGGGAGTTTGGCGCCAGGGTATCGACGTGTCACTGATCAGTGACTGACGCGTAATTTGCCTCGCAGAGGCCCCCCCCCCCGTTTGATAAAAATCAGTTTATATCCCTCGTCTTTTTTTAACAGTTAGTTCATGGCCGCTTACACGAGCTGGGTTTAGGCCAGGACTGATGAAAATGAAAAGATCTCGCCCGCCGATGCGAGTCATTCAACGTGACATGAGTAATTACTCCGCTGCGTGAGAGTCGGGCAGCTGGCGGCGCCGTTTCGGAGCTGACCCTTCAGCTGGCTGACACCTCAGCTGGCAGCAGATGACTGCAACGTCCGAGGCCCGACATCAGAACCGCCGCCTGATCGGTCGGAATAAACTCAAAGAAGCACGGCGCGCGGCCGGCCTCGTTTCACTGCCAGCTGAACGTTTGAGCGACTCGGAGCGGAAACGTTCTTCAGTTCTGCGGCGGCGCCGGAGCAGAGAGGAGGCCTTCGCCAAACTGGAGGTCAACGTTACTGGGTATGAGGAGGATAATGAGAAAAACAATGTCTGCCGCCGCCGCTGTGGGACATCTTGACAAAAGATAATTACCAGTCCCCATTAACCGCGAAAAATAAGGGATCACTGTACTGTATACTGACCCAGCATGCATTGCAGACGCCAGGAACAGCTGAGGAATGAGAAAACAAATACAAAAAGATGCAAAAAGAGAATTTGAATCCGTCGGTGCAGGTAAAAGGAGGAGAGGAGAAAAATCCCCCGGAGGGACCGGACAGTCTTTGACAGTCTTAAAGTCGCAATAATTACTTTTTCTTTACAACCTGGAAACAAGCGCTAAACACCGTCACCTTTTCAGCTGACGCTGCAGAGCTGTTGGGCCAGACGGCGCCGAGCATCAGCGTTTATTTTAACGGGTTTTCTCCGTTTCCTTCAGATTGATTTGACCTTGGACGGGCCGGCGGGCGGTGCGGCTGTGCAGGTTCTCTTTCGTTCTTTTTTTCTGTTCCTGAAAACAGCTCAGTAAACAAACATGCAAAAGAGAAGAAGAAGAAGAAGGAAGGATTGACATTGAAACAAAAACCACATTTCAGACTGAAAAACAAGGACGGTGAGATAAAAGCGAGAGGATCTCTGGGGTCATCTCTCTAAGAGCTGCTTTATACTGCAGGTGTTTAATCACGTTTTATCCCTCAGCACGGTGACGGCTCACTTCTAATGAATTATATCTCCATCGTCTCGTCTGAGCTGCTTAATTATAACGAGATCAAATTAAGCAAAGTGAAACAACAATCTAAATTATATCAGGATTGATTGCAGCCACGCCCGCCATCTCTGCTCCCATCCACATTTATTATGAAATTCGCCAGTTTTGCAGGCGCGGGGATGGTTTGCTTTTGAGACGTGCACGCAGAGAACATGCGCAACCCCCCCCCCATGTTGTCTGTGGCTGTTTTTACGACGCACATCTGTGTCACGACGCACATCTGTGTCACGGCGCATGCCGAGAGACTCCAAGACAACAAGCTGAAATGAAGAAGTGGTTCCTCTAAGCCTGCCAGGGGTAACATGCCCCCCCCCCCCCCCCCCCCCTTTATATCAGCTGAAGGGATCTGGCAGAGATATAACCTGCATAAATAATGAAAAACAAAGCACAAACGGAGGATCAGAGGAAGAAATGAATCACTGCGTGCTGATTCTTGAGAGGTGAAGCTGGCAGAGGAGGAAGCCTGAAGTGAAGGGGGGGTGGGGTGGGGGGGTGGGGGGGGGGGGTCGGTCCTCAGGGCTGACACATGTCAGGTCAGGGAGACTATCAAAGACCGCCAGACCCTGCTGGATGTCAAGATACGGTCCCGGCACACCTCACCAAGTGTAGAAAAACGTGCATTGAAACTAAGCTTTGCAGCGTGTTGGACTGAGAGTGCTCGTGCTACCAGCGGTGGCCTCTAGATGGCAGTCTTTGAGAGCACATGGTGCAGTTGTGTTTTTCTCCAACATCCAGCACACAGAGAGCAGCTGACTGTAGCTTTGGTGTTTTGTGTTGTCGCTGTTAAAAGTGCAAATGTTGCACGAATCGCTTTTGAGGTCTCTCAAAAAGAGACCTCATCCATCCATCCATCCATCCATCCATCCATCTATCTACCAGTCTGTCCGTCTGTCGTGTAAAAACACAGCAGATACAACTGATAGCAGTTTGTTTTGGAGCCGATCAGCTGATTTTTGTCCTCGTACGTGCCATCTCGGCTCACTCTGCCTCGGGTTTTCACATCCCTAAAGGATTTAGACTGAAGCTTTTACCGGGAACAACAGCTATTCACTCCTGTTTGGAGGTAAATAACAGCTGTTTGGACCCACAACCGCTGAGCTCTTTGCTTTTATCGACGCCAGAAAAGCACATTTCCCCCCCTTCACATCCTCGTTTACCCAGCTTAAGACATCTAAGCCTCCTCCATTCTTGAATGATAGATACTTTTTAAAAATTCTAATATACAAATCACAGAACGCACAAAAGCATTTATGTGATATAAAGTATCCATATCTGCGTGCACGGGCAAACACACACACACACACACACACACAGCAAACAATGCAACTCAAAGGCATGAAAGCAGACTTAAGTTCAGGTATCATGAACACTGAGAACAGGTTTGAAAACATGAAAAGAAAGTGTTTGAACTTTTTTTTTTTGTACTTAAAGCTTTAACAAACTAGCTTGTGCCTATTGCCCCTCTCTGTTTTTTTATTTTTATTTTATTTTTTTGGGACTGTGCATCAGTTCTCCAGCGTGACACTCAGCAAAGCTTCGGGGATTGTGTCTGAACAGGCCTAGTTTATGCCTTTATATTATGCACGGCTGATATGCAAATGCGGCGATGACAGCGCTGCTGAAACCTTTGATCTGCCGAGGCTTTTGTGGCTGGAACAGTTAATGCTGCAAAAGCACCATAAAGCTAATAGGAAATCAGAATCACAAAGGCAGTTTTGATACTGCCAACAGAACCGGCAGAACCTGCTATTTGAGCTGTAAATTGAGGGGCTGATGTTCTGCCTCCTGCTGCAGATGCCCACATCTCGCTAAGGTTAATGGCCGCGTCCGCGCTGAAGTGGCTGCGCCATTATCGCAAAAATAACTTCCTTAACGACGAGATAAAACACCGAGATTGCAATTTGTGCCCAATTAAAGACTTATGAAGCTTTCTGCGAGGCGGATGAGTCTTCACCCTAAAGGTCGCAGTGGAACGTTATATACAGTTAGTGGATGTAGGATTTTGTTGCTCTGATTTTATAACTGAGGTGCAGGTTTTTTTTCTCTCTTTCTTCTATTAATAAAACTGTAATAGAGATACAGTAATGTAGGAACATGAGAATACAATAAAAGACACAGGAATGCAATAAGCAGGATGCAAATTTTTTTTCATTTAAAGGTATAAGAACGAAATGAAACAGCTTTAAAATTAGACTACGGTCTCATTGCATTGTAAATACTGTATTAGCATACAGCATGGCACGACTGGAGCCCTGAGAGGGATCATTATGAAGATGTTGCAAACCCCGCAGAGCGCACCTTGGATGCTAAAAAGTCATCAGATGTTTCAATCCCGTTCCTCCTCCGTCGCTCCTCTAAACTAAACAGACAGACGCGCACAAATCGTTTCAACAGAAAGCTTTATTTTGTTTCCTCAGACTGCAGTGTCAAGGTACCATCAGACGAGAGCTCTGTTTATTTCATTAAACCATGTGAACTCATCCCTCGGTGACACGTCGTTTGATTTCCATTTCTAAAGATGTCACTTTAAAGGTAAACGCTATTGAAAGGCAGAGAGGCTTTTTGGCTACAAAGAGAGGATATTTCTGCCAGGATTTATGAAAGAAAAAGAAAAAAACCCGAGTGAAACTGAGATCTAAAGCAGATTTACTGAAAGGTAATACCCGGTGAAATCACGCACGCTCGTTTTACTGGGAGGAATAACTCGTTTCTAATGGGCCTGCTGGCCCGTGACGGTGAGGAGCTTGTCCCACACCTCCACCTTCACGATGGCTCGGCCCATGGGACACATGGTGGCTCTGATGTCCAGGTGCTCGCCCGCGTAGTCGATCCCCGACCCGGTGGCTTCGGCCCTCACGAACCCGTGCGCCTTCTCGTTCTTCTCGTAGTACATTTCCTTGTACAGGCTCTTGTCGCAGGCGCGGCCCTTCTCGTAGATTCCCACCGCAAACCAGTTCTTGTACAGGTTGTAGTCCCAGGGGACGGAGAACATGATGGCCAGCGTCTCGATGAAGTCGTTCCTCGACCTCTGGAAGAGGTCGTACGTGAGGACGCCGACGCAGCCGGTCGCTTTCCCGCCGGACTTGGTGAAGGTGCAGACCTCCGTCTTTAGGGGGCGCACCGTCGGCTGAGGGGGGTTGTACGTCTCCCCGTTCTCAAGGAACACCCTAACAAACAAGTATATATTATATATAACATCTCTTCCCTTCACGCCGTGGTCTCAGGTGAGCTTTAAGATCGAAGACTCACCTGGGGTTCATGAGGCAGTAGCCGTTGGTGAGGTTTGTGATCTCGACCGTCGTGCTTCTCCTTGCGCTCACGTCAGCCGCCACAGCTTCAGCCGACTCCGTCATGGTGCAGTGGTTTCTGGGATCTGCATGTAAAACAAACGTACGCTTGGCGTAAAAACCTGCTGAACCGGACAACAAGGAACCGGGAATCGAGGAGGATCGCTCTCGTGACTAGGGCTGTAGCGATACACTAATCTCACGATACGATACACGATATTCAGCTGACGATACGATATATGTCGATATTCATCTTACAATACATTTACATCGTTTCCGGAAAGATTTTAAAGGGACAAAGTGATTTTGGTGACATCTTGTGAGTGTTCCAATGACTGTGTTTGAATTTATTGAACTGAAAGCATCAATTACACATTATATGGCTGACAGGCAGCTTGCAAATGCTGGACAAAATGAATAAAAGATGTGTTTAGAAACATAGTTTCATTTATTTAAACAGTGCAAATTGTTGCTTGCAAGCTTTTAAAGGTGGGACACGGGAGTTTTGAAAGAAGCTTAGAATATCGATACCTTCGACCTTCACATTCCCACAAAGAAAGTCTGCTATAAGATTAAATTGCATATACAGTGATCCCTTATTTTTCGCAGTTAATGGGGACCGAATGGAAAATCAAAATCTCTGAACTGTAGTAAAGAAACCGCTGGTATTGTGCTATTTTTGGCTCGCAATTAGCGGCTAACACGCTAACAACAAAAGAAAAAGTCCGGTTTTCTCTGCATGGAACAGGCACTTTATTCTGGCTCTGCAGGAACTTGTGACATCACACAGATCGTATTGTTGGGCTCCTGTCGGTTAACAGAGAATGTAAATAAGGCCAAACTTTTACCTATAAGGCTACCTTCTTAAAGGGACCAGGCTGGCTCACAGCATTTCTTCACTGTGAGAGAACGTGCACAACATCCTGTGATGTTTCCGCAATTTTTTTCTTGATTTTTTTTTTTTAATATATTATCTATTTCTAAAAAATCTTAAAACCGCGGAATATACTAGATGGTTTTGCTAGAAAATGGCACTAACCCTGAATGTAAATGCAGACACACATACACAAAAAAAAGAATATATATACTCTATATATATATACTCTCTTGGGAAATAAGATATCGATATATATCGCAGAATCAATAAAATCGCTCAGCTCTACTCGTGACAGTAAAACGTGCCTGACCCTCTGCTCTGCTCGCAGACTCTGCTGACACCAACCTTCAGACATGCAGACCAACCAGCGCAAGTCAGGAATGAAGCATTTTTTAGAGGCTAATGAGACTTCAGAAACGGTTGTGAACCATCAGAGAGTTCTGTTATGAAAACGGTTCACTAAGTACTCCGCGATAATGAAGGAAAATCCTCCCCTCTAGTTAACAAATAACAAGACGTCAAACCCGACTCACGCCTCGTCTGACTCCTTTCTACAGACGTACCCTGAAGCAAAGCCTGTATCGCCTCCAGTTAAAAGCATTTTTCCTTCACATCTCAGGGACGTACCTGCTCAGGAACTCCACGGAGACTCCGAGGCTGGAAATGGGAGAAGTTTTACCTTACTGGGAGGTAGTGGTTGAGGTGCGTCTCTCCTCACCCTCCCACTCGCATCGCAGCCTGGACGTGTCACGCGGCACGCCCTCACACCCTCTTTCCACATACATGTCATCAGGAAGACGCCCTCCTCACATAAATACGGTTCCGAGAACAAATGTTTGACTCGCCTTTCCCCTCTTTGATCAAACAGCCACACCTGTTTGGGGAACGGTTCCTGAAAGACTTTCCCACAGTATCTCCGGCCCAACCGGGGGTTCGTTCGCCTCGTCGCGGTGCTGAACGCCACCTGGCTGACTAACCGATCTGATTTCGAAATCGAATTCCCGTAGGATTGTGCAACGACAATGAAGCAAGCGCTTCAAGTCGAGGCAGGCATCGACCGAACCTCCTGTTTTCCCAAATTCCACACAGTCAAGTGAGACGGAGCGTCTCCCAGCCGGCGAAGAACAACATTGTCACTGTGGCGATTAAAAAAACATCTATGCAGCTTTTCCATCTGTTGCCGCTCATTAGAATTGGATGGATCCCAATAAGAGATTAAAAAATAATTACTGTTCATCAGTAATAATAGAAGCATATGGAGTGAAAACATATTACACACAAGCGTTGAGTCTGAATGTTTTATTGCCGTAATCAAAGAGAAAGGAGAGTACAGCGAACATGAGCCCGAGACGTAAGCTAATGTGGAATCAATGAGCTGGCTGTCAGATATTGATATCTTTCAGCAGACACAAAATAAAGATGACAGCAAAATCAGTCTTCTTCGCCTGAATGTTTTTATTTTTTTTTCCAAGATGACAACAGTGGTCACATCAAATGAAATTTATTCAGTGTGGATACAGAAACAACAGAGACCCTCGCTGCGCTAACGCTAACGGGCCATTTTATCAAACAGCTCCACCTTCACGATGGCCTTGCCCACCGCGGACATGGTGGCCCGCACGTCGACGTATGCCGCGTTGTGCACCAGGCCCGACCCGTTGGCCTCGGAGCGGGACGAACTGGAGGTCCTTGGCGTAGCACATCTGGTCGTACAGGTGCTTGTCGCAGGCGGCGGACTGCCCCACCACGCCCATGGCCAGCTGGTTCTTGTACAGGTGGTAGTCGAACGGCACGGAGAACATGACGGCCAGGCGGTCGGAGCAGACCCGGGTCGGCATGTGGAACATGTCGTAGGTGAGCAGGCCGACGGCGCCCGTGGCGGTGTGGTCGTCCTTGGTGAAGGAGCACACCTCCGTCAGGCCGGTCCGGACCGTGGGCTGGGGCGGGTGGTAGCTGAAGCCGCTGGACATGAACACCCTGTAAGGGAGAGGAGATGAAAAAACCCCTCGCAACATCATTCTGCAACATCCCTCAAGTACTTTTGATGAAGCGAAAAAAAAAAAAAAAGGAAAGTTTAGCGGGGCTGTCAGTGTACTTTTTGAGTGCTGGACTTTCCAGGGTGAAACAGCTTATGCTGATGGATGGGGGGTGACTGGCAGCACCGCTGTGGACTTCTAAGCAACACCAGCGTACCTGCATGCAATGTGCAATGAGGCGGCGCGTGTCACCGTATGATGGATAAGTGGACGTTCTCGGCGAAGTTATGTCACACGTGAAACCCACCCATCCAGAACACGGCCCGGTACCACCTGAGCTGGATGAATGCACGAGCATGACGCAGATTACAAAAGACGTGCGCCTGCCTTTATTCATCCCGCTGTTTGGTTTTATTCATTCACTCAATCCCTTTTTTTTCCACATTAGTCAGAAAAGGTGACAAAAAAAAAACAACGGAAAGATTCAATAAAATTAAAATTCTAAGACGGACCTGTATTAAATTAAACAAATTTTATTATGTTATGTTACAAAATTTCCACTGTCAATCATCTTACTTCTCACAGTGTCAGCTGTGACTGAAGGAGCGAGCAGCATCTTCATCCAGGTTGATCTCGGAGCTGTTTTTAAAAATATCAACCAGCTTTTACAGTTTATGAACCCGCAGATGCTTTTTCCAAACTTACTTGGGGTTGATGAGGCAGTAAGCATTGCTGACATTGGTTATTTCTACGGTGCAGTTTCTGTTGGTGGTGAGAGTGGCTGACACAGCCTCTGCAGTTTCTGGCATCCCGACTGCAAAAAAGGAGTAAACGAGAGAACAATTAATCACCCGACCGAATACAGTTTACCAGCGTCGCATTGCACGATATGCACTTTTATATGCAGTTTAAACGTGACTTAGTTACAGTTATACTGTATGAGAAGTAAAACCTTCAAAGGTTGATTACATCTTTGCATCTGGATAATGGACTTTTAAGGAGCCTGGACAGATTAAGTTATGTTCTTTCTGCGAACAAACCCGATTAAACTCACCGATTTAGAGTTAAACAACGATGTTGTTGCAGCCGGCGGCGTCAAGCTCCTTGACTGAGATCCCACAGAGAGGTGAGAGAGAGTCTCTCACCTGGGATCAGGTGCAGCACAAACATGGGCGTGGTCAACGCTGAGCCGGAGACGCACCAGCCATTACTGAAATTTTCCCCCATAAAGAAGCTACCTTGGTTGCATCACCAATGAATTAATTAGACCAGTGGTGCGCAAACTGTGGTACGCGTACCACAGGTGGTACGTGAGCATTCAGGACTTTTTCCACTTTTTTTTCTTTTTAATTAAATCGGAAACATACAATGCATTATAAATGTGTTTCAAACGAAATTCAGGTAACAATAAATAACTACAATAAGGAATAAACATCTCTCCTGTGTGTTTAAAGCTAATTGAGAAGGCATATATGGCTATATTTTAAAATTGGTCATCATGGTGGTACGCAGCATTAAAAGTTTGAGAACCACTGAATTAGACAATAATATACGCTGACGCTAGCAACGCTTATTTGAGTGTGCGTTCAGATGTTGCTCAAAAAGATTGTTTGGTCGTCCATATGTGATGGACAGGTGACCATCCTGCCTTTCACCTGAATAGAGATTGGGACAGTCTCCCCTGTAGGTATAGATAACAGTCTAAATGGACGCTCCTAAATAAGTTCATTACTTCATAGGTTTGGTTTAATCGACTGCACTTCATATTCTCTCAGTAAACTCATCCATCGGTTTTAAAGAGCTACTGTTGCTCTAGAACATGTATGTGCAGCATAGCGTGTTCTGTCTTGTTGGGAGCATCGCTCTTCCCAACTCTGCTCAGCCGGTTGTTGTTGCAGGTGAAGGCGGTGACAGATTCCCGCCGGAGCCTCCCAGTATCACTCACACATTTCAACACAGCCTCTGTGAGCTGGCGGACTCGAGGAGCAGCTTCTCACATAACACAACGCAGGCCGGTGTCACGTTACATTCATCCGTGTGGCTGTGAGGAGCGTCATCTTTCCAGCGGTATCAGGCGTCTGGGGCTGATTGACGTCCTTCGACTGGAAGTTCACCAGATGGCACCAAACATGCATTTTTCAAAAATGCATTTGTATCACACTTTTGTTTCCGGTTGAGGTTTACTGTCTGATAGGTGGATAGGTGGCAGGAAATCACAGGTAATCACCTCAGTGTGCTCTATGATAGCATGGTCTATGGAGGAAATTTGATCGCGCACCTGAGCAACCTGCCTTTACCAAACTGGAAAACATCGAAACAGAAGTGAAGTAATCTGCCACAGTCAGTCTGAAAACTTACCTCTGAAATAAAGAAAATGAAATGTTGTGCATATAAAAATTCACAGACTCAATGACCCACTGAGTCTGAAACGTCCTCAAACCACCACTCAGTAGAGGTGGGCGGATCAATCCAAATATTGATAATATCGATACCAACCCTGGATATTGATATAGAATGATGCTCGTGTAAGAAGATCGATACTCAAGCTTTTTTTAATTCTTACTCAATGCTGATTGAGTAAGAATTAATTGAAGTCTGTGTCTGACAGGTTGTGGCTGTGTCTCCCCCCCCCACTCCCCTCTTCTCTCCTCTCGTCTTTTCATTGCATCATCACATGGCTCAGCGGCCATGTGATGATGCCAAGTAAGCATGTAGGTAGACTCAGTCTGGCCCCTCCCTCCAGCCCCGCCCACTCAGAAAAAACATTACGAGGAGAACAATTCAACTCCAAGGAATATTTACAGAAAATGTTAATTGTGATAATAAAGTATTTTGAAGTCACCTATATAGTTTGACAAAATTCTATCCTGGATTTTAACAAAATAATCCAAAGATAGATAGATAGATTAAGCTTAATATGAAAAAGTATCGGTATCGGTATCAGTATTGGTATCGGTATCGGCGATACTGGCCCTGTATTTACTTGGAATCAGATCGATACCAACCTCTACCGCTCAGCAGTGTTGCCAGATTTGGTTGAGCCATTTCCGCCCAGTCGCATTCCCAAAACCCGCCCACTTCAGAAAAAAAAACGCCCAATAAGTGTTTTAATATGCAAACGTTTCATATTTGAATAAACGTGGATTTAAATGCATTTACAGTATTAAACAATTAAGCCTAAATGAATAGTTGTATTTTATCACAGTGCATGTCACACGTAAACACCATTTCTTATATTTTCCCCACTTCGGCATGATAGCCAACTTATTTTGCTAACAGATTAGCCTACCACTTTGAGTTGGGAAAGAGCAGCTTCTGCCTCAGACTTCTGCATCGGCGCACTAAGGTTTATTGAGGTGACGTCACGATATACTGAATTTTGTATTTGTACTGCTTTTAAACCATAAATACCATAGAAACCATAAAATAACAGTTTGTTGTGCTGTTTTCACAATATTAAAAAAAAAACTGGTAAAAGCAGCCCAAATTGTGTATATCCCCCCCAATGCATTTTTTCCCCACCAGCTGTAATCAAAAGTAGCCCAATTGGGCGGGAAACCGCCCAATCTGGCAACACTGCCGCTCAGAGGGGAAACTCTTTCGCTGTGACCTCCCTCCCTCAGGCCAAACTTTATTCATCTATTCTTTTTATCTGTCTCCAGTTGTTCCAGACAACCAGGTGAGAAGACAACACAAGCACCGTAGAGTGTGTTAAATTCAACTGCACCTGCGTTATTATCATTTTTTATTTTAAGAGCAGTTAGCACGAGGCGATAAAGGTGGCGGCACAAGGGCAGAACATCAGTAATCTTCACTGGGGTGATGGGACAAAGATAAATGTATGCTGAGGAGATGAGCATATTTAATTATA
Source organism: Hirundichthys speculiger (assembly GCA_018398805.1). Taxonomy (NCBI): domain Eukaryota; kingdom Metazoa; phylum Chordata; class Actinopteri; order Beloniformes; family Exocoetidae; genus Hirundichthys; species Hirundichthys speculiger. Next base: position 558,766 of record JAGFBZ010000205.1, on the reverse strand, counting down.
GAGACCGTTATCCCTCCCTCACGCCACCCCTTCAGTCCATTAGACACCTTTTCCTGACATCTCTCTATCCATTTGTTCTTTATGTGTCAGTTGACACTGTAAATCATTTTTGTTAGAAGACCGTCACAGGCTGCAGCTTCAACAAGCGAGTTGAGCTAAAAATGACTATATTCAACACAGACCGCTAATAACAAGTTTCATCACGACGTCATGTGATGTGAATTAACTGGATCGGCGGTTCGATGTTTGCCGATATCACAAACTTGATGCGGTGTTGGTTTGACATGCTGATCACTTCCATTCATATGTAAGAAGCTCAAATATCATTTTGTGCTCTTATTTTTGGGTTAAAATTAGACGTAAAGATAAATGATGTCCTGTGAATGGACACCTGTCCAGGTGAACCCCTGCCATTCGACCACAGAAGGCTGGATTAGCTCCAGCAGATCCCCGTGAGGCTCAAATAGAAATAAGAGGTGTAGTTGATGGACGGAAGAAAAACCATCTGCTCCTTTAATAAAAATAGACTCCAAAAGGCCAACTGATAACATGTATTGATAATAATTACATGCACTTCTTGCATCCGTGTTATTGGATGTCTCATCATTAACAGCCCTTCTTTGTATGCGTGGTTAATTGTCCTCTTTTTTCCCCCTGCCAACAGTTACTGAACAATAGCACATTATTTTGGAAGAAAAAGTTAATGAGGAGTATGTAAGACTTTAGTTTTGATGCAGATTTGACAAAAGCAAAATTCACTGTTTATTCAGAGTATCAGCTTTCACCAGAGAACTTTAAAGTTTAGCCACAGCTTTCGAGCAGTTATAGCAACAGGTTTGTTGCCTTTGACAAATGAAGGCTTTGCATTGTCTGAGAAAGAGAATATTTAATTTTGAGGATGGTATTTTTCATAGTGTCAAGTCAAGTCATCTTTATTTATATAGCACATTTAAACCAGTGCTTTACAGAACAAAAGATAGATACATTATACAGGATAAATAATTTTGATAAAATTTGAATGTAATAACTCAAATAATTAAAATATCAAAACAAGATTAAACCAAAAAATAAAATAAAATAAAATAAAGTAAAAATAAAATGAAATAAAATTAATATTTAAAAATTAAATTAAATTAAAAAAAAAAAAACACTTGAAATTGAAAAAAAAATTTGGCAAAGCCATGAAGTGTATATAAGTAAAAAAGAAAAAAAATGGAGGAGGAAGGTGCAGACTGGCTTTTTCTAAGACAGACACCAGCAGGGCCGACACACCTCTGTAGTGAATAGTGAAAGTTACTCTCTGTGTTCTTTTATCTGGTGCCATTGACAAGACTAGAAACAAAGGTCAATTAAAGAGTTTAATACAATCATGAATGCAAAGATTCAGTATGCCATGCAGAATATTTTAATCGGCCAATGATGCATTGCCTTAAAACCACAGAGAGATGCCAGGAAATGCACCCCGGATGTCAGGAGGTGTCTGTTCTTATAGTCACAGAAAAGGGGTGTCCTCTCATTCTCCTGAGTTTTATTGCTCTTTGTCTGCTGAGTCCAGATAGTAAACAGCTCTTCAGTCTTACAGTCCAGGAATAACTGTTATCTGGAAGTCGCAAACTGTTGGGGGTTCGGGGAGGATGTTCTGGTCTGAGGACTCACCATCATAAAAGAGACTGCATTCTTACATGCCATAAAGTTTAGTTTTAACAGTTAAACAGTTCTCTAAATTAATCTTAATCCTAACAATAGGAAGAAAAACCAGGTATCTAGACACAAAAGAGGAGTCGTCTGGGTGTAGATGTTTGAATCCAGGGTGTAAGTAGCTGACATTTCTGATTTCTGACTGATACCAGGTGAGAGCAGCATTTGACACGCAAACATTAGCCAACCGGAGCAGGCTTCCTAATCTGGTTTGTGATATTTATCTTCAGATCAGATGCAGCGGCGGGATTTTTCTCCACAGCTGATCTCAGGCACGGATAAGCGGCCTGGAGAAAGACAGCTTCAGCGACTCGTTTTATTATCAGCAAAATCTAATGTGCAGAAAACAAGGAGGAGATTTTCAGCATTCTGAATCTGCACGCTGAACACCAGCAGATTAGTTCATTTCACTAAATTACTCCAATTATTTCAGCATGGGACTTACTTTTTTCTTCCTATTTTTATTTGTTTTTTTTTGCAAATGTGCATACATTTAGTGCCCAGTTGGAAATAAGATGCCTCATGTGTTGACATTGCCGTCCAATGCCACGGAAACAATCCCAAACATGTTGGGGAGCACGACTAATCTGACAATTGGGGCTGCGCTGCGACTAAAGATGCCCTCCATCATCAGCCTGACAGCCGCGCCGTGTCATCCGACGCTTCGACGCCCGCTTTTGTCATGACCTCTTCCCAGAATCCCTCTTTCCTCTCCAAATGTGATTTCGACATCGCGCAGCTCCGGGACGCCGAACCGGCCACTTAGGAGGTGTGAAAACAAAAATCATTGTAAATTGCTCCTCCGTCGTTGGCTCTGGCAGATGTGTCAGACTGGGTTCAGGTTGATATAAAAGCTTTGGTATTTAAAAGAAAAAAAAAAAGAAGAAGAAAAAGAAGGCAACATGTGGCATTCTCGCTGTCCTTTCTTTATCTGGAAACTTTAATACCATATTTTACAAGCCATTACATGAAAGACTTAATGTGGCAAAGTAGTAATTGAAAAATGACCAAACACAAAGAAGCTTTGCTTCAGTTAAACACTAATGTCTTTTTCGCCCCCCCCCCCCCCCCCCCCCCCCCTCCTCTCCAGCACAGCATTTGAAGCAGCTACTTTGCAGCTCTAATGATGCACAACACCAGTGACATTTCTGGCTCTCGATAGAACAATCTTCCTCCGTCTTAATCTCTTTATCTCCGCCGATGCTCCTGATGATAACTCGTTGCCTAATGCAAGCAATTATTGCTTCTTTAAAGACCTGTCTTTTTTTTTTTTGCCGAAGTTTTCAGCGCTCACTTCAGTTCGCCGGCTGTCATTTTTGATTTCTCTCACATTTCTAACGTCTTATTCTGAGCTCGGTCCAGAAAGTTAAATCCAACACGAAGTCATTTAAACAGTTATTAATGCGCGCAAATGAAAAAGGTCAAACCGCCGTGGGTTGTTTGTTTCAGGTCGGAGTTGGAATAATAATATCCTCAGTCGTAATTATTATTGGCGATACTGTGTGATGCACTTAATAATATTAATAACCTCGTCGGTTTCATCAGATCCGAACGGAGAAGCTGTTCTTCACGGTTTCAGAGGAAAGGTGGATATTCACCTGTGACTGACGATCTGATCGCTCCATATTTAGATCCGTATTTATAGTGACTGTTTGGCATATTGGGGGCGTTGGAGGGGGGGGGCATATTAGAGACGTTTGACTAAAGCAATAACATACAAGGATGTGGTTTTCGTGAAGCTGTGAGGAGATTTTAAATGGCACTGATTTGATTTCTGCAGGAGACAAATGCAATAATAGATGCTTCCGTTTTTTAAAAAGTTTTTTTCTACTTTTCAGCGTGTGATTTAATAACGGCTCAGCGGGGGATATGTAAAGTAAATAAAGTTGGAGCAGCAAAACTTTGAACAGTGAGGAGAGGCTTTTCAGCTCAGTTCGATAGAGACAGAAGATAGAAATAGAAGATGATAGACGTGCTGAAATGTTGAGTTTCCTGTTTCTTCACAGTTATATAGAAAAGTTGTTCTGCTGTTGTGTTTCCAGAGGTGATCTTTTCTTGATGTTTTTGCGATGTTTTGCTTGGTGTAGTGGTGCACGTCTTCTGATGGTCCCCTCTGTCCAAACTGTCTGTCGACGCCCTTCATGCGTTCGTATATCTGTATACTTACAGCCTTGAAATCCCCTCCTCCCCCTGCTGGTCCGTTGTCATTTCCTGCTTTGGTCTCTGTTTGGCTCCTGCATGCGGCATGTACTCCATATGTGGGGGGTCCAGCCTCATGGACAAGGACACTCCAACCTGCTGGGATCGTCCCATCGACCGTCCAGCTGGCGGACGGCCTGCTCGATCTGCTGATTCATGGTAAAGTGTGAATAAGATTAATCAAAAGCTGAGAGTATTTCTGTCAAACGAGCGAGTGGTCTGCTTCATTTGTGGTTCCATAAATGTTATTCTGTCGTTTTCACCACCACATATTTGTTATCAGGTCAAACAGGCCCACAATGGTGGGAAGAAAGTGTATTCACGCTTTTATTTTCCTTCTTTAAATCTCAGGTTTTTTTTTGTTGTTCTCCAAACTTTTAATTACTTCGTACCACCTGAGAAACTGTTCAGCTCTCTGAGTACCACCATGATGACCAACTTTAAAATATGGCTATATATGCCTTCTTAGTTTAGCTTTAAACACACAGAGATGTTTATTCCTTATTGTGGTTATTTATTGTTGCCTGAATTGTTACTTTTCTGAATCAGACATTTACAACTCTGTCCAACAATTCTCACATACCTCATACTCTGATAAAGAGCAAAATAAACACACTCAAAAGTTGTTACATCTGCACTGCAACTGAATATGTAACTAATATTTTTAAGACACAATTTTAATCATCTGAAGCTACACATTTCGTTTAAAATGTTGTATTATAATTGCATCGTATGTTTCCACTTTTTTTTTTAAGTGAAAATGTCATGGTCTGGGGCAGCCATTTTGGTTTCTTTTATGTTCTGTGTTAAGTTGGCGTCTATCCCTGTCTTTTGTGTCACCTGTTTCCTGTTTTATTTTGAAGGTCTGTCTTGTCTCCGTTGTTTTTAGCTTTGCTTCCTTCCCTCTTGTTATCCTGATTGTCTGCACCTGTCTCTCGTTGGGTTCCCGGTGTATTTAAGTCTTGTCATTTCCTGTCTGTGCTGGTCTGTTGTCTCCTGTTTTGTGTCTTAATAATAATAATAATAATACATTTTATTTAAAGGCGTCTTGTGGTCAGTCGATTCTTGTTCCGTGCTCCGTAAGTGTTTTGTTTCGTTCGTTTTGTTTCAATTACTTTTGTGGATTTTTTGGTTTGTTTTGGGTTTTGTCTTTTTCCCTTATGGATTACTTTAGTGGATTTTAGTTTCCTTGGATTTTTGGGTTTTTATTTTTGTCAAATATAATACTTTATTTTTTTTGCACTCCTGCGTCCTGGATCCTCCATTCTGCCTCACACCTGCCAGAAAATGTGGAAAGTCACGACGTTCCCCGCGTACCACCGGAGAGTACCACTGGTGGTACGCGTACCACAGTTTGTGCCCCACTGATCTAAACTATTTTATTTTATTTATATCCCCTTTGTAAACTATAAACACGGTGATGAAGTATCTATGAAATTGTGCCTTTTTTACAGCTTAATGCTGGTGCAGTCCTTTTTACGACTGGAAACTACACTGCTATTTGATTTTTTTTAGTAGATAAACTAAAAAACTATATGTATTTTTTAAAAAATCAATTAAATGGAAAAATAGGTGACTCTTTCTTTATGCATATGTTTTAAGGGTTAAAACAGCTCCTTCAATGAGAACTCAATGAATAACGCTCACGATAGCGTTACGCCGACGACGTGGCTCAACGCTTTTATGACACAGAAGCAAACCCGGCTTCTCCAAAGTGAAAATGAAAGAGGAAAACAGACAATCGGTTAAGCCACAGAACCAATCAATGAATATTAATACCCATTTTTAATCAGATTACTCACCCCCAAAAAAGAAGGAAAAAACTCTTACAATTTAATCAGCATTGAGAATGAGAGATTCTGATTAATCCCTTCAGTCATCAAAATGGTCTTCAAAGGTAAAGGTTTACAAAGGCAGGGTAATGTGTGGTGGTGGTGAGGGGGGTAGATGGGGGGGTTATGCAAACTTCAGAGTGATTAATTTTGGCCTGAGATGTATCTGCGCTGATGGTAGCCGGGAGAGGAGCATATTGATTGATTGCTGCAGGGGCCACGAGGTTCTGCACATTTACTTTTTGATGAATAGGCTGTCAGGGCCACGAAAAACCAAATACGACCCCGTAAATGAATGTTTAAGTGATTATGGTATAAGTGTAAATATTACACATCCATTAGGGAGGATTACATTCAGTGCCACTTTAAGGAGGGGGGGGGGGGGGGGTTACGGGGACGAGCCAGTTGAATATCCTGCAGCAAAGTAGGTGTCTGGTTTAAATGTGGCTTTAATCTGCATGTTTAACGTCTGAGAATTCCAAACAGGAAAGTCCTTGACATTAATCTGTGCACGCATACATACACAAGGCGTGTGTGTTGGAGTGCGTTTTTTCAAGAGGGCGAGACCGAAGACGAGGGCCTTAAGTTGACAGGGCATGCCAGCGCATCCGCCCGCTCGAATTACCAGGCGGCAAAAAAACGCATCCCGGGAGCCGCCGCGGAGATGATTTCTGCTCAGCACGGATTAATTCCCCCAACTAAGAAAAATCAATAGCGCCGTGTGCAACAGGAATACATTTGTGTCACCGCTCGGGGGGGACAAGGAAGTGGAAACAGTTTACACAATGCACATCAAAATGATTAAAACCCAGCGAGGACTAAACCGGTGCGAAGGCTCAGTCCAGGAGGCAGCCGGTAATTAAGGATTTTCTCTTTCTGTCTCTTTCTCTGCGCAGCGTCTCCCTCCATCTCACAGTTTCCCAAAACAGTAATTCTGTGTTTCTTTTTTTTGAACGTTAAGGACTCTGTACAAACACGTCAACTGTTTTTATCCTTCGTTGTTCAACTCAGTGCTTTACACTGATCCCTCGCCAATTCGCGCTTTAAGTTCTGCAGTTTTAGTTATTCGCAGGATTTTTCAGAAATATATAATGTTAAAAAAAATCAAGAAAAAATTGCAGAAACATCACAGGATGTTGTGCGTGTTTTCTCATAGCGAAGAAATGCTGTGAGCCAGCCTGGCCCCTTTAAGAAGGTGGCCTTATGGGTAATGATGTGGCCTTATGGGTAATGGAGTGTGGAGCCGAACAATACAACCTGTTTGATGTTACAAGTTCCTGCAGTGCCAGAATAAAGTGCTTGTTCCATGCAGAGAAAACCAGACTTTTTCTTTTGTTGTTGTTAGCGTGTTAGCCGCTAATTACGAGCCAAAAATAGCACAATACCAGCAGTTTGTTTACTACGGTTCATAGACCAGAGGCTGTGAAGGAAACAGAAAGACCACAGTTGAGCCTTTGTCTTGTTTCGCTGCAGTGACTCCCAACTTTTCTGGGGTTTTTAAACATATTTTAAACACATTATTGAGGCTCGGGGGGCTCCGCGGAAAATAAGAGATCACTGTATATGAATAATTTTTGACTCCCAAAAGCCTTCATTTGACCTCTTTTGTTTTTTTTTTTTGTCAAAAGAAAGGTCGTCTTTAAATAGGGTTGCCACCCGTCCCGTAAAATACGGAATTGTCCTTTATTTGAGAAAAAAATGTTGCGTCCCGTATTGAACTAATACGGGACGCGATTTGTCCCGTATTTTCATTAACGCCCCATACACACATCTGTCACACACACATCAACACTACATTTAACAGTAATGAACAAAATAAAACACAGGAAACATTAAGACCAGCAAAATCTTTGTGGCGGGACAACAGGACCTGCTGCGCTCTGTGCCCATATCGCATTTTAAAAATGTCTACCCGGGGGGTACTCACTGAGTACTCCCCGGGTTTGTGTGCAGCGGGTACTAGAGGGTTAGCTGTGGGGCCGGGCTGTGGGTGTATAGGTTCAACGTCGTCTATCCACGTTACTGGCACCGGGTATCTCCGTCTCTCCGAGGATGGCCGGACTGTGAGGGCCCCGCCGGACACGGTAGGAGCCGGGCCTGGAATATCGCAACTTGTGAACTGCGGGGACTAACTGGACGAGGCAAGGATTGACTGACGGGACGACTACAGGGCACTTGTCCTGGGATTCATTTTTAGTATTTTTTCATGGACATCATCATTGTTTTGGTCTTTTAGTGTACTAATTAATAAAACCTTTTTTTTAATGATGTTTTAGATTTTTTAACTCTGCTCACCTCTGAGTCCTGGGCTCACTCCCAGGTGGCGTTGTCGGTTTTTAATTTGACTTAATGGTCATATTTATAGTCGTTTTTACTAGGGTTGCCACCCGTCCCGTAAAATACGGAATTGTCCTTTATTTTCATGTCTGGAAGGTGACAACCCTGTATTTGAATAATTTTTGACTCCCAAAAGTCTTCATTTGACCCCTTTTGTTTTTTTTTTTGTCAAAAGAAAGGTCGTCTTTAAAGTAACACGCTAACTGCTAACGACATTCACATCCTGAGCAGCACAAAGGAACTGATTCCAGAAGGAAACAGAAATACCTCGGCCATCCTTTTTGTTTGTCAGGAGAATGTGGGGGAAAAAAAAAAAAATGAAAATGAGTCTTTTGTGGACTCATTCTGCTGCAACTCCTGCTTCTTATCATATTCAAATCCATTGCACTGTTTTCTCTTCTGCCAGACCGCTGATCTTGAGAAACACCTTGACCTGTGCTCTTCGCCGTAACGCTGCCTCTCGACGTATCTCTCGGTGAGGAAAATACCTGCAGCATGCAAACACGCAGCGTTGCATTCATTTCCATATCCCCAAACAGAGCGTCCTCATCCCTCGCATTGACTAAATGATAAACACCGAGGCCTCTGTTTGCCGCTGATCCTCTGAAGGGAAAACAGACAGGAGATCAATAAGCTCCTCTTTCCCATCTGCCATTGGCTTTTCTCCTGTTTACTCCCCCAATTTCCTCCTCTTTCTCCAAATTGCGGCTCTGTCATCGCGTCCTCGAGTGGCGTCCGCGTAGCCTCTCTCGGGCTCGATCCACTGCCCCCCCCATCCCGCCCTCCCCGCCGCCCCACCCTCTCTTCCTTTATAAGAAATATAATCCTATTGATCCAAAACCCAATGGGAAGCGCTGATCTGTAAACAGACAAGTGCTCAATAAGAGCCAGCCGGTCCTCTGGAGAGGAGACGGAGGGACGGACGAGTCTTATTGGGGGGGTACGTGGTGCGAGGGGCCTCGCTGGTGCTTGTGGTGGTGGTGGTGGTGGGGGGGCACTGGGGGGAAAAAGAGGATGAAGGTAGCGCTGGCGTCTCTGTATTTGTGTGTCTCTGAGTCATTTATCAGTTTTATTGCTTTCTTGTGTTGTTGCCGGCCACCGCTGCCCCTCACCTGACCCCCCCCCCCCCCCCAACCCCACCGCAGATTTACTCCGGTCCAATCCAGGCAATTAAAAGTCAGCAGCTCGTTTCGTACGTTCGACAGGTTCTTGCTGAATTCAGGCAGATGAGTCGGACAAACAGACACATCTTTTCTTCCTTCTTTTCCTAACGGCCCCCCCCCCCCCCCCCCACCGGTCTTTGTCCGCCGCCTCATTTTGTGTCTTCCTGATGTGAAGGATCCACGCCGTAAGGGGATCGCGCCCCGCACCTCCAACTCATCCTAAATCATTCGCTGACAGTTTAAAAGGGCACAAAGCAATGGATGGCTTTTTTTTCTCCGTGTTTCCATGGTTATTTTCTTTTTCTTAACCCTTACCCTTTTGTGTTTTTGATAAAGCGTGCGGGTCTATCTGTACTTATAACTGCTTCTGCATCAAGGTCATTTGTCACCGAGAGAGTGAGGCACCTGCTCTGTGATAAAGATGGAGAGTTTTTCACAGGCCGATGTGTGAAAGGTGCGAAATTAGGATTGGTTGGGGCTGTAAGGTTTTTTTTTTTTTTTTTTTTTTTCAGCAAAGAGGGTCAGTGGTGTCGTTTTAATCCCTCCGTACCCAAGAACAGGATTTACCTCTTCCATCTAAAGTGAACTCGGGTTAACCTGGGCCATCTCTAGCCACAGCTGGGCGATGCCCGGAGTGTACTGCAGCCAGTAATGGCTTTTTGTGGTCAGGCTATTGATCACACTTTAGAAAATATGATGAAGTAAGAAAAAAAAAAAGGAAAAAGAAAGAGGCACCGAAAAGAAACATACAAGAACATCTACTAAATGCTGGGGGGGGGGAAAGAAAAATGCACCTGAGTCACCGCTTAAAAACTAACCGTAGATGGCTGCAGGAAAGTTCATTTAAAAAAACAAAACTTACACATAAAAAATTTAACTGTTAAGCAGCGCTTATACTAAAGTCTGAACTATTTTTCTGACGCTTGGATAATCAGTTTTACTGCTGTAAAAAAATTAAAAAATAAAAATACAGGCCTGCAACATCGATCCGTGCTCCAACACTGGCACATTCACGGACACAGACGCGGTATTGAGTGGAACATGCCGGGGAGCCAACGCTCACTTAAAGGCCAAAGGCGCTTTCTGCATACGACCTAGAAAAAAAAAAAACGATGGTGTTGCTTCTCCACAGAAACTCTCAGTCTTCAGTTCAAAACCTGCACAGCTTCTGGAAACCGGCGACACAAAATGGCTTCAGGAGTCACAGACTTTCGCTCGTAAGCTTCCGGAGGATGATGAAGCCGGAGGCTCAGTCGGCCGGGGGACGACTTCTGTTTTTCAGTGTATTCAAATAACTCGGCGCACCTGGCGGGCTGCCATTTATTACCCGGACGGGTTTACAGAGAGTGATGCTGGGTGAGACGGCACAGCTGCCTGAAGCATGAATCCTGGACCTGCTGGTTCAGTTCGGCCCGTCTACCTACGTCCTGCGTTCAGAGCGAAGGGTCTTCATCCCCAGTTTGACCTGTGACCCGTCACCGAGGTCAAACTGAGGACTTCTGACTTACAACTCAGCAAAAAAAGAAAAAAAAAAGAGTCATTTTGGTCCACATGTTGTGTGGAAGGGAAAGGAGAATTTCAATGTTCTGTAATTTTGATGAACGTGCAAATTACAAGTGACGATCAAAACCTGGCAAAACTAATCAGGATCATTGATCCATCAGTGTTCTCTCTCTTTCTCTCCCTCTCTCTCCCTCTCTCACGCTTTGACTGTGCTGCAGTTCACATCCACCCACGCTGACCCACTTTCTGAAGGTTAAAAAACAACAAACACCAAGATCTGTAAAATAACTAACATGGATTAAGACAAAAGTCAGAATTGCACAAATCAGTCGAAGCTCTTCAGGTAAGCGATAAACTCCACTGATACCGTGGCATTACATAACCTGATTTATTTATTTTATTTTATTTAACCTTTATTTAGTCCCGTTGAGATTAAGAATCTCTTTTTCCAGGGAGACCTGGCCAAGACGGGCAGCAGCAGCAAAACACAAAGTTGCAGACAAAGACATACAAGGAAACAAAGTACAATTTACAAGCAGTAAAATTTGCATGAAGTAAAACTATCTATAAAACAAGATGAGAGTTTCTGGGAGTAATTTATACAAACATCAAGTTAAAAACAGCGACATCCCACAGAAACTGCTTCCAAATCCTTCATCTTAGATTTAAAAACATTTAGCGACACGAGCTCCTTCAGTTTTAAATCGTTCTGCAAAAATTTCCAGGCTGACGGTGCAGAAAACCCAAAAGCTCTTTTCCCTTTTTCAGTCCGAGCATTTGGGACAGAGAGCATAAAAAGGTCCTGAGAACGCAGTGAATACTGCCCGCAGTTTTTTAGCGTGATGAAAACAAACAGGTAATATGGAAGGAGACCAATTAATTGCTTTATATATAAAGGTTTACCAATGTAGGAGCCTACGGGTTGCCGGGGGGTGGGGGGGGGCATCCTACCTGAAAGTACAACTCACAGTGATGAGTCAGTACTTTACAATTGGTAATAAACAATGAATGAACAAATGACTATTAAACATCTGCTTTTGTCTATTTTGAAAATAGCTACACTTCTGTGAAATCTGTCCAGGAAAGTATTAAAAACATTCAAGAAAAAAAAAAGAAAGAGAAAAAAGAGAAACAAGAAATTAATCACCAGATTTCCCCCAAATCTGAGCTCAGATTGGATGTTTTATTATTATGCTTGTTGAGCCAGCTGTAACCTGCCTTTTATTGCTGTTTTATTGTGCCGCCGTCGAGAATAATATTTTTCTGGTGTCAGAAATATAACATATCGGTGTCTTTTGCATTTTTCATGCGCTTTCTTACCGGCTCGCCTGCTCGTGTTGTTGTGTGGAAAACTGTGCGTTTTCGGTCTGTTTCTCACTTCTGATATTTATTTGCTCAGTGGGCAGGTGTATGTCTTTTATATCGCTCTTTCAACGCAAAACAGATCATTTAACTCCGAAACAATCGTGATAACGATCTTAATAAGAATTCATAGATGAAACTGCATCGGCTTTTTAATCGTTGCAGGTCCAGGTCGGGTCTGCGTGAAGCCAGAACTGTTAGCATCCATCAGGCGAACACGATGAAGGGTCAACTGGAACCGTCATTCATCATGCCTATGGATGTAACGATATGGAAAATTTGATATCTCGATTATAGTGAACAAATTATCACGGTTTACGATATTATCGTGGTATTATTAATTGTTGTACAAATGTCCAAAAAAGACTTGTGATTTTCTTGTCATACTAAAACATTAGAAGCCAAATCAAAATGAAACTTTCACATTAAACGGGCAAACAACTGGCACAGAAAGAGGTTTTATTTTAAATGAACAAAATAAATAACAGGAAAAAAGCTTATTTGTCTGGTGCATATTTAAATAAACACTTTAACAACCATAGTAGGTCAAAATATGCAAACAATTATCAGGAACAAATATTATAGCGCAAGTTCAAATGAAATAAACGTTGGACTTTAAGCTGAACCTTAAATACGTATAAATGTGCAAATAAAGAAACAGTTGTAAAGGAGCCAAATATGTTGTTCTGAATTGTAGTTCACTCTGTGTGTCTGTGGGTGTCGCTGTGTTGTTACCTGAGAGTCAGGTATAAAGGTAGCTGCCTGTTATTGGTTAGCTGTTGGACCCGGAAGGGCAAAAGGTTTTTGACCGCTGTGGCGCTAACTGCCGGCGTTATGGTTGTCTGATCAGTTAATGGAATAAATTAATATTTTAACTGCATCAGAGGAACATCGTTCCGGTCCTTTTTCGATCAACACGCAACAGGAACGTTTACGAAATGCGAGTTAGCAAAGCGAGTCGAACCAGGTTACTCTTGGTCAAACATCTCAGTAGCTTGAAGCATTAGCCTTAGCTCCTTCAAGTTGCTTTAACAAATTACAATAAAATGTAAACAAGGTGCTCTGCAGACAGAATAACTGTCCTCCAATCCAGTTGTCCCTCTGCATTCTTCAGTCTTTTTAGTGGGTTAGTAAATGTCCTGCGCGCTATCACCACTTTCCGCTATGCTTATGTAACGATGCCGATGTTACAAGCTACATATTCACGCGAGACACAGTTGCGAGTCGCTCGCAGACTTGAATGAGGCTGATAATACATATCCTGGTTATCGGCCGCGATAATGAGATGAATTCAAACATAAACAGGTAATCGTTATCGCGTAATATTTTACCGCGCTTTACTGTAATACCGGTAACCGTTCTGTCTCTAGTTACGCCGTTGTTGGGCGTAACGTATCCGGCCAGCTGCAGTCAAACGAAGTGAGCATCTGCACGTCTTTGTAGCGCACGACGCGAGACAGTTCCACTCTGAGCGCTTTTACGGAGCGAAACTGTCGTCGGGTAAACGGAATAAGAGGCGCCAACCTCCGCGGCGAACGTTGACCTTTCACCTTACGAGCTCCTCCTGTTTTCGCCAGCAGCAGCCTTTCATGTGGGAGCTTTTGTTGAGAGATGCGTGCATTAGCAAGCGGCGGCATTTACGCTAAAGACTGATTTCCTGAGGAGTTACGCAGCTGGCGCGGCGCTGGAGAACAAAGGTGTTGGGAGAATACGGGGAGATCCCTCGGAGGCGACCGCCACACTGCTGCTGGAGGCTACAGGATAAAAACACGCAGGTTTTTTGATTTTCTTTGACTGTCTTTGCTCTCCGCTACACCTCCCTGCAGGCTCCCGAGCTTTAACACTTTAATGCCGCAGGCTTTACTTAATTGTTTTGTTCACTTCAGGAAAAAAAAAAAGAAAAAAACGAAAACAATCATTACGTTTTCGCCTCGGCGTGCGAGTGGACGTGCCTCCTGCAGCCGAAGGGCCCGGAGGAATAGTTCTTGGATTGATCCACGGAAAGCCGGTGGAAGTGCTTTGGCACGTGTGCAGATGGCAGACCTTAAAATATAAGTTTCATCACGGAGGTGAGAGCTCGAGAGCGTGATGCACCAGGCTTAAGAATAAAAACTCACACCCGTGAGTCATGTGAGAAGGAGAACAATCCTCCTTAAGATAGAGGCGAAGTTAGAAAATAAACTCCAGTGCTGATCAAAAACCATCAATAGTTTTGTTCCTTTTCATCATTCAGTGGTTGTAAAGGCTCGTACGGTTACCTGGTGGCCGTCTTCTCAATCTTCTGACTTCCAGCCTTTTGTTGGTGCTTGTTCCAAGTTGTCAGAAGCAGTGAAATCTTTAAATGACTCTTTGATGGATTACCTTGAATTCTGTGCAGTCACTCACCGTTGGCAGAGGAGCTGAAAATCTTTTTTTTTTTGGTGGAAATCTTCTGACACGTCCTCATTTGGTGGAAATAAAGGTTTACCCTCGTGGCTCGTGGGTAGCATTAAATCTATTAGCGGCGTCTTCGTTCTGAGCATTTTATTATTATTTTTTTGATGTCAACGAGGCAGGCGTGGTGATGAATTATCACTGAGGCGATTTCTGTCCTTTTAAAGCTGCAGCAGGAACCTGCGCCGGTTCTGTTTGCGGCGTCGGTGGAAGGCAGACGGGCCAGGCTGTCAGGCAGCCAGCGTGAAGGAAGAGGAGGTGGAGGGTGATAGAAACAGAAAGTGATAGCCAAGGAGGAGAGCAGGTGGAGCGAAGAAGGAGAAAGACGGGCAGATGAAATTACACTGCAGGTCTGTTAGCTTTAGCGGCCGGAGTCCTGCGGCGTGATGTCCCACATCCTACCCCCGGGGGGGCCCGCTGGAATAAAGGAGTGAGTAAACCTCACATATCAAAGTTTCTCTTCTCACACTCTTCTGTTATTGCTCCTGTGCCTCTCCTTGACAGCCCCGTGATTCATTTCCTCCCGCCTGAAAGACGGGAAATGAATAGAAAGCTTGGATATTGTCAGGCGCTAAATGGGAAAGTGGATGCTCCGGAGACACAATGGTGCTGCAGGTAAGAATGACGAGTTCAGTTTAAAATGCCACTCGGTCCCACGGCGCACTCGCGCACACAACGGCGCCCGTCTCCAACAGCTGATGGAGAAAGGAGGGACGGGTGATTGGGTGTGTAACGTTCAAACATCGGCATAGTTTATGTTTGAGTGGATGTTCATCTCGTCCCTGTCAGCCTGCGGGATCCTGACACTTTATTACGCACCCGCACCCTGAAATGAGAAGCTTTTTCAGGCTTTCGTTTACCAGAGGAGAACACGGCTGACCTTAATGTTTAACCTTTTTTGATTAAAAAAAAAACAACAACAACAACAACAGGCAAATGGTTAAGTTGTTGGGCATCTGAAAAGACAAATCTGAAGAGCAATTGAGGACATTTCTGTCGCTGTTGCCTAAACACCTGGTCGCAGGCTACATACGCGTTTTCTCTTCACGTACGAACGCAGCAGCTACGTACGGAGGTTTGCAGTCTGGGGAATGTGTTATACATCAAAGAATAAAACATACGACGGGATGATTTAACGGATTAGATCATTTCGACTGTTACCATCTTGCATGGACTGCAAGATTGTAAAACACATTAAACATTTTCCCGCCAACACACCTACAGGCGTGCAACAGGCGGTTCTGTCGGCGCCTTTACTGCATCAACATTGCCATCAGATCAGTGTAAGTTACCCTCGTCAGTGGCGCTGATACCGCCTCAATCCTTCTGGACTTGTAGATGGGCCCAGACGGTCCGGTCATCTCTCTACGCTGCAACATCTGGAATATTTATCCATCTGATCAATGGAACACGTTTCCATACCGCGACCGTCTGTCTTTAGAGCTCAGAGATGTTGGCGCCCCCTCTGGACAAAGTTAACACAATTTTTTTTTTAATTTAAGTGGCTCATATGAAAGTAGCTTAGCATTGTAGCACGTAGACTGAAAGCAAAGACTAACTCTCTTAATATGAGACACAAAGAAAGTGCACACCCAGTGTTGGATTCCTACAACTTTTATAGCCACAAAAGGGAGGTGTTGCTTCCCCTCCTCTTCCAGATGTCCAGATATAATTCTGCTTTCACATCACAAGTCCAAACACATGCTGTTGATTGTCTCAGTCCAGGAGCTGAGATGTCAGTTAAATATGATTGTCTGAGATGCCTCCCACATCTCAGGAACCAGGAGGGTCAGAGGGGTCCAGCTGTGTCAAAAAACTCCACCCAAAATAGCAAAGATCCAAATACAAAATCTGAGATTGCAGAAATCTGAGAGCCAGGACATCCATCCTGGAGACAAACCAGCTAAATGTTCACTAAATCTTTAAGCTATTTATCATCATATGAGCTTCCTTGTAGAGCTCACAGGTCCTTTGACGCGCTGAAGTTCCTCCAGGTTCCTTAAATGGTGAAACGATGTTTTGCAGCGCAGAAAGGGAAACACACAGTTACCTTTCAATCTTTCTTTGAGGAACACTATTTTTCAGTGACTTCCAAATACATTTGCAGACAAAGTGGAGATCTTCTCTCCAGCTTTGCTGATAAAAGACGTTCACATAAACTGTTTTTGAACCAAACTCATCATGTCGCCTGTTTGTCACCATCTATCACTGTTTTAATGATACTGATAACAGAATAAACATGTTCATCATTTTTTTTGAAAAAGAGGCTAACTGTCAAGAAAACAGTCCAGTTCAGTCCAATTACAGTCATGCAAAAAAAATTATTAGACCACCATTTTTTCTTCACTTTCTTGTTCATTTTAATACCTGGTACCACTAAACGTCATCATGTGACTAAAACAGACAGAAAAGAAAACACTGAATGCATAAAAGCAGTGTTTTTGGCAGTACAACGTCATAGCTATTGATGTAAAAACTTAAGTGATTTAGGTTATAATCAAGAAAACCATGGAAAATGGTAAGATATCAGCTCTTAAATAAAACTCTTATGAGCAATCTTTGTGGTTATCGTTCTGTTTGTCCAAACAAATGTACCTTTAGTTGTACCAGGCATTAAAATGAACAAGAAACTGAAGAAAACAAGGGTGGTCTAATAATTTTTTCCATGACTGTATAATCCAATTAAATACAATCCATTTATAATCTAGTTCATTCCAAATTCAAATTCACAGTGGTTACAGTGGACAACTTCCAATTATAGGATAGAAACATTCATTAAATGTTGGGACACATGTTTTTTGTTCTTTTAAACCTAAAATCTTGCTTTTGCATTGCATATTAAAGTCGGACTCAGCACATCCACGTACTCTGCAATATTCCGCTGGAAAACCGACATAAACCTTGAATTTACATTTGAGTTCATAAACTAGAACTGAAAATGGAGACACTCCCTAAAAATTGGCATTTCGGGCACCGGATTGCACTCGATTTCACACGCATGCCAGATGAGATGAGAGTTAAAGGCCACGCCGTGAAATCTCTGTGGAGGAGCTTTGCTTGAAGTAAACATGCAAGCAACATACATACACTGAATGCAATATCACACCAGATATAAAATCTTCATTATGACGGCAATAAATATCGAGGCTCTGTCCACAGAGAGACACTTCTGCGCCAAAAACAAACAAAATTTTAAAGAGATAGAGATGATGATTTACCGTTCTTTAACCCGTCAGCTCTTATATTTGATACAGACGCGTCTGAGATAATCAGGATTCCACTCTGTCTCTGTTACTCTTTTATTTCTTTTCCTTTAAGCGGTGGCATGTGATGTGTATGTCGTTACAACAGACTCCATCTGACTGAGACGTCAGCGTGTACTTTTATCGTGAGTGAAGATCAGGCCACGCATGACAATGATACACCCAGACAGGCGTGGAGCGACCGAGGGACGTCCAGATCGTGAAACCGAGGGCAACGCTGGTGTTCGGCTGGTTCAGCGCGGCCCGTGACCTTCTCTCCACGGGCGCGCTCCGCGGGGCGTCGTATCTGCTTGTGATGGTATCGGTATTGCTCGGGCGTCCCGCTCGGCGTAACTCTGCCTGAGGTGGCCCCCCCGCCGAGGCTCGGACTCTTCCAGATGTGAGGGAGTGAAATTAATGTTTGTTGGGCTGAAAACAACTCCCGCCCTTTTCGTTCCTGGCTGAGCAATAAAAGACAAATTATCTGCGGATAATTCACTGGTCGTCTTTGTTCCTTCTGTTCTGTGGTCGCCGTTTGTTTTATTACGAAATCCATGTTAAAAGGATTAAAGTAATTAGTGCAGAGGTGCCAGCGTTGCTCGTTTCCAGAGAAGAAAGAAGCTGATAATACACACATAAATGAGGCATGCGTAAAATAACTGATATAAATTCAGGACACTCAAATGACGCTCATATTTTTTTATAACTAATTTTCTTGCACAGATTCAGAACAGCAAATAAAAAAAAAACAACCTGTCACCGCTACTGTTCGTCATCAGCGCAGGGTTTCAAAGAGCTAATTTCTTTAATTGTGTTACTGAGTAAATTGATTTCATTTAGGCTCAAAGCTTTTTCACAGTTTCACGGGCAGCGTGGCCTGTGGACCATTGCGCAGCGGTTATATCAGTCCCCCAGACTTTCACAGATTTTTCCGATAAATGTTTCATCAAATTGACTTTTATTTTTAAAGGGTGCGTGAATTATACAGGCGGTCTGGCTTCGGTTTCACGGTGGGAAACCTGGCGGGTTTAAGAGTGTAAAATTACAGCACTTTCTGGGCTGCAAAAACATAACGTCATAAGCCTTGTAATATCGTAGCAATTTAGACTGCTTTCATGGCAGTTGTTCTTTTATCTGGTGTCAAGAAGAGACCTAAAGTAAAGACCAATTAGAGAGTTTAATGCACAAAGATTGATACAATGTTCAATATGCCATGCAGAATATTTAATCGGCAGAGTGGTGCACTCTCTTAATGCCACATAGAGATGTAAAGGGAGTGCACACGGACTGTCGGGGTGTCTCCCTTTTTATAAATCTAGAAGGGAGGGTCTTGCATTTCTCTGCATAATTCTCCTTTATCTCAAAATCCAAATCCAACTTTCACGTCTTACAGGATATGTGTTGACATTAGAGGTCTTCGGAACAACCCAACTACCCGAAAACCCGTGGTTCCGACCCAACCTGAATCAGGTCCATTCAAAAGACGTAACTCCGAGTTTGGGTCGGAATCGGTACAGTTAGTCTCGGGTCCGGTCGGTGCTCTCTGACAGGCTGGGTCCGTGTTTACTCGAGAGAGGTAAAGATATTGGCGGTGGCAGCCAGTGTCAGGACTCTGGGGCAGTTTAATTAATTATTCATTAACGTGGCGTATTTGTCATGAAACAACCGTGTTGGCGTAGCGTGTTATTAGCGGTAGCTGTAAAGCACAACGGATCGCCAACATGACAACGCTGGATGAGTGAACATATTTACGACACGTCCTGACCGGTGTAGGCTATTAGCGTTAGCGGTTGCTACCAATAGCATCTGTATCGACAAAGAAAGTAACGACATGACATGGATTTATTGTTGTTTACATCACGTAGCCTATGTAGCAACTGAACCGGGTAGAAGAAGACAACTTTAGTTAAGAAAATCAAGTTTTATTCAATGCTAGACAACTTTTAACGTAAGCAACTATGGGCTGTATTGTCTCGGTTCTATTTGGGTAACTCGGTTCGGTTCGTTCGGAAACTAAAGATTCGGTTCTGGGTCCAAATATTGCGGGTCCATTCGGGGTCGGAGTCCCGGACTAAGGATAATAGCTCGGGTCGGGTCGGTTTCGGTTCCATGAAAGTGGACTTGTGAAGACCTCCAGTTGACATTCGTCACAGTCCAGGAGTAAAGATAATAAAACGGCTGTGTCTATTTGTGGAAGTCACAAACTTTTGGAGGTCGGGATGTCCCGGTCGTTAGGTCATAAAAACCTAAAGCCGCAGAAGACTAAACTGAGGACACATCGTTATAAAAAAAAAAAGCCAGCACTCCTACAGGCAACAAAGTTTAGTTTTAAACAGTTGAAGAATCTTCTGAGCTAATTATGAAATCCTAACAACGTTTACTGCACATGACGGGTGTTGTGGACAGGCGGGCAGAGGTGGAGCTCCTACTAGTTGTCAGTAGGACCAGAAACTAGAACGGGTCTCAGTCTGAGACTGCCACGTTTAAAAGAGTGGCGGTGCTGCAGGAAGTAAAACAACAGCTAACATTTATCTGAAGGCAACTGAAGGGGTGACACCGTGGCCGTATTCCTGTTGGACAGGTCCTTTTACCTGCTTCAGGTGGTTTGATGCCTCGGATGAGACTTGGGAGGAAAAACCTGCTCGTCCCTGGTCTGCAGCCTGCAGGAGTTTTCATCCATGCGCCTGGAGGAGTGATGTTTTCTGATGGAGGTTAGCCGGAGAGGCCGAGCGTTTCGCCTGTATACTTTCAAATCTGCCAGATGTCACCGACTCCACGTTGCACCGTGATGCTTCTGTGTCTTGGACACGTGGACGTAACGTAACGTGTAACATCCTGGAGTGAGTTTTGGCTGCGCTAGACAAAAAAACGCCCTGTTGTGTTCACAGTTTGCTCTCAGTTGAGGATAAAACTGCTTAAAGATGTGAGATGAAATCTTCCCTCATACACGGAGTCATCAAGTGCAAAATAAAAAAAATAATAAAAAATGCTGTAGCGCTGCAGAAATACTGAAAACAATGAGTGAAGCCACAAGTTTTTGAATATAATGCAGTTTGTGTTAATGAACTGCTGACTCCTGGAATGATTCCTGTGTGTATAAAAATATCTTTGAATACACAGATAATGCGAAACGAAGAAACGAGCTGACTGCATTTTTTTTTTCTTTTTTTGAAATGGGACACTGCTGACTTGAGGGCAAGAAGCAGAAGTAAGACGGTAGAAAATAACATCTTGTGTCCCAGCTCCATGCAAGACGACAGACACAGCGAGCGTGGCGGAAGGTGCGTCGCTCTCAGGCTCTAACCTCTGTCACCCCAGGGCGCCATCGACAAGATCTGTGGGCGACGACAGACGTGGAGGACGATCACTGAACTGAGGTGATGTTTCTCTGCTGCAAAATGTGCTGTCAGTATTTGTTAAACATTCATAAAATATGTATTATCATACGCAGTACGGTTACTTGAGAGTCGGCCCGGCGGGAGCGCGTGCATCATTGGCAACGGTTACATGATGTTTTAAAATTTGAATTAATTATTCTGAATTAAATAATTCAGAATTAAACTATTTTCCTTTGAGTTTACATGGAAATAGTAATTCTGAATTGAGGTTTACATAGAAAACACGTTTGATCGGCTTTATTCAATTCCGCTTAAGGTCTGGGGGTTGGGAAGGGTTCTGATTGGATAGGGGGGGCGGACGTCTTTGCGTATTTACGTCTACGGGAAGAAAGCAAACTTACTCAATTAGCAACAACATGGAGGACTACATTATTAGCTTCCTTTTTGGATTTCTTTTGATTTTATTTTTGAAGCAGCAGCACAACAACATCATGTCGATGATTTTCTTTCGAAAACAGGCCCAGCGCGGAATATAAGCGTCATCGCGACAGACTCGGAAGGGAACGAGCATGCGCAGAAAGACCGGAATTAATTAGAAGCGGAATGACCGCGGAATTATTCTATACGGATTTAAAATCAGAATAAACCAGCCACTTACTTCGGAAATAAGTTTAATTCGGAATGGACATTTTCATTCGGAATTAGGTGTTTACATGGTAATTTTAAATCAGATTTAATTTTAATTCTGAATTAAAGAGGAATTAAACTTCCCATTTAAACGCACTAATTGTTTGTGACACGGAGGATTACAGGGAAGCCTCGTCGCCGCTGCGGAGTCTGGATTCAGAAGTCATCATGGCGGGATGCTGAATTAAACATCGCGTGCACGCCGCCCTCAATCTGTGCCCATTCAAACATTTCAAGAGAGTGTAATTAGTCACATGGTGCTGGCTTCTCTTTTGAAGAGATGACGCGCTTCACACACACATGAGGCGAAAGCCAGGGATTACTGAACGCGAACCAGAGAGGAGGGACAATAATGAAAGCTCAATTCCCAGCTCAGTTCCCATGACTACTATCACCGCTTCACCGCTTCTTGTGGACGATTGAGGCCGTCAGTTGTTATAAAGCGTACACGGAGATGACATGATGAGTATGCCATGGTGACACTGCAGAAAAACGTTGTTTCATTTCAAATGCATGATAGCACGGAGCCTTTGAAGAAGAGAGATGAAGATCAGTGCCTCCGCTGCCACAAAGTCAGGAGAGTCAAGTAGCCCCCTGCAGACGAGCCATATGGCCCAGGAAGACTTCCACGGGTGTATATGTGTGGCAGCAAGCACCATGCTAGTCCCTCTGCTGATTTCTCATTATCGAGGAATAAATAGAACAAGACAACAAAAAGTGGCCCTGTTGTGTCATGCTCGTTCTAACTTCGGCGCGAGGCAGATGGCGCCGACTAAATGGCAAGTTTTGAATAGTTTGGAAACTGGGCAGCGGCACCGAGCACAACAAACGCCAAACGGGCGATGAAGAGAGCGCCCCGTCCTGCACCGTCCCTCTCCACGCTCTGTGAGAAGATCCAGCGTTCTTCTGTCTTCCGTCACCTGTTCGGGGGCTTCGGGCGTCGTTGTTTCGGCAGCGACCGCGAGCGCTCGTGGGAGTGGGAAGGCTGTGTGGGGGAGTCACGAGGAACAGCAGATGTAACGTCTCCTCGGAGGTGGCTGATGGGCGGGTAGACAAGGAGCTCAAGCACAAGATGCAAAAAAAAAAAAAAAAAAAAACTGAGACAGAGAGGCAACCTGTGAATATGAGCGCGGCGACTCAGAAGCTTCGGTTTCTATTAAATAGCCATGTATTTGCCAGCTCCCGGCTTTATTGCACCGTTGCTTCGGGAGCGGGAGCCCAGGAGGCTCTTCAACATTATTAGCAGCTCACAGTACATAATCCCACAGCAGACTCTCGTCTATCTTCAGACCAGGCTGAGATATATGGAGAAAGACGAGCACGACCGAGTGGGGGGGGAGATGGTGGCTTGACGGCGTTGGTGGTGGCATTTGTGTTTCTAAGTCGATGATGCAGAGATAGAGAAAGAGGAAAATATACAGACTGTAAAGCCTCCGCGTTTCCCAGTATGGATAATTCAGTGACAGACAGCAGATGGTGGCCCGTCTCCAGAGGTCCCATGTCTAAGTCATGAGGCCAGACCCAGCGCCAGAACCACCGGAGAAACCGGGGAACTGAGTCCTTCATCTCTGAAAGAGTTATTAGCTGTCAAGCGCCACTATCTTCCACTGACACGAGCTGATGATTCACCCAGAATAACATTCAGTTTTTAACATCACAGGACTCGGAGCTTGATGGAGGATTAAAAGTGAATAGTTCTGTTGAGGTGATCTAAACACTGAAAATCAACATTAAATATTAATTATGAATATCAGACAAAATTCTTGCCTCGCATGACCTCACAAGACTTAAGCACTGTCTAATAAAGTTAAATGAATGCCTAATCAAAATGAATAAATAACGACATTGTTCAAGAAAAGACATTTTGAAGCTCGGTTTTTTTCCCCTGCAAGTCAGCATGGAACCCAGGAAACTCTGGCCTGCAAACATACAGAAAGAAAAAAAGTGGCAAAACAGCACAACAGACTACAGGAAAGAAAATGGAGCACAGTTACAGAAACAAGGTGCTCCTAATTAATTATGGAATGAGCTGGAGGAGGAAAGGGAAGGAAGGGAGAAGAGCAGTGGAGACACCTCTCAGCAGATCATGTTGGCGTCCCCCTGCAGCGTAGGCCTATAGCAGCATAGCTATGATGAAGCTGTGATTAAGACGAGCTACTCTAGTCTTAGCTACTACAACTATAGCTATAACTATTAGCTCCTACACACTTTAGTTTAGACTAACTGTAGGCTTTACTGAACAGAAATGTTTTCAGTTTAGTTTTAAAGATGGAGGCTGTGTCAGCCTCCTGAACCCAAACTGGTAGCTGGTTCCATAATAAAGGTTCCTGGTACCAGAAGGCCCGTCCTCCAAATCTACTTTTGGATATTCTTGGATCGACGAGTAATCCTGCAGTCTGAGAGCGGAGAGCTCTATTAGAAGCATAATGTGCTATCAGGTCTTGTAAATAACGAGGAGCTAGGTCATTAAGGGCCTTATATGTGAGAAGCATTCGAAATTTCACAGGAAGCCAGTGGAGGGAGGCTAACACGGGAGAGACGTGATCTCGCAAACGGATTCCTGTCAGCACCCAGTCTGTAGTCTTCTGATGGATACTTCTAGAGGAAGCTTTAGGTGTTTGCAGCAAGATGTTGCAGATCTTCTGTAGGTCTGTTGTGGAGAGTTCAGTCCCGTCTGCAGTGATCTGTTGCATTCAGACGCTTCTTCAGACCTGCTGCAACACAAACCGCCGCAGGAGGTCCTTCCTGAACACGGCAGTAACCTTCTACAATGAGTCACTCAAATCACGACAACTCCAATAACAATTAATCTCCCCCCGGGGATTAACAAAGTCAGTTTGAAATGAACTGAAGTGAATTAAAATCTTGAGGTGATTCAAGGCTGCAGAAAACCCCCGAATGTGCAATTAATGTCACTGAAACTGCAGCAGCGCGTCTTTTCCAGAGTTCAGCAACGCGATACGTTCAGTGAACACATTTTTGTATTGTGTAATTCTGTCTTTAAACAAGGAGGACAAAAAGAAGCAGTCCTCAAAATGAAATTCAAAGCTTCACGGTGGCGCGAGCATGTGACACGTTCCTCGAATAGACGCGACGTCTGCCGAAACGCCACAAATAGAGACTCTGCACACACTCGCGCTGTGCTGTTGACACCCGGTGTCAGGGAGTGTAGATACAATCTTAATATCCTTCAGAGAAATGTCTCATTAGCATCGCTACAATAGGAATGTGGTATTCACAAATTACGGCACCAGCCTCGTGGCGGATAATCACTGGATTAAATGCATGAGGGACGGGATGCTCGGAGCGAGCGTGGCATCACATCACAACAGTCACCACATGCTCCTCCGATGTGTCAGATGCACAGAAATTTGTTGATATTGCACATGAAAAAAACAACAACACTGCATCATCTTGAAAGTCCTCTCAGCTGTGATTACCGGCCGTTGACGGCACAATTATACAGTGTCAAACAAACGTGCTGACAGTTATAATCTTGGTGTGCATTTTTGGCTTGTTATGTAATCTGTTTGAAGAGCGGAGGGAAAGACGAACAGAAGAAAAAGAACATAATCAAAGGGATCTTCCCCATATATTCTGTGAATAACGATGCAGGTAAAGGGAAGAATAATACTGTGAAAGTGGTCAGGCTGCTGTATGTTGAGCATTTGCATTTTGGGGCCTTATTGTATAATGCTGATTCATAGGTCCATGACTTTTCCTCTTGATCACATGTGTCAAACACAAGGCCCGCGGGCCAAATGTGGCCCGTCACGTCATTTTATGTGGTCCTTGAGAGCTTGGGCAACCAATATTTAACATTATAATATGGTATAGTTTAATTTATTTTGATTTATATTGCATTTTGTTACATTGATGCTGTCAATCTGGCCCTTCGAGGGCAACCATGATGTTGATGTGGCCCTCAGTGGAAATGAATCTGACACCCCTGGTCTAGATTCTGGCCTGTTGAGGGCCATCGCTTCTGATTATCATTTTGGCTCCATCAAGTCGCTAAGTTTTGACACTTAGGCTTCTGAAGAACTTATCTCACGGTCCTCCTGTGTTCATGTGATGGTTTAAAGACGACTGTTTTTTACTGACAAATTGTCATCACTGAGCTCATCCTGTATTCTGTGATGTGAGTGAATGACCTCTGAACTTGTATACAACTTGGAGAATAAACCCCACTTTGCGTTTCTGTCGTAGTCAGTGTAATCGTTTAACTGCCGATTGACTGTCTCACGAGAACACTATATATATATATATATATTACTTCAAAGGTAAGATATACCAAATCTTACATTTACAGCGTCGTGGCCTGAAGACAGTTCACAGTTGACAGATACTTGTACTGTTGGAGAACTATGTGTCAAAACAAGCCAAGCTCCACTGCGATGATCAAAAAGCCGACTTCAGCTTCAGACTCAAGTAATTTTTTATAGATGGGGACCTTGTTTTTTGTTGCTTGTTTTTGCAGGATACAGAAAAATCTGCAGTTAATCTTTAACTACTGCCTATCAGTGGTAAAGCTGCACAACACAAAGGCTTTGTCATTATTATTATCTAACTGTCCTGACCTGCTAAAGTCAACGTCATTGGTCTCAACCTGCTTTAAAATGAGTGAAAAGAAGTATTTTCAAACTGTTCCCGTCCCACAGTGAGTGTACCGATTTAGCAGAGCATTTAACACAAACTTCTGGAACAATAAAGTGTGAAAGTTGCTCATGTGCCTTTTAGATAAATGACACCAGTGGTCTTCCCCAGGAAACGAGCATTAAACCCTCTTTATATTCATGTCACTGCCTCGCATGCATTTTGAACACCCCCCCCCCCCCCACCACGCATCTCCCCTGCTGCCTTTCACTGGCTGCTCTGCAATTCTGTTTGGAGCGATCACCATCACCGCTGCCTTTCAGCATCTGCCCGGCGGCACCTCAGCTGCATGTCGCGTCTTCCCCTCTCAGCCGGCCTCTCTTCAGCCTCCTCATCCTCCTCTCCTCTCCACACTCGCTCTACTCGCTAACCAGCCCTTCTGCTCTCTGCAGCCTCTCTCTGCAGGCTGGTGGCAAGTGACATTTGGCATTTTTGGAAAAAAACAAAAAAAGGGAAGAGGCATGCTAATCCGATCTCTGACCTTTTTACCTTGCTCGTCTCCGCCTCCACCGCCGTAAGCACCTTCGGAGCCAATTTTCAATTTCAGATGCTGAAAATAAAGCTTTGTGCATATCACCGGCTTGTGTTTTGAGTTTGTTTGAGCGGTGACACTGTAATCAGTGGTGTATCCTGGGTAAGCTGTCTGAGCCCCATGCTTAACCGCCTCACTCAGTTTAGGTAACCGCTGCAGCTGCAGAAAAGGTTAATGAATGCTCGTTGAATGTCACATGCAGCGGGCCGTTCTGGGCCATTATGGATTCAGCTTATTCACTGGTTGGCCTCCTTTAGATTTACTGTACTTTTTTTTGCTCCAGCGGGAGTATAAATATCTCATATTTAGCCTATATAAACATAAAGACAAGCACTTGCGCTGAAGGAAAAAGTGCTGGAATGCAGCCCATGCAGTCCTGATTGAATCTAGTCCATCTAACTTCACCTTTGTGTCTGAAACACGACTAAACCAGAGGGGTGGTGGTGTTTGTGCCATATTCATGGACAATATATTCACACACAAGTTATCATTTGGGTTTTTTTCATCATTTGAATATGTGTCATTCAAAATGGAGATGAAACAATCTTCCATTCTTTATATCACCACCTACAAACCAACACAGAATTGTTTTATTGATGGTTTTACTGAAATACTTTCAGTTGTGTGCACTGACTTTGACTGTTTGGTCATAAAAGGGGACTTGAATGTGCATGTAGTTGTAACC
The DNA here is from genome assembly GCA_018398805.1 of Hirundichthys speculiger. NCBI lineage: Eukaryota > Metazoa > Chordata > Actinopteri > Beloniformes > Exocoetidae > Hirundichthys > Hirundichthys speculiger. The sequence continues at coordinate 531,099 of JAGFBZ010000205.1, read as the reverse complement.
CATGACAAACAAGCAAAAGAACTTACTGCTGTCATTGAAATGTCTGGTCTCACTCAGCATGTGACTGAGCCCACCCACAACAGGGGGCACACTTTAGATCTGGTTATCTCAAAGAGCGTTGCTATTTCAAACGTGGATGTTGTTGATGTTGCTTTATCTGATCATTTCCTTTTTTTTTGTACTAGTGGCCTTTATTGATAGTGGAGAGAGACAAGAAGGGGGGCATAGAGAACGGGGAAGACAAAGGGGAGTCGAACTCGCGACCAGCCGCACGAGGACTATAGCCTCTGTATATGGGCCGCCTGCCCTAACCACTGCACTACTGGGTTGGGGGTCTGTGGTTGTTCAGATAAGACTCATAAATGCTCAGGGACACAGTTTATGGATATGATTCAGTTTGAAAAAACCCCATGTTCTAATGTTGATGATCTGTTGAATTCTTACACATCAAGTATTTTAAAGGTTTTGGAAACCATTGCTCCTGTCAAGGTTAGAATGGTTAGAAGTAGGCAAAAGACGCCATGGGAAAGAGAAGATTCAGTTAGGGCACAGAAAAGGGAATGCCGGAGAGCTGAACGTAAATGGCGCAAGTCAAAGCTCCAGATCCATTACGAGATTTACAAAGAAAAGCTTTGTGTTCAACCAAACACTTCGTAGAACAAGGGAGAGTTATTTTTCTAAAATCATCAAAAACTACAGTAACAACTCCCGTGTCCTGTTTGCTACAGTGAACAGATTAACAAATCCTCCAGTTTCACTGCCCTTAGAACTAATTTCTAATTTCGGCCCTCCTTTTTTTGTACCTACTTGGCTGGGGTTCTATCCGGGCTGAGTCGGGCCGAGAATACAACGTCACCACGCCGCGGGCCATTGATTGGCCAGAGAGCAACGTCACGTATGAGCTTTAAGCGACTCCTCCACACCCGCCATGTTTAACACTCGGCAACAACAAACTCAACAGAGATTTTACTTTACCTGCAATTGTCTACTTCACAAAATGAAGAATGGCCGGCAAGTCTACTCCATGGTCGAATGATGAAGTCCACACATGCGTTTCATGCCACCTTACCATGAAGGCCCCACCCACATCGAGGTGGTACTGAACTACAGTGGAAAACCACTGAGACCGAGTCGAGTCGAGCCGAGTCGAGTCAAGCCGCGCCGAGTAGGTACTAATGGAAAAAGGGGCATTGGTCTCCACCAGGTTAGACTACTGTAACGGCCTGATCACTGGGCTCTAAACCAGCTGTAAGACGGCTGCAGTACATCCAGAACGCTGCTGCACAAGTCCTGACTAGAACCAGAAAATACAACCATATTAGTCCAGTCCTGAGGTCTCTGCACCGGTCCTGACTAGAACCAGGAAATACGACCATATTAGTCCAGTCCTGAGGTCTCTGCACTGGTCCTGACTAGAACCAGGAAATACAACCATATTAGTCCAGTCCTGAGGTCTCTGCACCGGTCTTGACTAGAACCAGGAAATACGACCATATTAGTCCAGTCCTGAGGTCTCTGCACTGGTCCTGACTAGAACCAGGAGATACGACCATATTAGTCCAGTCCTGAGGTCTCTGGCTTCCTGTCACTCAGAGAACAGACTTTCAAACAGCTCTACTTGTGTACAAGTCTCTTCATGGTCCCCAAAGTCCATCTCTGACATGTTAGATCCATATGAACCAACCTGGACTCTGAGAACCTCAGGTAGTGGTCTCCTGCTGGTGTCCAGAGTCAGGACTAAACAAGGTGAAGCTGCATTTCAGTTTTATGCTCATAAAATCTGGACCGGTCTTCTAGAAGATGTGAGTCAGACCTGAACTCTGACAATGTTCAAATCCAGGCTGAAAACAGTTCTGTTTAGACGTAAAGATGACAACTGAAAGGATTTTATCTGCACTCTTCATTTTTAATCTAATTTATTTTTCTTTTAAATTAATTTTCAATTTACTTTATTAATGATTATTTTTATGCTTGTATGATGATCTGCCTTCTTGTGATTTTAGCAGCAGCAGCAGCAGCAGCGGGGTGCAAGTGACACATATGGCCAAGTATAAGTGGAAGCGGAGAAGATGATGAAAGCTGAAAGCTTATTCACACGTGGTGGGTGTCCAAGCATCCGGGGGGGGGGGGGGCTGCGTGGCGAAGGGTCACGCGAGACGAAGAGCTCATCAATACCCGAGCTCTCCTCTCATCCATCGATCTGTGGTATATCAAAGACTACTTTTTAGCTGATCGATACTGCCCCCAACTTCCCTTTACGGCTGCGCAGCCAGAATAACGGTCAGGAGGAGGATGCAATATTCAGTTCATAAATCATGCAGTAAAAAAATGTCAGGAGGGTAATTGTGGTTTTCTTACACACTTTAAAGGAAGGCGGGTTTTATTAGTGGGTTAACATCGCCGGCGACCCTCATTCCTCCTCATTACGGGTTCACGGGGGCGTCAACAAATCATAAATGTTACAGCGCTTCCCGGCCGATCCCGTCCCCGTTTCTTTGAACAAACAGTGCTACACGCACGAAGCGTGTTACTAAACCGGATTCATAATTCATGGCTCTTCCCGCGTTGCTTCAACGTACACAAGAGGGCTGCTGCGGTCAGACTCATTATTTGAGTTATTTTGTTTTTAATGATTCATTTGTTTTGTGTAATACTTCGCCTCGTGCCAGTTTTCCCGAACAAATAAAAGCAATCCTCTCTCCGCGTGAGCACCTTGCACATATAAGCAGAGCGATTGCCTCATTACGAGGCCACAAAAGGACTGTTTTCTATAAGTCTTGTATGTCTCCGTCCAATGAATTTCAATTGGCCAATAATTTCCCAGCGCATCCCGGCGCCGGAGCATTTTTGTCGCATCTTTCGGTGATTAAATGGATCGATTTCTGTTCCCTATTGGTGATTAATCCCACGCGGTTAGAGAGATTAAGGAGCCTTCTCAATAGATTCGCACAGAGAGCCTCCCATTCACCGCGCTAATGATATCGGATTAAAGGACGGAGGTTTCCAGAGGGAAGAGGAGACAGTCGAAAGAGTTAAAAAGCTCAACAAAAAAAAAGGAAAACGAAGAGAGAAATCAAGGACGGCGTGGAACGCGTGACCTTGAGTAACTCAGTCTTCCTGCTGTTTTTCCGGACTTTAAAAACTCGACGCCTGCTTGGCTGCGGGGGATTCACGCCTCGGCCGTTTTATTTTGGCGCTATTTCTCGCGGTGAATTCTCACGTTTGATTGATCTTAGTTATTATTAGTCAGGTGGGACGGTAGGGCTTCCTTCTACTGTTCCTCCGCGGACATTAACGTGCCAGGAGGCAGTGTGCGTCCATGCGAGGACGGCGGTAGTCCAGGCTTGAGAGAAAGACTTATATCTCTTTTACACATGTGGAAATTGAAGCAGTGTGGGGGGGGTGGACTGGAATTCTCCCACAGCCTGGCAATTTGTGTCACACCTCACAGCTCCAGACCTCCCCCGAAGTACGTTTCTGCAGGAAAAAAGGTGAGATTCAGTCCAGGGAAGGAGGGGCGGAGCGGGAAGGAAGGAGGTGAATGGACATGGAGAGACGGTGGAGGAGGGGAAGAGCGCCGCCGAGCTTTAGACAACATGTACGTCCCCACGGGGGGGATCAAAGGGCCCAATCAGAGCCGGAGGTCATCCGTGCAGCCGGGGGGGGGGAAGCTGTCTGAGTCCGGTGAGTCCAGGTCACGGCACCTGGCCCGCCGCAGCCATTTGATCCGGAGTTTCATAGAAAACATGCTGCCACGAAAAGACGTCTGTGTGTGTCTTTTTTTATATGGCATAATTCATTTCAAATTAATTTTTCATCCTTCTTTGTTTCTGTCAGTACTTTTTTTCCTGCTGTTTACTACACATCTGGACAGCACCACAGATGAAGGGGGTTATTTGTCAGCCACACGCGGTGAACGCACTCCTGTCAGCGACGCTCATCGTCGCTCTGACCTCTGGGACGTCGGACAGCTCGCACAGAAAACGAATTCACTGCGGTTTTGATCGTGTTTTGATCCGCTCGCGTTAGCGCCCGCGCGGACGGGCAGCGGCGGGTCACGCGGGGTCGGCGAAGAGGCAGACGGAGCCCCGCGGTCCCCGTCTCTCGTCACAGAGGCCAGTTGTTGTCAGGAGCCTGAAGCGTAGAGTCACATGGTGTCCAAAGACTCACGGGGGGACAACCCCCTCCGAGACAAAAAACACACAATTCTGTTTGAATCTCTCGTCTGTTTTATCACGACTGTGCAGCTACTTTATCTTTAAAAAAAAAAGAAAACTTAGCAAAGTCCCTAAGGTATCAAAACGAGAAGCATTCATGACCCACATGGCTCACGGATCTGAATGAGCCGTCGCTTGTGCGCTCACCCTGGGTGATTCCCCCCCCCCCCCCCCCCCCCCCCCCTTTTTTCAAATCCAGTCCAAGGTTAGGTTGGTGTCACACACCTCTGACGTCAGACAGTTGCAGTTACGGGGGTGGGGGGGGGCTAATTAAGGACCAGCACCCGGGAATTTCTCCCCCCCCCCGGTGAAAGCTGCTCAGAGGTTAGTCGCGCTGCTGACTCTTTCAAAAACTGTCTGTCGGAGTCAAGCGCTCGTATATACTGTATATATACATATATATATATATATTTTATATGTTCGCCTTGCACGCCGACAAAAATGTAGCCCGGATTTCTTTGCGGCGCAGAGAGTCTCCAGGTGTAGAGGCGAGAGTTTTCCCCTCAGTGCAGAAGCCATTAGTCAGAATGGAGGTGATTTATGGGTTGTCTCCTTGCAGAATTTAAATTAACTGCCGTGCTGTACGGAGGCAGAGTGGAGGCTGCCACTGCTTCCCGGGTTGCTCCCCTCTGCTCCCCACCTCTCAGGTTCTCTCTCTCTCTGCATCTCATGGGAGACATTTTAAGGTTTTTTTTTTTTTTTTCTCTGTTTTTATTCAGGTGTGATATCCACAAAAAAAAAGAAAAAAGAATAACGTTTTCTTTATTTAAAGACATAAAACGACATAAAACAGCAACCATGAAGGTCAATCTCTTATGGACCAGAAGTCATTCCTGCTTCTGTTCTCAAGCTGTTTTTTTTTTTATTTTTTTTTAATCTAAATACAGAATATACAGTGTTTCCTCCATTTATTTTGGGATGATTAATAATAAATGTGGGTCCAAATGTGAGGCTACAGCAAATTTTTAATCAGGGGTTCCTCATTATTTCAAGATGTGTTGACCCCGCTCGCGCACCCACATGAATGATTTTCATGCTAATGATGTTTGTACTGTACTCCCCTCCCTGGCGGCTCCATAATGTGCTGCTGAGCCGGACGGCACGAGAGCTTAAGGGACAGAAACTTTTCCAGAGTTCGTCCGAAGCCCAGTGTTGAGCATAATTCGCAGAGACGACTGCGTAGACTTTCGTACGTTGTTTTTGCATAATTCTTAACGTTGCGCCAAGAGGCGGAGGCTGCGAGCCCGCTGACGTCTCGATGACGACCAGGGTCAGGATGGACGGACGTTTAAGTCCACGAGGTACGTTTCTGCTCTACTCCCCGGATAAATAGAAAGATGGAGCTAACATTTTCAGAATTAACTCGACCCACGCCTCTTTTTTTTTTGTGTCCTCCTGCAGGCTCAACAGCTTCCAATGAAATATGGGTGCGATTTCATTACGCATCTGTTACCGCCGTAGCCTTGACCTTTAGTGTTCTTGTGAAGTAGTAGGATGCAATTATTAGTTTACGACTTAGTCACTTCATTATTAATATCACTGTGAGACAATGCAGTCATCATTTTGCATAATTTAGAATAATCTGAGGTTCTCTGAGTTGTACTTTAAGTTATTTAAGGAGGAGGGCGGAGTAGTACAGCTGCTAGAGGTGGGCGATACTGGGGATTTTGTTATCGATCCGATACCAAGTAAATACAGGGCCAGTATTGCCGATACCAATACCAATACCGATACTTTTTCATATTAGGCTTAATCTATCATGAAACTGCTGACTTTTTGGTGTTTTTGTGATTTTTGTCTTTGGTTTATTTTGTTAAAACCCAGGATAGAATTTCGGTAAACTTTATAGGTGACAGAAAAATACTTTATTATCACAATGGACATCTGTGTAAATATTCCTTGGAGTTGAATTGTTCTGTTTGTCATGTCTTCAGTTGAAGACATCTACAATTCCATTTAAATTTAATAAGTTCGTTTAAAAATGTTATGTGTATTTAAAGAAATAAATAAGATAATTCATGATAGGAATATTTCAAACGCTAAAGTTAAAAATACCATTGGAGTGATACATCTTTTACAGCAAAGATATTTTTTTGTTGTTTGTGGCAGAGTGAACAGTCCTCTCATCAATAGACCCATCTTTGTGTTTCCTTTGCAAAGTACTCTGTTGCAGGAAGAATTAAGTTTAAATGCTCAAATACGCTTTGTTGATGGTTGAGCCTCAGCAAATGTTCGTCTTTGTGAGTATTTATGTTCGTAAAGCCCCTGTATTTATATTTAAGTTGCCCCTGACCCAGTTCATTTCATGTCGAATTGTAAGAGTTCACTGCCGTTAGCGTGTCACGTGTAATAGCTTCCTGGTAAATTTAGCACTTTTTGCATGCTACTTTCTTTTTTTGTAATTGTACCTTTCTGTTTTGTACAGTTACCACTTCACACTTGAAATGTAAAACGCTTCACAGCAAGAAAAGGAAGCCTTGCGTCCGGCGTGTTTTTTAGTGGTTCGCTGGCTGTCTAGCACAGGCTTTCTCAACCTTTTTTTTAGTCATGACACCTTTCAAAAGTGAATAAAATCTCACGACACCCCAGAGTAAAATATAATTAAAATCCACACTGCATCGCTCTGACTGTAAATGCATATGATGTGACGTAGACTTCATCATCACTTGTTCTTGACGGCTATGTTGACTTTTCATCCGAACAAAATATTCAGCAGGCTTGTTGGCAAGTGATGGATGATTTTTTTTATATGTCTTTCAAGTTTGTTCAGAACCATTGATTCATTTGCCCATTTCATTCCACATACCAGACACAAAGGGAGAGAGCATGTTGCATCGCCAGTACTGATGAATCCATAATTAAGGTAGTCATCCTTGTATTGTCTCTTTTTAGCCTTACTGCTAGCATCTACCTTCGCTACCTTTGGTGCAGACTCAGAGCTGGATGAAGGCTCGCATGAAGAAGTAGGCTCCTCCGGTTCACAGTCAATGATGTTCGATTCCTGTGGGGCTTTTCTTTTTAGAAAATGATCCATGATGCTGCTAAATAGTTCTCTTTGCTATCTGTGAAATCAAATTCCAGCGGTCAAATGATAAAACGACGTAAGCTAACTGTGCAATCACGCTGACCTTATGCTGACCCCGTACTGATGCTACTGACTTTTGACAATGGGAAATGGGCACATGAGACATATTTTTATTATTAATTTCATGTCCATTTATTTATCTTATTTATTTATTCATTCATGGGCAAAAAAAATGTATTTATGTATGCATCATATATTTATATATGAAATGTCAGAATAGGTCATTTTTTGACGACACCCCTGAAGCAGTCAGAGGACACCCCAGGGTGCCACGACACCTCGGTTGAGAAAGACTGGTCTTGCAACACAGTCACGTGTCGTGACGACAGCACACTGTTCATAATGTTTTTTTCTGAGTGGGCGGGCCTGGGGGGAGGGGCCAGACTGAGTCTACCTGCATGCTTGTTTGGCTGACACCGCTGAGCCACGTGATGATGCAAGACGAGAGGGGAGGGGGGGGAGGACACGGCGACAGCGTGTCAGACACAGACTTCAATGAATTCTTGCTCAGTCAGTGTTGTGGGAGACAAATAAAGCTTGAGTATTGATCTTTTTACACGAGTATCATTTGATATCAATACCAGCATTGGTATCTATATTATCGATATTTCGATCACCTCTAACAGTTGTGTTCCCTCAGCCTCACAGGGATGGTCTCTAACAAAGCTGAGATTATAAATGGACTGTAAATGCAGCTCAACTTTGTCTCTAGTCCTAGTGAGCGGGCGCCATCTTGGCGTGTCTTTCCTCCTCCTCCCGCTGAACCGCTCCTGACCTCCCTCCCCCTCCTCCACCCCCCCACCGGCGGAAAGGTTGTCAGGTCCAAATCCTGACGCTCCTCTTCCCTCAGAACCGAACGCTGTGGAAACTGCGTTTCCTTTGCATGCTGGGAGCAAGACGGGACCACAGACAGGCTTCTCTGGACTCAAACTGTGGAGTTTGACAGATTTCTCATCTTCAAGGACTGGATGATGGAAATCTCCATCAGACGTCTCCGTGAGTCAGACAAAGAAAGTGAGAAGAGAAAGTAGTGCAAAAAAAAAAAAAAAATCTCTAAAAACCAGGAGGATGAAACTGCAGTTTTCACCACTGAGGTTTAAATATTAATTATCTGCGTTAATCGTTGGCTAATTAATAGTAAACGGTATAGTTTCTGCTCCAGGGTTCACCGTTTTAAAAAAAGCAGAGCAGATGAATGCTGTAAAATCTAACGTTCCCCAAGAATACAGCAGTCTGACCTTTCCTGTAAGGCGGGATTCAAATCAGATGCGAGAGCAGGAGAAGAGCAGAGCGAGGACTGATGTGAAGTGTTTAGCAAGGTGATGAGTTTTCATTTCATGCTGTGAGTGACACTGCAGCCTTGGCCGAGGTGGAAAGGTCATCCCATCGTTTGGGAGCCTGAGGGGAGAAGAGTCAAGAGCGAGCGGAGCCACAGCTAGCTCGCTGCAGGCGAGGCACACGCACACACAACACACACACACACACATACAACACATTAGCACATTTATTCTGATTCTTAGATGTAATAGTCCTTCAGCAGCGGAGGTCAGAGTGCAAGTCTGCAGTTTCTCACTTTTCCTCATCTGAAAGGCTGCAGGAAAAAGACTCAGACGACACTTTCTCTTCTGCTTTCTCTTTCTCTTCTAAAAAAAAAAAACCCCCAACAAAACACAAAAATGACACCACGTTAGCAGCGACTCTCGTTCCTGGGCGGCAGAGACTACGCGACAGCGTGTATCCTGCTCCGTCGCACGGCTGTTTGTGTAATCAGCTGGTAAATATTTCACAGGGTTGCAAACGGAGCATGTAATTGTAATCGTCTCATGGCAGCGCTCTTAAGGCAGATTTGCCTGCGCGGGTGACGCAACGCGCTAAACGGTTACGACACGTTGACGGCGCTGTGGTGCGAGGAGCCGCGGGGGCACGGAGGAGCGACCTGCGCTCTGCTCCGTGAACTCTGACCCTGCGTCAGACGCCGTTAGCCGCCGTTAGCCGCCGGGCTCGATAGAGGCCACGGCTGCAGGTCTAAGGAGGAACCCACGGCCTCTGGGCGTTTCACTGCACGTGTAGAAGCGTGTGCACATTGCTCACCCCCCCCCCACCCCCCCCCCCCCCCCCCCCCCCCCCCCCCCCCCCCCCCCCCGGAGTCACGTCCTCTACTGTCTCGCCGTTCACCTGGATGCTCCACAGTTCGCATCAGCAAGAAATCACTGCTGCAGAGACAGCTTTAAGCAAATAAATATTAATTTTCTCAACATCTCCCCGGGCTCAAAGCTTCGCTTTCTTCCTCTGTCACGAACCAGTCGACACACACTCACATTTATTCCACGGATCCTTTTGTCGGAGCCAAGGGCAGCCCCCCCCCCCCCCCCCCCCCAACCCCCCCCCCACCAAAAAACAAAAAAAAAAAAAAAAAAAAAAAAAGAAAAAAAAAAAAAAAAAAAAAAAAAAAAAAAAAAAAAAAAAAAAAAAAAAAAACAAAAAAAAAAAAAAAACAAAAAAAAAAAAACACTAAAAAAAAAAAAAAAATAAAAAAAATAAAAAAAAAAAAAAAAAAAAAAAAAAAAAAAAAAAACAAAAAAAAAAACAAAAAAAAAAAAAAAAATAAAAAAAAAAAAAAAAAAAAAAAAAAAACCCCAAAAACCCCCCCCCCCCACCCCCCCCCCCCCACCCCACCCCCCCCCCCCCCCCCCCCCCCCCCCCCCCACCCCCCCCCCCCAACCCTTAAACTAACCTATTTTCTTTCCCATTTCCTTTTAAATGGACAAATGCTCTGTCCTTTTCACTCGTCGTCTTCAATTTTGACTTCCTCTGCCTTGCCTTCTATGTTTTGAAGACCAGTGTTTCCCCTCCCAGCCTCCCCCACCACACACACATGCACACACACACACACACACAGCACTTGCCATCTCCAACCCACCTCAGTGGGTGCCAGGCAGTCACAGCAGTGGCTTGATCCTGGCATTTATGAAAGGAGCTCTTTGATAAGCTTTGGCCAGGAGCAACACAAGGGAAGTAATCAGAGACACAAACTCAACTAGAGATGAGCCTGTTTGCTTGTGTGTGTGTGTGTGTGTGTGTTTTTTTTTTTTTTTGATGTTTTGTTTCTTTGACCTGTTAAACTTTCCAAATCTGTGATTTTTTTTTGTTTATTTTTTTTGGACTCTTTTATGTGCTGCGTTTTTTTTTTTTTTTTCCCTTGTGCAGCTCTGAAACTCTTGGAAGCACATTTGTTCTGCCTCCGATCTCTTTGTAACCAGGGAGAACAACAAAGTGATGAAAAGCTTTTTGAGGTGTGTTTGGATGTCTGGACACGGTGCCGCTGAGGTTCTGGTTTCCTGTGCCTTCCCCCGTCGTCACATCTGCTCAACTGTTGTGTTTCAAACATTTCGCCTCTCATCTCTCTGAGATCTCCTTTACAAAAACCTGAGTTGTTTTTTTGGTTTGTTTCTTTTTTTTTAATACTAATAATGAACCCACAACCACTTCTCTTAAATAACCGAATTTATCGTATTTTTGTTGACGACGGTTCGACCTTTTGGTCAGCGTAAACAAGGCTATCGTTGCCTGTTTTTATCCTATTGTTACCGATGAATCACAGCTCTGCTGCTGAATCTCAGTCTCCTGACAGAACATGAAATAACTATTTTTGGTCCACAGTGAAAATGATTAAATCTCACCATACGATGATGCTGGTGTTTCGAGTCTGGAGATGCTCCACTTCTCGCTATCTGTCGCCACTTCTGTTCGGGAGGCTTCACGACAGGCGACGTGTTACTGGTACTCGTGAATTAATTCCATATACATCTGAAGTTCTCATGTAAAACAACACACCTCCCTCCATTGGACAATCAACTATTGAGTCCTAAGGTTCCGACCCGACCCAAATCGGGTCTCGGGTCCATTCACAAGACGTGACTCTGGGTTCGGGTCGGAATTGGGACAGTTAGTCTCGTTCCGGTCGGTGCTCTCTGACAGGCTGGATCCGCGTTTACCCAGGAGAGGTAAAGATATTGACAGCTGTCACTTAGCCCCGCCCCCTTCCATCCAATAGGCTGTGAAATGTCAGGTGACAGGTCAAGCAGAAGTAAACAAACAAACAGTAGTTTGGTTTAGCCAATGTCAGGACTCGGCGCAGTTAAATGATTATTCATTAACGTGTTTGTCATGAAACAATCGTGTGACCGTAGCGTGTTATTAGCAGTTTGCCCGGCAGCTGTGAAGTACAACGGATCGCCAACATGTTAACGTTGGATGAGAGAATATGTTCACGACACGTCCTGACCGATGTAGGCTATTAGCGTTAGCAGTTGCTACAAATAGCATATGTATCCACAAAGAAAATAACGATGTGGATTTATCGTTGTTTGCGTCACGTAGCCCAGTGGTGCGTGAGCGCTCTCTGGTGGTATGCGGGGTAACGTCATGACTTTCCACATTTTTTCCACATTTTTCACTTTTTTCTTTTTTTTTTTTTAATCGGATTAGGGCATTTACATGGAAAACACATCTCTACTTATGAAATTTTCAGGTTATGAAACTACTTCCAGAACCAATTAATTTCGTAAGTAGAGGTACCAGTGTATTTTAAAGTTGGTCATCATGGTGGTACTCAAAGAGAGCTGAGCAGTTTCTCAGGTGGTACGTAGCATTAAAAGATTGAGAACCACTGATGTAGCCTAGAGGTCTTCACAGGTCCACTTTCATGGACCCGAACCCGAATGGACCCGTGAAAATTCGACCCGAAACCGACCCGACCCGAGCTATTATCATAAGTTCGGGAGTCCGAACCCAAATGGACCCGCAATATTTGGACCCGGAACCGACCCGACCCGAGTCTTTAGTTACCAACCACAAACCGAACCAAGTTACCTAAACAGAACCGAGACAATCCAGCCCATAGTTGCTCATGTTAAAAGTTGTCTAGCGTTGAATAAAACTTGATTTTCTTACCTAAAGTTGTCTTCTTCTACCCGGTTCAGTTGCTACATAGGCTACATGATGTAAACAACAATAAATCGACGTCGTCATTTTCTTTGTGGATACAGATGCTATTAGTAGCAACTGCTAACGCTAATAGCCTACACCGGTCAGGACGTGTCGTAAATATGTTCTCTAATCCAACGTTGTCATGTTGTCGATCCTTTGTGCTTTACAGCTGCCGGGCAAACCGCTAATAACACGCTACGGCAACACGATTGTTTCATGACAAACACGCCACGTTAATTAATAATTAATTAAACTGCCCCGAGTCCTGACATTGGCTGCCACCGCCAGTATCTTTACCTCTCTCGAGTAAACGCGGACCCAGCCTGTCAGAGAGCACCGACTGGACCCGAGACTAACTACCCATTCCGACCCAAACCCGGAGTCACGTCTTTTGAATGGACCCGAGACCCGATTCGGGTCGGGTCGGAACCTCAGGTTTTCGGGTTGTTCTTGAAGACCTCCAACGTAGATGCAGCAACTGAACCGGATAGAAGAAGACAACGTTTAGGTGAGAAAATCAAGTTTTATTCAACACTAGACAACTTTTAACATGAGGAACTATGGGCTGGATTGTCTCGGTTCTATTCGGGTATCTCGGTTCGGTTCGTGGTCGGAAACTAAAGTCGAATTTTCACAGGACTATTCGGGTTCCGGTCCATGAAAGTGGACCCGTGAAGACCTCTAGTCCACATTCAATTGTACCTCTTGTTCTTTTCCATATTGTTTGCATTAGATCTTTTTTTTCATCTCTCTCCCATGGGTCTAACTCATTGTTTGTTCTCTCCAGAGTGTTTTGATCCTGTGGTTCACAGATATAAAGATTTGGGTCACAGTCACATGGCTGTCAGTTACAGCTGGCAGGTCTGAAGGACAAACAACACCCCCCCCCCCCAAACAAACCCCAAAACCAATTTAGGGCTTGTGTGCTCCCTCATATCGACAAACCCTGTTATGAGGAGTAAAACAAAGCAAGCAAATATGCATCAGAGTCACACCTGGTGTGCCAGACAAGCCGCTCGGTGATAAAATAGACAACCACCCACTGATGCCACGAGGGCGCAGCTGAAGTTTAATGATGATGAAGAATCGAAAGGCAGCAGAATTGCTGGTAATATGTCATGCATAGTGGTGACAGATAATCAGGCATCCTGCTCGTTGATCCATCTTAATCCCTGACAAGAGCTCAGACGCAAACTGTCCCGAGCCAGAAAACCCGGAGCTTCCGGATTCAAACTTTCTGATGACCAAAAGCGAGCTGGCAAAAAAGAAAAAAAAAAAAGTTGAAGTGGATTAGTGTAGTTTATTGTCCAAACACAAACAAAACAGACAAAGCTGTTGGTTTATTTAAGACACTTACAGAGTCAGCCCGCCCATCTTCATGTTATTTGACCGTCAGCGCTGAAAATCCAAACCTCCTGCGAACGGGACACGATCTTTCATGATAAATGTCTGCCCGCGCCGCACTCTGTCATTTGTTTTCTTGCTTTACCAACCCTCACTCCGAGGGATGAAAATGTCAAACCAACGACATCACTGCCCTGTATGGATTTTTTTTCCCTTCTCCTGGACAACACCCGTAATTTGATAAAAAACCATGAAATCGATACCCCCCAAAAAAGACACCAATAAGAGATCATTTCAGCGTGTTCAGCCGGGGGAGCGTGTTTATTAGCCTGGGAGGGGGGGCAACAGAGAATTATCAATCAGTGCGTTTACATGGAAAGTTTAATTCCTCTTTAATTCAGAATTAAAATTAAATCTGATTTAAAATGATTAAAAATTACCATGTTAACACCTAATTCCAAATGAAAATGTCCATTCCGAATTAAACTTAATTCTGAAGTAAGTGGCTGGTTTATTCTAATTTTAATTCCGAATAGAATAATTCCGCGGTCATACTCATTCCGCTTTAAATTAAGTCCAGTCTTTCTGCTCGTTCTCTTCCCCGTGTGTCGCGATGACGCTTATATTCCGCGCTGGGCTTGTTTTCGAAATAAAGTTTCAAGATGGCAGCACGCAGTAAACGGTGGTCAAGAGCAGAGACGATTTATTTAATAAATAGCTTGGAGGAACTGGAAATAATTAAAAGAACAGATGGCAGGAAACATAAAAACACAGAAGGATGCTAATAATGTAGTCCTCCATGTTGTGGCTAATCGAGTAAGTTTTTCTTCCAGCAGACGTAAATACGTAAAGACGTCCGCCCCCCCTATCCAATCAGAACCCTTCCCAACCCCCTTAAGTGGAATTGGATAAAGCTGAACAAACGTGTTTTCCATGTAAACCTCAATTCAGAATTACTATTTACATGTAAACTCGAAGGAAACTAGTTTAATTCAGAATTATTTAATTCGGAATAATTAATTCCGAATTAAAAAACGTCATGTAACCGTGGCCAGTAAGTGGATGGTTTATTCTTATTTTAAATCCAAATAGAATAATTCGGCGGTCATGTATACACTCATTCCGCTTTAAATTAATTCCGGTCTTTCTGCGCATGCTAGTTCTCTTGCCCGTCTGTCGCAATGACGCTTATATTCCGCTGGGCTTGTTTTCAAAACAAAGTTTCAAGATGGCAGCACACAGTAAACAGTGGTCAAGAGCAGAGACGATTTATTTAATAAATAGCTTGGAGGAACTGGAAATAATTAAAAGAACAGATGGCAGGAAACAAGTTTATAAGTTAATAAGTTTGTTTTCTTCCGGTAGACGTAAATACATAAAGACGTCCGCCCCCCCTATCCAATCAGAACCCTTCTCAACCCCCAGACCATAAGCAGAAATTAATGAAGCCGATGAAACGTGTTTTCCATGTAAACCTCAATTCGGAATTACTATTTCCATGTAAACTGGAAGGAAAATAGTTTAATTCTGAATTATTTAATTCTGAATAATTAATTCCGAATTAAAAAACATCATGTAACCGTCTCTTACTGGCGCTTTAAAGGAAGTTTTATGTTCATTTGTTGGGTGTCGAGTTTGTTAAATCCTGTAATTAGCACCATGTTTCTTTTTTTTTCTTCTCTTCTCATAGCCTGCAAGTGTTGTTGTCTTGCGTGTCTGCATATATGCAAGAATCTTTAGAGTCCACCTCCAGGAAAAGAAAAGAAGAGAAAAACGGAAAAAACTGTCTTTTCACTGCTCTGTCTTTATTTTTAGAGGCTGGATGCTGATGAGAGAGAGCAAGAGGATGGATGAGAGAGAGGGAGAGAAACGAGATCAGAGGTGGCGGGAAAAGGAGGGACGAGTCAAGAGGGGAGGATGAGTGAGGTGTAGGGGGGGTATGTTGGGTCCTTGGTGAGAAATGCAGTATGATGATGATGAGAGTCCTTCCTCTGAGAGAGAATGGGACGCGACCACGCCGCTCTCCCTCCCTCACCTCCCTCACTGGGAGAGGAGGGGGGAGGGGGGGGGGGGGGGAGGAGGGGGCTCGACCGCCGTATAAAAAGCCAAGCCGGCATCACAAACTCACCACACACACACGCGCGCGCACACACTCCAGATCCAGCGGGCTGCTCTGTATCTCTCAGGCTCACCCACTCATCCTCCTCCCTCCCTCCATCCCTCCCTCCGTCTCTCTCTCTCCATCCCTCTGGACTCTGCTACTTCTTGCCTCTTCTCACAAGTCACATTCTTGTTTGCAACCACGCGCCGAGTGTCTCCCCCGCGTGCGCCCGGTCCTTCCTGCGTGAGTGGAGCCGCGTCAAAGTTGTATGTGGCGTCCGCGTCGCGCGCTCACCGCCCGCTCGCCGCCGCTGCTCCTCCCGCAACTCTTCCCGGGATCGCTGGGTCCCTTTCCCGGCTGAGAGGCTCCCCCCACACCAAGCAGTCACCATTTCCGCCCCCGGGAGACCCACGCTGGCGGCTCAGCCCCTTCCCCGACTCAGCATCGGGAGGAAGACTCTGGTGGCGGCCGCCGTGGGGGTCATGCTGGTCCTGGTGCTGGTGGTGCTCATACCCGTGCTCGTCAGCTCCGTGAGCACGGACGCCGGCCACTACGAGATGCTGGGCACCTGTCGGATGGTGTGCGACCCCTACCTGAACAAGGGCACCCCGGCCAGCAGCACCAGCTCCACCGGGCTCCAGGCGGAGGCGGAGGCGCTCAGCGACCAGAGCAACGTCCTCCCGCCGTCCACCCTGCTCCAGGGTCCGCAGGGGAAACCCGGCAGGCCGGGGAAGCCCGGACCGCCCGGACCACCGGGAGAGCCGGGGCCACCGGGACCGGCCGGGCCTCCAGGAGACAGAGGGGACTCGGGGAGGACCGGGATTTTGGGCATCGGGGGTAACGGAGCTATCAGCACGGCCACGTACAGCACGGTGCCCCGGGTGGCCTTCTACGCCGGGCTGAAGAACCCCCACGAGGGCTACGAGATCCTCAAGTTCGACGACGTGGTCACGAACCTCGGCAACAACTACGACGGCATTTCAGGCAAGTTCATCTGCAGCATACCGGGTACATACTTCTTCATCTACCACGTGCTGATGAGAGGCGGGGATGGCACGAGCATGTGGGCAGACCTCTGCAAGAACGGCCAGGTCAGTACTCTGAAACTCTTCTCTGACTCTTCTGGGGCGCGTCTGTTGGTTCTTCTGGGGTTTTTTCTCCAAATAAAAAGTGACGTTGAGCGGAAGCCGGGCTTCCGAGAGCGCAGAGCGCGCAGCTGTGGCACCGCGCGCGCGTTGACAGGTTGCTCCTCCACTGGTGCGTCCGGACGCAGCCGCGCCCCGAGACCGCGGAGACGCAGCCGTCTGAGCTGGATGGAGGGAGCAGCTCTTTTTTTTTTTTCTTGTGTTAAATGTGGAAAATGATCCGGTGCTTTTTTTTTTTCTTTCTTTCTTATATTTTAAATCTGAAATCATTTGAATTCAATGCCAGTTCGTGGCGAGTTGTTTGATTTTTTTTTTAATCACAGAAAAAACAAGCAGCGGTGCTGAAAACTAAATTATGGGAGAAAGAATAAAATAGATGCTGTGGCATTACTTTTATTTCGAGTTGTTGCAGATTATTATAATATATATATATATTTATCATTATCATCGGCTTGTTTGCAGAGTCAACGCAATTACGCAACTTTTGCGTAATTGCGTATAAAACTGGGATCCTTAATAATTTTTTTTTAAAAGCATTCTTATTCCATGAAAGTTGCAGTGCACTAACTCTCCATCTTCTCTTAAAATCCTCTGAAATGCATCCTTGTCCTTTTTTTTTTTGCTCGTAATTTTCCTGGATTATTTTTGCGCGCAGTGCGCAAAGCAGCAGCTCAGATATCAAAACCTCAATCAGACCTCTTATCTTTTTTTTTTTTTTTTTTTTTAAAGAAAGGTTTTTAGCTTCATATGCACGTTGCTGTTCCTGCTGTTTTTTCCCCCAGTAACTGTGTAAAAATGCGTGTTTTACTGTCCCAGATAAACGCCTTTAACATCTGCTCTCATTCCTCACATCATCATTCAGAATGACGACTGTGAAGACAAACAAATCAAAAATCTGATCTTCTTGCTTCCTTTCACGCTTTATTAGGTCAAACTAAAACGAGTTTAAGGGGAGCAAACCCTTCAACAGGCTTATTTAATTTCATCCACTTCCTGGATCCACCTGAGCCAGTCTGATCAGAAATCATGAGGATTCAGAAGTTAGGAGTCCTACTTCTAACACTGCATCACTAATGTATCACTCCTTTAATGCAAACAAACAAACAAATAAATAAACTGCACGTTAAAATTAGTGAAACTTTGATTCAGGCTGCACTTAATGCAGTAAGCCACAAAAATATATAATTTTTGCATCTATTGTTGTGATTTGTACAGGTGAGGTACTTTACTTAAAAAAAAAACAAAGAGCAAAAAAAAAGAAAAAAATAAAGTAAAAGATAAATTGAAATAAGTCAACAAAAAAAATAAAAAAGTCAACAAACGGGTCAGAGCAGCTTATCTGACGTGTTCGTTGAGTAAAAATTGCCTCTGTTTGTCCTTGGAATCTTTAAAACTGATGTCAGCGCAGAAACCTCAGGGTTCCTGATACATGACCCTGGGGAACAGAGCTGCTACCTGGAGGCGTAGCATCAGTGTGTGAACCTGTATCAGAAACCTCAGGGTTCCTGATACATGACCCTGGGGAACACAGCTGCTACCTGGAGGTGGAGCATCAGTGTGTGAACCTGTATCAGAAACCTCAGGGTTCCTGATACATGACCCTGGGGAACAGCGCTGCTACCTGGAGGTGGAGCATCAGTGTGTGAACCTGTATCAGAAACCTCAGGGTTCCTGATACATGACCCTGGGGAACAGTGCTGCTACCTGGAGGTGGAGCATCAGTGTGTGAACCTGCGGTGCATCAGGAGGGTTTTTATTCCTTTAACCTCACTAAATTTCCCACCCAGGAACAAGAAAGAGTCCCAGCAATCACCTTCTTCGTGTATAATGTCTCACTCAACAGTAATGTTTATGGGTGGGTGTAAAAGCAGTGATATATGGACGGGGGGGAAGAGGAACATATGTTCCTATAAAACGCCTTCTGTTCCTGCTTCATTGTGTTCTCGAGAGGAGGGCGCGCTAGTGCTTAAGCTAGATGGGCTCCACGTTCGTCTCCAGAGACCCACGTAATGTTTGTCTCTTGTCTTTCTCTGTCCTCTGAACGTAAATGAAGCCACGGTGTTTATTAGCTTGTTTTCTTGGCTCCCCCCCCCCTCCGTAGGTCTGGTTAAATGACTGCCAGTGGTTATAAATGTTGGTCAAGCCTTCGCCACGGCGCTGATGAAGTGCTGAGAACCGTCCTGAAACTCTCCGGTGCTTTACTCAGCTCATTAAAGCGGCAGAGAGCGACGCTGTGAGCCGGGACGCTGGAGGACGGGGAATTGCAAACAATACGAGTATTTTATCATCTTTTGGCCCCAGTGAAGTGCTGTGTTTGCAGTGCTGCCCCCCCCCATCCCCCCCCCCCCCCCCCCCCCCCCCCCACCTCTGCATGTGCTCCTCCCACTCCAGCGGTTCCTATAAGCATCTATAGGTTGCTTTTCTTCTCCTCTGCATCTTCTGATGTCCTCCAGAACTTTGACACTTTTCAAACTAAACCAGAAAATGAACCTCCTGCTACACAAAAAAATAGTCTATACTTTTATTAGCTTCCCACCTTCCTCTCCTTGTACTTTCTTTCTTTTTTTTGGCTCCTTCTCTTGGCTTGTGTGTAAACCCGCTTCCACAAATCACAGTTTAGCCGTGACGTCTTGTGGGAGACGTGACGGAGGGACGTTTGATGAGTAGAAGGAGGGAAAAAAGGCAGTTATTGTGCAACAGTGCCATATTGTCTATTTATTTGTAATTAAAAAGCTTGAAACCGTTCCAGGATGCGTTCTCCGTTCCCCCTTCTTAATATTGTTATTAATCCGCAAAACAGTTTCAGAGTTAATTAAAAGCAATGACTTCAGCGTCAGTCTCTCCAGAGGACCGGATTGAATAATCACTCTGTCTCCTCCTTTAATAAGCTTCAATGTCCTTTGTGCACATGGCTCTTCCCTCGCAATTACCGCTGCAGCCTCCTCCTCACGTGCACGCGCGTTCACACATCCTCAAACGCATACGCGCATGCCCCCCCCCCCCCCACAACAACCCACAGCCTGAACCCGCCCCAACTGTGCGCTGCCCTCCATCTCTCCTCTAAGGTCTACAGACGCTCGCTTCTGTTGGAAGCAGAAAGTTTTCACCTTAATAAGACCGACTTCTGTTGGAGGGGGGGTGGAGGTAGGGGTGGAGGTGGGGGGGGTTGTTTATATCCTTAACAGTGAGTTGTTTTTTTTTTTTTTAAATGTAGAACCCAGCCGAGCCCAGCAACAACAACAAAGCTTGAGAGGTCAGTGTGTAACGCCGGGTCGAATGAGGCTCAAACGCAGCTGTCAGGTGTTTTTACGCTCCCCAGCTGAGCGCCGCCCCCCCCCCCATATAACCTCCCACCGTATCCACCGTGCACTTTTGAACGTCGTTGCAGTTGTGCAGCCTTCCCCTATTCTGGCGAAATTTCCTGGATCCACGGAGAAGTGGGAACTCGAACAGCTTCTGAGCAACTGTGATGGTGTCGCTAAGATGGCGTGTTCCCACGTTTCTGGAACGATAACCAAAAAACTGGACCGGTGTAGCCATAGCCGCGGGAACATGTTCTCAGCAGTAGACGAGACGGCAGGATGTCAGTTCGCTGCGCAAGCTGATGTTTTTAAAATACTGCAGAACGAATCGTAGGATGAGCAGTTCTGCCTGTCAGGGGTGGAAGAGTTTTTTTGACAATATTGCGCAGAGATTACACCCGAGATTGCGCATCTCGGGTGCGCCGAGCGCAAGGAGAGGGCTAGCGCGCGGAGGGATACGCACACAGTTCAAGAAACCTCCACAGCAGTGTTCTGGAAAACCTTATCTGCCAGATAAGGAACCGCTTTAAAGATCAGGAACAATTAATGTTTCTGTCCCTCCTCGACCACCAGCAGATTCAGGACATATCGGAAAATAAATCCCCCCATCCAACCCGTGGTCCGTGACTGTTCCCACATCCACCGCAACTGCTAACCGGACATCCTCTGCCCTCAAGAGAATAAAAATGTCTGCAAGTAATACGGTGAAGGGTAATCTCTAAACTATGCAGAGCCCTCTTCTTGTTATCTTGTGTTTTTTTTATTAGGTGGCTTGTATGATTATAACGTCATGGTGGATTAAGTAGTTAAACCCGCACTGGCCCAGGTACCAAATACACGACCCGCCACTGAAAAATACTGATAACCGATAACTTTCAGCTCCTAAAGGCCGATAACCGATAACCGATAACCGATAACACACACATATACCTAAGATCATTACATCAATACTGTGAACAAAATCAAAAATAGTTTTGACTTTTTAAATGAACAGATTTTTATTTTTTTCCAATGAAAGACTACTGGCAAGCCTCTCAAACATTTTCATAAAGCTATCAAACAAACCTATTTGATATCTCACATTAACTTAAATAAGGTTCATTACTGACTGATATAAAAAAATAAAGGCTCCTTGAACTGATGGAAATACATGCATCAAAATTACAAACTGAAAAAGATTAACATTTAAAGGATTTTGACTTGTGGTTCCATTTAAATTAATACCTTTAATTAAAGTAAATGAGGTTGAATGAGTTTTTGTTTTTTTTTATCTTATGGAAGCTTTAGATGAGAGAGATGAGGGAGAGGGGAGACTGCTGCTGGCTCGCGCATGTTAGCATTAGCTCGCATTAGCGCGATTTCAAAACTCCATGGAAGCGATTGTTATGTTGTAGGTGGCTGATCAGGTTTTACGTATTAAAGCTTGTGCTTCCCTCCTCGTAGAATTCACTCGGAGGATTCGTCACAAATAACCACCAAACCATCTTCTTCTGAAACTTTAACGAAGTTCCACGCCGCCATATTTGTTTTGATCAGCGCTGTGCTGCAGGCTGCATTCAAGATGTAACGTTAATTCCCACGTTCCCTCGTTTGCTAGTTGTTCTTTCAGCCTTTTCTATTTTTTTCTTTTTTTTTATGTCTAACATGTGGGAAAATACTGCGAATATCAATTAAAGTCAGCAACTACTAAAATTATGACTGAGTTAACGAGTTGTTTTCTGGCATGAGGGGGTATTCTTGATTTTCCTTATTGAGAAATCGTTTTTCTGATTATGCCGACGTCACTTGAACATAACATTCACTGCCGGTTGTTTAAGGCTCAGAGGGAGCGAGACACTGCTGTGTTGACATAAATATCTTTGTTATTGGGGCTATTCGTCGTGATATAGGACTTATCGGGATGACGTCGTAATTTCCTGTTATCGGCCCGATAGTTATCGTGCACCCCTAGTAAGAAACATTAAACCAGACCACTAGACTTTAGAGTAAATTTTAAACATTTTATTTTTTTCCTACCACATTTTTTCTCCCTTGTTTTCAATGTTTTCTTTTTTGTTTGTTTGTTTTTTTTAATATATTTTTGAGGTGCTGCAGCCCCACCAACAGGGGGTGCTGCAGCCCCCCCAGCACCCCTACTTCCCGTGGTACTGGATGTAGCTATTTCAGATTCTGGAGCGACACCGGCTGACATTTCTCCCCGTCAGCCCGTTCGCCTCGGCACCGTCTCTGCTCATAAAGACGCTTCCTGAGGCGTCTTCAGCTCTGATGCAGACGAACACGAACACGCGAGCGTTTATCCTGTTGCTGCACATCCAAGCGAAGCCCACGCATCGTGTTTACGACTCCAACAGGCTCAGCCGCCTGACTGGCTCTGCCATTTTGATTTATTACAGACAAACGTTCTGGGGAGAAATATGATTAATTAAAGACTTCACAAAGCCAATTAAGGTAGAAAAAACAAACTTTTTTGTCTTCATTTTCAGTGACCGCTGCACACTGATACAGCAACACTCAGACCTGATTGATTTTAACATTCTGGTAATGTTCAGACCTGCTATTCTTCATCGTGGTGCAACTTCAGCACTGAGAGGCCTTTGTATGTTCGCTCGGTGTAACAGAGACACTCTGTCTGAAATGGACAGGCGGGGTTTGAGAACCCCCCCCCCCCCCCCCCCCCCGTCCCTCGGTCTCTTTGCCCGTGGTATTGATCCCCGTATGTGTGCGGGTAAGCCTGTGTGTGCATGTTTCTGCATGCCTCCCTCCTTCCTCTAACAGACCCGTTTCTCTCAGTGTCCTGCGCATCATGGCACTTCTTCTATAATCAGCCGGAGGAGTGGTGGAGGCGGACCTTTGGCCCTGATCCGCTGTGTAATTGGACATTGGATTTGACACTTTGCCGAGTGGAACATTAGAGCCGGCCTAATTAGGTGCGAAGACTATTAAACGAAGATCGGCCCACGTTGTTAGGAAATACCACACAGATTGGAAATGTCAAGATGACATCGGGCCGTCATCTGCGAGCACGTCGGAGGAAATCTATCACTCGCCGCTGAAGTTTCGAAACTTGCCTGAAAGCTGCCCACCACTTGTCTGTCATGATTCAAATACGCTAAAGTCAGTGTTGGGCAAGTTCACTTTCTGCACAAACTACTTAAATTCATAGTTCACAGAAATTAATCACAACTGTGATCAACATACAGGACAAGGAACCATGATCCGATATTAATGTGAGGGGTCAACAAATAAGGTGACACTTGTCATATTAAGTTAAGATGACAGTAGAATAACACTTAACTGGTTTGGTTTATTACTTCTTAATGTTTTTTAATCATTTACAGTAATTAAAAACATATTTAAAAAAGATCGAGGATTTAAAACACATTTGTTTAATTTTAATGACCTCTCACGGCCCACCTGTAGTCCCACGACGGCCCACCAGGGGGCCGCGGTCCACACTTTGAGAATCACTGCTCTACAGTATATTAAAGATATGAGGAAAAACTTGCTGCCAAATGGTCTTAATTATAAGACAAAAACAGGTACTTAAAGTGCAAATTGTTTTTTCATCTTCCTTCATGATCGTTTCGATGACGTAATTGTTAGCATGACAGAAGTGACAGCCGTGTTGCCATGTTTGATTGATTTCCTCAGATACATATCAGGCTCGTTGTGAACTTTGAAAGAGCGTCGTTCACAACTGTCCAAATGAACTTGTTCACGCCCCCCGCTGGTGAAGGAGGAAGAGAGCGCGCTCAGTTCACGTTCGTGAAAAATATGAACTAGTTCGTGAACTTTCGTTCAACGCTGGGTAAAATCGTCTCGTATGTCTTGTAAAATAAGGAGCCCTCAGCAGTGCTTGCATTTCGAATAAATAGCCCATAAAGCGCTGCTAATCAGTGCGTTTACATGGGAAGTTTAATTCCTCTTTAATTCAGAATTAAAGTTAAATCTGAATAAAAGTTACCATGTAAACACCTAATTCCATATGAAAATGTCAATTCCGAATTAAACTTAATTCCGAAGTAAGTAGCTGGTTTATTCCCATTTTAATTCCGAATTAAATAATTCCGCCGTCATGTTTACACTCATTCCTGTTTAAATTAATTCCCGTCTTTCTGCGCATGCTCGTTCTCTTGCCCGTCTGTCACAATGACGCTTATATTCCGCGCTGGGCTATGTTTTCAAAAACAAAGTTTTAAAAATGGCAGCACGCAGTAAACGGTGGTTCAAGAGCAGAGACGATTTATTTAATAAATAGCTTGGAGGAAACTGGAAATAATTAAAAGAACAGATGGCAGGAAACATAAAAATTGTGAGCTTTTCAAAGTTGTAGCGGCCAGGTTAAATGAAGGAGGTTTTGCAGATAGAGACGCCACCCAGGTCAAAATTAAGTGGAATGTTGTTGCTAACGGAGTTGTTGCTAAGTTTGTTTTCTTCCAATAGTTGTAAAGACGTCCGCCCCCCCCATCCAATCAGAACCCTTCCCAACCCCCAGACCTAAAGCGGAATTGGATAAAGCCGAACAAACGTGTTTTCCATGTAAACCTCAATTCGGAATTACTATTTCCATGTAAACTCCAAGGAAAATAGTTTAATTCGGAATTATTTCATTCGGAATTATTAATTCTGAATTAAAAAACATCATGTAACCGCAGCCAATATCTAACGTCTCACGTATGAGGAGACTCATGCAACATACGGTCTAAAACAGGCGGTGGATCGTCTCCTTTGACTGGCTGACTCAAGGATGCAATGATGTTGACTCACAAGGCTTTTTCATTATAATGAGGGCCATTTGGGAGACAGACAAGCGCCCCCCGGCCCTGCTATGCAAACATCCCCCCCCCCACGCCTCTGACATTTACACGTCCCCTGAATTCTGGCTTCAGTGATACCCACAATTATCATCTTCCGCTTCACGGCAGAGCTGCGAGTCAGTGGACTCCAGTGAGTCACTGTCTGCTGCATAACACGGTGTGTTTAACACCTCCCGGCCGACTCAGAAATAAAATGTGAAGCATGAACAGCGGCCCGGTGAGGAGAACGCATCTGAATCCCGCTCTTTAGGGTTAGCTGTGTACAGTGGTGCAGGGTTTCCGTTGTCCGGTAATTGCCGGACTTTGTCCGGTAAAATATGCCGAAGTCCGGTATTTTATAATCTCTCCGGTCAAAATGTCCGGTGAAAATACTCCTCCCAAGCACAATTTTAGTTGTAATAAAATGGGTAATTTCCACATCATTTTATGAAAAAACATACTTTTTTTTACAAATGAGTAGTGTGTGTGTGTGAGTATGTATGAATGAATGAATGGCTGCGGTTACATGATGTTTTTTAATTCGGAATTAATAATTAGGAATTAAATAATTCCGAATTAAACTATTTTCCTTTGAGTTTACATGGAAATAGTAATTCGAATTAAGGTTTACTGGAAAACTTTTGTTCGGCTTTATCCAACTCCGCTTTAGGTGGGGGTTGGGAAGGGTTTCTGATTGGATGGGGGGGGGGGCGGACGTCTTACATCTACCGGAAGAAAACAAACTTAGCTAACTCGGTTAGCAACAACATTTCACTTATTTTTGACCTGGGTGGCGTCTCTATCTGCGAAACCTCCTTCATTTAACCTGGCCACTTTGAAAAGCTCACAATTTTTATGTTTCCTGCCATCTGTTCTTTTAATTATTTCCAGTTCCTCCAAGCTATTTATTAAATAAATCGTCTTTGCTCTTGAACACCGTTTACTGCGTGCTGCCGGAATATAAGCGTCATCGCGACAGACGGGCAAGAGAACTAGCATGCGCAGAAAGACTGGAATTAATTTAAAGAGGAATGAGTGTAAACATGACCGCGGAATTACTTAATGCGGAATTAAAATGGGAATAAACCAGCCACTTACTTCGGAATCAAGTTAATTCGGAATGGACATTTTCATATGGAATTAAGTGTTTACATGGTAACTTTTATTCGGCTTTAACTTTAATTCTGAATTAAAGAGGAATTAAACTTCCCATGTAAACGCACCCAATGTAGCCTATATGTGGAACAAAACTTTTTTTCTGCACGGAACGAAACTTGTCGCATTTGTTTCATTAAATCTGACAAACCGCGCACCACAACAGAGAGATCTTTGACATGGCGAAACAGGCAAATCTTAAAAGCTATTTTCTAAAACGTTGTTTGCAAATTTTTTTATCTTAGAATATATAGGCCTTCATCTTTTTACGTTCATTCATGTGTCAGAAGAGCGGGAGCTTCCGCAATATTTATTTATTTTTTTAAGTTATGCTCGTGAGTCAATTGACGGAACTTATTTTATTTGAAATAGCCTATTAAATGACTTGCATTGATATCGTACTACTGCATATGATTTATTTTTAACCTCAATAAATTCATATAGCCTATGTGACCGGAATTTCAAACATTTGTCCGGTAAATTGAAAACCTGCCGGTCACATTGTCCGGTGCCAATTTTTTCTAGCGGAAACACTGCAGTGTTGTACCCGAACGCGTTCATTGAACGAAAGTTCACGAACTAGTTCATTTTTTTTATATTGAAATGGGGGAAAAACATTTGCACCTTAAGGACCTGTTTTTGTCTTATAATAAAGACCATTTGGCAGCAAGTTTTTCCTCATATATTTAATATACTGTAGAGCAGTGATTCTCAAAGTGTGGGCCGCGGCCCCTGGTGGGCTGTTGTGGGACTACAGGTGGGCCATGAGAGGTCATTAAAATTAATCAAATGTGTTTTAAATCCTCAATCTTTTTAAAATGTTTTTAATTACTGTAAAATATTCATGACATGATTAAAAAACATTAAGAAGTAATAAAACAAACCAGTTAAGTGTTATTCTACTGTCATCTTAACTTAACATGACAAGTGTCACCTTATTTGTTGACCCCTTACATTAATATCGGCTCATGGTTCCTGGTCCTGTATGTTGATCACAGTTGTGATCATGGGTGAGGCTAGCCCTTTTTTAGGGGTGCTTCAGCACCCCAAAAACCTGGAGTAAGAAATCTTGTTATTCTAAAATTTTAGTTTGCATTTGACAGACTTAGATAATGTCCAAAACTTAATCCCTAGTTTGTGGTTTAAGTTTATATTTTAAGAATGAAAATGAAAACAACCCTGCCTAATGGTATCGTCCTCTTC
Organism: Hirundichthys speculiger; assembly: GCA_018398805.1. Lineage (NCBI taxonomy): Eukaryota > Metazoa > Chordata > Actinopteri > Beloniformes > Exocoetidae > Hirundichthys > Hirundichthys speculiger. The sequence goes on along the minus strand of JAGFBZ010000205.1, from coordinate 503,762 downwards.
TCACTAACGTTACTTCTCCTCATCGTTGACCGTTTACCAGTTAGCGTGTTAGCTCAGTTAGCATTTCAAATTTCATTGAAATTTTCAAAGATTTGCATGTTTTCCAGTCAGTTTTTTTCCAAAACATCATGCTCTTCTCTCATAAATGTCATAATGATTATCCAAAATTATTTTTCAATAAACGTTTTTTGGTTTTGTGTGAAAAAAGATGGGGTTAGGGGTTGTGGGGGGGCTCATTGGGTGCTCAGCACCCCTAAAGCTCTGACCCTAGGATCGTCCCTTATTGTGATTAAAGGTTTCGGTGGGCTGCGGAGATTTTTCACATTTCAAATTGGGCCTTGGTATTCTGAAGTTTGTGAATGGCTGCTGTAGAGAGAAACTGAAACGGAAATGACAGTTTTACATGGACTGTCCCTTCAATGCTAATGTGAACCCTGGTTGGTTCAGGATTCAGAATTGGACCAATAGTTTTTGACAGTTAAAATGGATAAAATAATTGCTGTTTGTGGTGGGGTAGTATATGGGCAGTGGCAATCATTTTGACAAATAATTGCTCGCAGCAACATAAAAAAAGAATTTTTAAAAAATGAACTATTTAGTTCATTTTTTGAAATGGTGAACTGAACTAGTTCATTTTAATTTCTGTGAACTATGAACTTATCTAGTTGGGGTAGAAAGTGAACTCGTCCAACACTGGCTGTGCAGCTCCTCCACCCTGTCTTTGTTTCCTCTTCTCATGCTGTGACATCATCAGCTGCCAGTTTGTTTTGAACTGCGTGGGGGAAAGACAGAAAAAAAAAAAATGGAAGCATGAGAAAGGTGCCAACTGCTCGAGTCTCGGCGAACCGAGAGCCACCGATTCGGTCCCTTTCGGGATCTTTGTGCCTCGGGGTTTTGTGGGAAAGTAAAACTGTTAAAAAGTGGGCTTTGTGGGAACAAAGGTTGGAACTTTCCCAGTCAAAGGGCGGTTTCCCATGGTGCCGTGAGCCGGGCTGGAGGGTTTGGCGCCGGCGCTGCTGGCAGACGGCCTCAGTAATGAAGCGAGTATGAAGGGCTCAGACACAGAAAAGAAAAGAGATGAGACGGAAGGAGAAGAAGGGCCGGATCGCAGGTTAAAGTTGATGCCCCCCCCCCCTCCTCTTTCTTTCAGTGGCTCTTTGAAAAACTGGTTGTTTCCTCTTCTGAGTTCTGATCCAGATATTCTGGCCCTTTGGGAGGTTTCTGCTGTGTTTGAGAGTCACACCTGTCAACAGACTCACCTTTAAAGTCGCTGTAAGCAGCTGCACAGAGAGCAGAAAGGTTTGTGCAGGAAAAAAAAGCGACTTTTTTTTTTTTTTTTTTGAATTTCCAAGTCGACTCCGCAGGTACGAAAAAGAACAGCTGGTGAAATTAATTCAGGAGACCTTTTTGCCGGTCTCGTCTGACAGATGGCAAATCTCCTGTTACCATTTCATTCCTCTTATCGTATTTTCACGGAGGTTCCTCCGGCAAATGAACCTTTAGCACATGGCGCTTTGAGGCGCATCAGTTCTCTCAAAACTCATCATAGCTTCCTGTTCTGTTGTTTCAGTGAAGCTGCACGCCTCGTGCGCATGCACGTGTGTTTGTGCATAAAAGTGCTCATAAGTGTCCTGTTTCAGTGGCGGCGGAACGCTGGATCAGGATCAAGCACGGAGGCGAAGCCGCCTAAGCTGCCATTAAGCATGCAGTTCACGGCGAGGATGTTCAAACACAATTAGACGACAGTACGCTCCGATTTAAAAAGGACCAATAGACTAATTGATCTGAAATGGAGGCTCAACCACCGAGTCAACAAATCCCTGTCAGAGAAGCTACAAGACACGTCCTTGTCAGCGAGACAAAGCCCTTTGTAAGATAACCGTCCCAGCGAGACGCCCGGAGCTCCGGCTGCCGCCGAAACGGCAGATAAGACGTGAGATCGTCGTGATTTTAGAGTTTTAAAAGCCATCGATAATTAACGGTGACTTCCTGACATGTGACGCTGCGCTCTGTGGCTCCTAAAGAAAAAAATGAATTTTAAAATGTAACTTTGTATTCTCACGTGACTGGAGATGAGTGGCAGTCGCTTATATAACGCCAGGAATTATATTTGGGGCACATTCATCACACGAACGCTTCATATTCGCAGCCACGTTGCACAAGTTATGCTAAGTTGAAGCATGCATTATCTATTAAGCTGTAGCGCCGCGTTGAATTTTCAGTCTTTACTCAGAAAATTATTCAATCAAAGCCATCATGTTGGTGATGCGACGGATTCAAATATGCAAGAGCAGCCAGAAGGAAGACAACAACATCGCTGACACCTCGTTTAGCATCGCTGCAGCGAGCGCCTCCGGCTGCACGCCTGTTTGTTCTGTCAAAGTTCCTCTGCATATTCTGCTTCAAGGTCACGCGCTGCCAGTTGGCGGTTTGTCCTGCTCATCTCTGGCTGCACATCCCTGCGTTTGGACCTTTCCATAAAAAGATCTTCGTGTGCAGAGGAGGAAAAAAAAATGAAAGAGAAGAGAGACACACAGAAGGAAAACAATAGCTCTGGTAGGAGCTTCCTCATCATTATTTAAAAAGCAGTGATAAATTTTACTCGTGCATGCGTATCATTGAAAACAAACGGAGGAGGCGAGACTGCGGCAATTTGTCTCAGAAGAGCAGGAAACCCATTAGAGCAAAGAAACGAGAGGAAACAAAAAATATGATGTGGAAATTTCAGGAAATTATGAAAGTTTACTCTCACTGGAGGGCTTTTTTTTTTAATGAAAAATGATGTTTCTCTCAGCAGTCAAAAAAAAATTTAAAATAAAAAAATAAAATGAAATGAAATGAAAAAAAAAATAAAATAAAATACAAAAATAAATAAAATATAAAGAAAAAAAAAGAAATGGAAAAAACAAAACAAAATAAAATTAAAAAAGAAAGAAAAAAATAATAAAAAATATAAGGAAAAAAAGAAATAAAAAATAAAAGAAAAAAAGAAAAAAAAATGAAATGAAATGAAAAAAAAATAAAATAAAATACAAAAATAAATAAGATTAAAAAAAAGAAATGAAAAAAAAAATTAAATTAAAAAAGGAAGAAAAAAATAAAATAAAATAAAAAATAAGAAAATAAAATGAAAAAAAGAAATAAAAAATAAAATAAAATACAAAAAACAAATAAAATAAAATAAAAAAAACTGGAAAAAATTAAATGGAAAAAATAAAACAAAATGAAATAAAATGAAAAAATAAAGAAAAAGAAAAAAATAAAATAAAATAAAATGAAATAAATGTTTGAAAATTAGATTTTCACAGACCGAAGTATGAGAGGAGCTTATCTGTCTGACACATGGGTGACATTGCCAAAGGTTCCCTGGTTCTGTGTTCCTACCTGCAAAGCAAATATTTTGATAAAGTTTCATTAAAATCCCAAATGACAAATCCTCCAGAGCGATCCTCACCTGCCTCCTCTGCAGCTCAAGGCGCCAGCCCTCTAATAAGATGGTGTTGACTTTGCGCGCCCGTGGCATGTCACATCATATTAAGCAGCGCCGGACGCTGGAATCTCAGAATCAGAGCGAGAGGCTTTGTTTGCTCATTGATATGAGCCGTCCTAGATTTAATCATTTGGATAAACAGAAAAAACAAACCCAGAAAAGAAAAAAAAATCCTACACTCTTCCATATGTGGCCAATGTATCAAACGTCCTCAGACTGCGTTAGCCTGACGAGCCTTCAAAAGACCTTCAACATTTCACTGTAGCAGTTTGACCTGATGTTGAATACGCGCTTTAAAAGTTTATAAACCTGAATCACTTCTTCACCCCGTTTCTAGCAAAGATTATACATTGCATCAAAAATGAAATTTGCAATATTTAAAATAGACCAAGACCATTTACATCTGGACGATAAAAGCAAATCTGGAATTTGATGAAGCACGTTTGCTGTCGTGTTGTTTCCTTTCTTCTAATCTGAAAACTGAAGTTGCTGCAGTTTTTTTTTTTTTTGAAGGGGATCTGTGTATCTGCTGGATAAAAGATTCCAGCTGCTGAATAGCAGCTGTCAGTGTCCAACTCCTCATCGTACTCTGTATTCATGGAGCGGCGCTGTCCGTCGTCGGGCCCTGCAGAGTGACGTCTGGCATTGTACCGCTGAAATAACCACGGACGCCTCGTGAAAAGATGTTTCCTTGATGGTGCGTCTCCCATGATTCCAGCAGTTTCACAATAAGGGCTGAGAATGAGTGAAGCTACCGTCCTCTGGGCTCCAAAGCTGAGATGCTCCTGACACCACCATAAACGCTGGCTTCAGCTGATAAGAGTCCTGAATGTTCGCTCCCATTTTTGGCACCTAGAACCCATCGTGTGTTTTTTTTTTCCCTGGAAATACAAACATAAACGTTAACCATCGCTGTCTTTCTGCGGTGAACTTGGTGAAAACTTGGTGGCATTTCAGTTTAGAGCTGATATATGGATTAATTCAATTCGATTTTATTTGTATAGCGTCTGTTACAATGTCAATTGTCTCTAGGTCCTTTACAGAGACCCAGAGCATGACCCCCGAGCAAATATCATTAACTAAAATTATAATATTAAATACAAATCAAGGATAATAGCAATGGGGGGACCTTCCTGCTGAAGACCAGCTGGATAAAGAAAGAAAAAGAGAGAAGAGACAGGACAAAGAGAGGATGGAGGACAGAGAGAGGATGGAGGACAGAGAGAGGAGAGCACACAAATGACTGAATGAAATGACTATATAAACAGATGCAGGTAGCAGCACTGAGGTGAGATGGTCAGAGGACGAGGTCACCGGTAATTAATTGTTGCGGTTCTGGATACAGCGTGTTGGGTGACGGAGGTGGTCCAACGTTCTCCTGAGCCCATGTGTCTGCTCTGATGGTCTCCAGCAGAGCTCCAAGAATATATTCATCTTTGATTTTCACTCACTCAGATTTGCTCATACTCCCTGAAAATATAAAAACTAGGGCTGGGGAACGATTAAAATTTTTAATCGCGATTAATCGCATGATTTCCCTGATTAATCACAATTAAACGCATTGGAAACGGAAAACCAAATAATGAATTCAAAAGTAGTGTAAAATGCACTTTTATTTAAATGTTCTGCTGCCATTTGAACTAAAGTGCCATAACATTTGTTGTTCAAACACTTTTAACATCAGCACTTGTCAGTAACACATATTTAGTGTAAATCTCATCTTAAAAAATGTAAAATAAAATAAAGCTTATTGCCACTGCCAGGACATTAATGTCATCCTGTTTTTATAAAAAAATTAAAAAAAGTCTACAAACAAAATCCAACAACGTGATTGTGTCTCAGCACAATCAGAACATTAAAACAGGTAATTTCTGAGGTAACAGCAGAAACTTTTAACGGGGAGTTCAACTTGTCAGTTGTTACAAATAACCTTGTTTCTGTTGAATCTTCCATCTGAAGAACTTTAAAATGAAAATGTCCATGTTAAAGTTCAGTAACTTTACCAATCTGTGTATCATTCATTCTTTCCATTTTCAATTGTCAATCAAAAATTAAAAAAAATTAAAAAGTGACATTTTATTACGTTTTTTGTTTCATAATCTAACACAAAAAAATGAAAAAAATGCCTGTTTTTTTAATATTTCAATTATAGAGTTGGATCAAAAATACGAAATGAAAAAACAGACCTCAGGACTGAATTCATTTTATAATCGAGGACTGGACTTTCTGTTGTCATTACACATCTGTGCCACTAGATGGAGCCGCACTGCAGTAACCAGCTAGAGAACAGCAGGACAGTGAACACATGGAGCAGATCTGATGATAAATGGAGGAATGACTCCAAATTCTCCTGTCTCTTCCTGGATGCTCGTTTTTGTACCAACCCTGACACTCTCATCTCTAAACGATCCATCTGATGATTGCAGAAGCTTCCAAAATTGTTGTAGTTGTATTTTCCATTAACTCGTCTTTCCTTTGCTTCCCTCTCAGTTATTTTTCTCTGATGAGAAAAATCACTTTTCGCTTGTGCCTGTTAAGAAGTGCTGAGGCTGAGGGAAAGGTTCAGTCTGGCGGTCCATATTCACCCGAACCAGCTGACGACAGTTAATTTGAGTTTCTAACAGAAAACCCGAAAGAGAAGATCAGCTGTACGCCTCGATTAACGACGCTGAGTTGAAGAAGAGGAAACAGCTAGAACTAATTTAACAAGTTGAAACTACTTTTTTTCTACTGTTGCTGCACTAAAAGTGTCCAAACATTAAAAGCATTAATTTTACAAAGACAAATGAACGTCACAATATTCTCATGTTTAAATGTTTCCTGGAGCAGGTTTTTGAAAATCAGAGGAAGAGAAACAAAAAGTTTTTTTTTTTTTTTTTAACAGAATCATGCAGGAACATTCACAAAAAAACAAAAACAACAACAAAGCAGTGCAGTTGGATCCTAAAAGCTCATCGCTTCCTCACACATAAATAACAGGTTATATCTCGGTGCTTCACGTCTCCTAGCATAGCTGCTGTTTGTGGCGCTTGCAGCTAATTATTGAGCTCTTTCCCATGATGCCCGTCGGTCCGGCCGGTTGACATCCTTTCCAGGAGCCTTTAATTTAAAGCTTTGTACTCTGAGCGAAGACGAGACACTGGCGTTGATCCAACAGTCCCCGTAATGAGCCACAGAAACCTTTCAAAAGCATGTAATCTATTGATTTTGATTCAACCTCACTGACCAGACTAAATAACTAATAGGCTCATTTAACCACTGGCTGATTTAAAAGACAAAACAGGGTTGCTGTTTCATTTTTTTTCTTCCTTCTCTGGAAAAAAAAATAACGATCTTCTTGTTAATTTCTGCTCAACTGAGGTCACAAACGATGCACCTGTCCTTCCAGAAACCATCTGAAACTACTTAGTGTCACCGGTTCTGCTCTGTACAAGCTGCTCGGCGGAGTTCAAGTGGCTCGAGATGTGATTTTATAATGACAAGCAGCGATTTGAAAGTGACTCTGACGCCTCCCACCATTGATGGGCTCGTGAGAAGATTCGGCTCATTGTTTGTCTGGCAGCAGCTTCATTGTTTACTCTCACACTTTCCATTGTGTTGTGTTTGGGCACATATTCGGTATAACAGCTCTGAAAAAACAAAAAACCTGCACGATTAGCAGCTAGCGGATGAATATAGTAGAGCTTTCATTTGCACCACCATGAACTGCACTTTTACAGCAAAGACTCGGCGTGAACGATGCTACAAGTGTTTATGGCTTTACTGAAATTTCAATCTTCTGCTGCAGTCAAAATTAGCCGAAGTGGAAACGCCGGGTGAAAATGAAGAGGATGCTCAGTTTTAAAGCGTCTGCACTCAATTACTGTTGACATTTTATGATGCATAAACATCAGTTGGCTCCCAAGATGCTCCACCAGGACTGAACAGGAGACACATCTCCTTCTTGCTTGTTTCAGAGGTTTATTTCCTTTAGGCCGAAGTGGCAGCGTCACCATTGATGTCTTCAATGCCGTCAGTGTCTGGTAGAGCTGAGCCATTTTATCGATATTTTATTTCCCCAGAGTATCGATTTTTCAGCCACGGGTATTGATATTCTAAGCTTCTTTCAAAACCCCCATGTTCTACCTTTAAAAGCTTGCAAGCAACAGTTTGCACTGTTTAAATGAATGAAACTATTTTTCTCAACAAATCTTTTATTCACTTTGTCCAACATTTGCAAGCTGCCTGTCAGCCATATAATGTGTAATTGATGCTTTCAGTTCAATTAATTCAAATAAAGTCATTGGAACACTCACAAGATGTCACCAAAATCACTTTGTCCCTTTAAAATCTTTCTGAAAATGATGTAAATGTATTGTAAGATGAATATCGATATATATCGTATCGTGAGCCGAATATCGTGTATCGTATCGTATCGTGAGATCAGTGTATCGCTACAGCCCTGGTGTCTAGTAACCCAAAAGCCTCCACAGAGCTTCACGTTTGCAGGATTATCTCAAGGAAGTGGCATGTGCACCGTAAAGCTGCATGGTGCCTCATAAAGGAGGAGCTGTGCCAGAAAGACCTCTGAAAGCGTTAAAACTGTGATCTAAAGGTACGATATTGTAACAGTGAACCAAAAGAGCACAGATTTAGTTTTACATATATAGCTGCTGCTAATTTTGACCAGTTCAGGCCCTTAATTCTGCAAATTTCTCTTTACCTATGTGGGTCAGACGCAGGCTAAGAACAATATTAGTTATTCAAAATGGCAGTTTCAGATGAAACATTTAGTAACTGTCTTTCCTAAAATACACCGCGTTGGTTGTATTTTTTTCTGCCACGTGCACACAAACAGAAAAATGAAAATGAAGCTGCAGTTTCAGGACTCCAGTGGCCCTGATCCTATACTTTCCTCCCTGGAGAGACGCCATGTTTGTAGTCTGTATTACCCAGGACACATTATTAAGAAACTGCACCGAATGCCCTGTAGTCAGACGAGCACGCCGCACGTGCACGCTCATAAACATGCACACAGCAAGACAAACATAGACAAACACACAAGTTTGTTTTCTCTTTAGGCAGATTATTTCCCATGATTCTTGTTTTTTTTTTTGCCTTTCTAGCAGTGATCCCTGATGGGTTTTTATAATCCTGTTTTACTATTTTTCTTTCTGTGAAGCTTTTGTTCCAAAGTTACTTTCGAATCTGGATCCGTTTTGGTGCCTTGGACCCCGATGTTGACGATGTGAACAGAACCAAGGTGCAGAAGATGGATGGATGGATGGAGGGATGGATGGATTAATGAATGGATGGATAGATGAATGATGGATGGATGGATGGATGGATGGACGGACGAATGGATGGACAGATGGATAAATGGACGGATGGATGGACAGACGGATGGATGGATCAAAGGAGGGATGGATGGATGGATGGATGAATGGATGGATGGACGGACGGATGGATGGATGGATGGACAAATGGATGGATGGATGGAAGGACGGATGGATTAATGGATCAACGGAGGGATGGATGGATCGACTGATGAATGGATGGATAGACGGATGAATGGATGGATGGATAGATGGATGGATGGACAGATGGACGGATGGATGGATGGACCATTCGTCCATGGATGGATAGATTGATGGATAGATTGATGGATGGATGGACAGATGGCTGGATGGATGGATGGATGGATAGATGGATGGATAAATCGACGGATGGATGGATGGATGGATGGATAGATGGATGGACGGATGGACGGACAGATGGATGGATGGATGGACAGACAGGTGGATGGGTGAACAGATGGATGAACGAGTGGATGGATGGATGCATGGACGGATGGATGGATGGATGGACGGACAGATGGATGGATGGATAGATGGATGGACGGATGGACGGACAGATGGATGGATGGACGGATGGATGGATGCATGGACGGATGGATGGATGGATGGATGGACAGATGGATGGACGAATGGATGGATGGATGCATGGACGGATGGATGGATGGATGGACGGATGGATGGATGGATAGATGGATGGACGGACAGATGGATGGATGGATGGATGGATGGATGGATGGATGGATGGATGGATGGATGGATGGATGGATGGATGGATGGATGGATGTTACATCTTAGCCCACATCCGCTTGAGTGAATGGGGAGACACAATGATGACCAGCTGAGAACATGCTACCAAAAACACAAGAAATAAACACTAAACTTGAGGTGAAAATGATATTTTTATATGACTTGTTTCCAGTTTAGATCTGTGAGGCCTTTGAGCGAAAAAGGAGCTGAATTTCAGATCAAATTTCAGATACGCTGAAAATGAGCATATAACCCCCATTCTATTTTTTTTAACACTGAAATATCTGTTGTTGCAGTAATTTGCATGAACCTCTGTCTTCCAGAGCTAGCACAGCTGATTGGTTACTGACTGACAGCTGCCTGCGAGGACAAATATGTTACATTGTGGATGTGATAAACAGTTTTCCAAATCCAATGAAATGCAGGGCATCGACTCCCAATTCCTTTTTTTTTTTTTTTTTTTTCCTTTTTTTGGTCTGCATTTACATTCATGGTTAGCGCCATCATCTCGCAAAACCATCTAGTGCTTATATGCAATTTAATCTTGTAGCAGACTTTTTTGAGCTAATCTGAAAGGTGAACGTGTCCTTCACCAGTCCTCTCTGGCAGTAAATTCTAACGTCTTTTATTAACATCTTAAATCCTGATTCTGTCAGAGAGGACTAAAAAACCCCAGCAGTGAAACATTTAAAGAAAAGATAATTAAAGAGACGCGACAGCGAGGGTGTGCGCTGGGTTGTGGAGTGTGAGAGGAGTTGTGTAGATCCCTGAAAAAAAATCAAGACCCAGAAATGAGAAAATAAACTCATGAATTCCGGCGGATGTTTCTTTGTGCTGCCAGAGTTCATTTGGTTGCTCCAAACACGAGCAAAAATCAAAGCGTAAACTCTGGGTTTTTGTTGTCCACTCCGGTTAATTACTAAATTACTTTGTTGGCATAAATGATGCATTTGTGGTAGATCTAAAATCAAGAGCAGACCAGTTAGCAGCGCATCAGCTGACGGATGAGGCAGGTGTTGCCTTCCCACTCCTCTCCATAACCGTCCTCCTCTGTTTCTGCAGGTGCGCGCTAGCGCCATCGCTCAAGACGCCGACCAGAACTACGACTACGCTTCCAACAGCGTCATCCTCCATCTGGATGCGGGCGACGAAGTGTACATCAAACTAGATGGAGGCAAAGCCCACGGTGGCAACAACAACAAATACAGCACCTTCTCTGGCTTCATCCTCTACGCAGACTGAACAAAAAAAAGAAAGGAATAAAAAAAGAAAAGGCAGACCCAGAGACTGTCAGGAAGGAAAGAGACTCAGTGACAGAGTTGTATGACGGGGGAAGGGTGGGTGTGTGTGTGTTAAAAGCTGGGATGCTCTAGTTTTTCCTAATTCTTTCCATCATCACAGACACCTCTGCTTCATATCCATCAGCCAAGATTTCCAGGCTCCGCAGCCAAAGCCCGGATGCAAAGCTCCGGAGGACGCGGTGGGGGGGGCTGGCGGGTGACGCGGGGGGAGCGGGACGTCAGACAGGCTGGTTCTTTTTCTTCACTCCTTCGCCACAACACGGATGTGTCAGAAGCTCCTCACTTTCAGTCTCTCTCCTCTTTAACCCGCTCCATTGCACAGAAATATGAACAAAACTGAAAAAAAAAAATACAAAAAAAAAAAAAAAACCCTGCAAAAGTGGATGATCGCACCTCTTCTCTCCACAGCGGCGGCGGTCGGACTGACCGAAACGTCTAGTGTTGTTCCGTGCAATTAAGATTGTGCTTTTAATTTGTAGACATAAATAATATTATATACAAAACAGATTTTATGAAAAAAATGAGAGAATATATTTGTCCCCTTGTGAAGATATCCTGTTTGAATGAGAGATGTTATTTGTATGCAGCACAAAGATTAACAACTGGTAAAGAGATATTTAAATCAAATCTTTCCGTATTTTATTGCCGTGGGTGTTTTTTTTTCTTTATCGCTGGGTATTACGAGGCAACTATATGTTATTGATGTGGAGAATAAAATTAATTCTGCACCTCCAATATATCTGGAAAGGTAAACATATCTTATAGAGCAGTGGTGGGCAAACTGTGGTACGCGTACCACCGGCGGTACGCGAGGGAACGTCATGACTTGTCAATGCATGACATTGGATTATAAATTTGTTTCAAATGAAAGTCAGGTAACAATAAATAACCACAATAAGGAATAAACATCTCTGTGTGTTTAAAGCTAATTGAGAAGCATATATAGCTCTATTTTAAAATTGGTCATCATGGCGGTACTCGGAGAGCTCGGTAGTTTCTCAGGTGGTACGCAGCATTAAAAGTTTGAGAACCACTGTTATAGACGAAGCACCTCACACTGTTTTTCACGCCGTCGCACAACGTCCTGCTGATCTCCGGAATAAAGTGGAGTCGAGATAATATTTTCATCGTTCCAGCTCCATGCAGATGCTCCACTTGGCACAACCGGCCATGTGAGGAAGTAAATCTCCAGATTCAGAGGTAATTTGGTGGAAGGGCGTTGATCCTTTCTTTTTTTCCTCTGTTCGAGCCGACCTCTGAGCTATCTGGCTCTGCAAAGAAAAGAGAGAAAAAAGAAAGGGGAAAAAAAAAGCGAGGTGGAGAAAGTCACACAGAGAGAGAAAGAGGCCGACGACGGGGAAGTGGAGGCATTCAAGCACGGTGAATGGGCAATTTTTTCCGTTTCGGCGTCCTCGCTGGATGTCATCCATTCATTAGCTGCATATTCAACGACATGCAGGAATTATGGTAATATTTAGTCAACACAGCGGCCTGACAACTTGCTTGAGAATGAAACTGATTGGGTGAGTGGCTTCGCCCATTATGACTGCACGCGTGACTGTGCGCGTGTCTGCGTTTTAGCATGTGCTGTGCCATAACTCCATTGTTCCTTTTCAGAGTCGCGCCGTCCCGCGCCGCGGGCCAATGACGGATATTTTATTCAGCGGCCAATGAGATTGTGCTCTGTGTGTGGGGGGGCGGAGCCTCCGTAAAAATGTGAGAACGAGCAGCTTGTAATTGAGATCTATGACTTGTTTATCTTATCTTTTGGAAAAAGTTGGATACATTTAAATAATAAATGGGATTTTTTTGAGCAACACGTCTTGTGAGAATTCTTGAATCTCAAACGAGGGGGAAAGTGACCAGCGAAGGATCTCTAACCCTAACCCTAACTCCTAACCCTAACCCTAACCCCTAACTCCTAACCCTAACCCTAACCCTAACCCTAACCCTAACCCTAACCCCTAACCCTAACTCCTAACCCTAAACCCTAACCTAACCTAACCCTAACCCTAACCCTAACCCTAACCCTAACCCTAACCCTAACCCTAACCCTAACCCTAACTCCTAACCCTAACCCTAACCCTAACCCTAACCCTAACCCTAACTCCTAACCCTAACCCTAACCCTAACCCTAACCCTAACCCTAACCCCTAACCCTAACCCTAACCCGAACCCTAACCCTAACCCTAACCCTAACCCTAACCCGAACCCTAACCCTAACCCTAACCCCTAACCCTAACCCTAACCCTAACCTAACCCTAACCCTAACTAACCCTAACCCTAACCCTAACCCTAACCCCTAACCCTAACCCTAACCCTAACCTAACCCTAACCCCTAACCCTAACCCTAACCCTAACCCTAACCCTAACCCTAACTCCTAACCCCTAACCCTAACCCTAACTCCTAATCCTAACCCCTAACCCTAACCCTAACCCTAACCCTAACCCTAACCCTAACCTAACCCCTAACCCTAACCCTAACCCCTAAACCCTAACCCCTAACCCTAACCCCAACCCTAACCCTAACCCTAACTCCTAACCCTAACCCTAACCCTAACCCTAACCCTTCCTGTTCTGTTGAAAAGACAAATCGACAAACGATAAAAATAACTCCTGTCAGCAGGTCCCTCGTCTCTGTTTTTTTCCTCAAAAGACAGAAGTATATTTTGGGGGGGAGGGGGGTATCCAGGGAGCGATGTCTGTGTTTATCCCTCCCTGAAGCATCCCTCTAAAGTTTCTCTCCATCTGAAAAGGAGCACTTGCAGATGAAGACCTTCCAACTTTAGCAACATCCACCGGTGGAGTAAAAAACAGTTTCTGAATGCAGATGAGCCCCTGAGAGAACGCTGCTCTTCCTCAGTCTGCAATCACAGTGTCTTTTAGCGAATTCTCATTAACAGAAGTGAGACAGACCTCGTGAGGAAGTGAAGATGGTTGGGGGGTAAAAAAAAAAAAAAAGAAAGCCAGGGAGGGGACCGACAGAGGAAGATGGGCGAGGAACTGAATATAGTTTGACAAAGACAGATGGAAACACAAGAGAAAGAGTAAACCACGGAGGGGTGTAATGGGAGGGGACGGATGAGGGGAAGGAGAAGGAAAGTGAAATCTAAGGAAGACGGACAGATAGAGAGGCAGGGATGGACTGAAGAGTGAGGAGAGCGAGATTGTTTTCAGGCTAGAGCGATTCCCTGTTGGGGTTGTGTAAGGTGTCAGGAGAGATTAGCCGGCATGAAGCTGGAGGGAAGAGCTGGAGATAGCTGAGATTGGACAAGCGACAAGCGCTGGACATTCCTGAGAGGTGGCGGGAATGGGATGTGACACCGGCCGCTGCGCCGGTCTACGCTACGACGCCGCTCAGGGAGGAATTCATACCTCGGTGTAGCATTTTAGCCGCTGTCCCGACACTCACACAGGTGGAAATGAGAACGTTGCAGCAGGCTAGTTAATTAAAATTCCCTCCAACCTGATTTTGAAGGCGTTAACAAACACCTGGAAAATGTGTTTCTTGCTAATGTTCGTCTGTTTGTCATGTAGCGTATCTTCATAAACGCTGCCGGCGGGAGTTTTGCTCTGATCAACAAACACAGCAGCGACCAGCCCCGTTCAGCAACGACCACAGCAGTCCACCGTCTACCAGGAGCGGTGCAAGCTAGCGGTTGCACCGTTGCATCATGGGATACGGTGTATGAGCTAGACTGGAGATGTTTACAGAAGCAGCAGACCATCGGGATCATTTTTGTGGACTGCAGGTGATGGAATCGTTCACATGGATCACGCAGTTTTGAATGTTCTGGAATCGACCGACGACTCACGTGCAACTTGTTCAAAACACACACGATGCAACATGAAAACCAGATGTTCAGTAAAAGCGTCTAAGATATGTTGTTTGCTGCTGATGGAAGAAACTGTTTATGATGAACAACGGTAAACATTCAGCTGTATTCAGCTGTGTTCAATGTCATCTCATCTACAGAGGTTAGCTTCACGTTCTCTATGCTGCTAGCGGTTTTCTTTGCGTGTGTGAGAGCGCTTCGCCGAGAAGGATGAGCTCAAACTGAGCAGAACATTGTCTAGTTTGATCGGGTAACATCCGGACTAGGGCTGTAGTGATACACTAATCTCGCGATACGATACAATGCGATACGATACGATACGATACGATATATATTAATATTCATCTTACAATACATTTACATCATTTTCTGAAAGATTTTAAAGGGACAAAGTTATTTTGGTGACATCTTATGAGTGTTCCAATGACTTTGTTTGAATTAATTGAACTGGAAGCATCAATTACACATTATATGGCTGACAGGCAGCTTGTAAATGCTGGACAAAATTAATAAAAGATTTGTTGAGAAAAATAGTTTCATTTATTTAAACAGTGCAAATTGTTGCTTGCAAGCTTTTAAAGGTGGGACACTGGGGAGAGAAGCTTAGAATATCACTCAATATCGATAAAATATTGATATATATCACGGAATCGATAAAATCGCTCAGCTCTAGTCCGGACATCAGGCATTGGGTTGCCTGCCACACTTGTTTTCTCTTCTTCTTCTTTTCTTGTCAGCTGTTTTCTTCAGGGGTCTCCACAGTGAATCATCCTCCTCCATCTAACTCCATCCTCTGCTCCTCTTCTCTCACACCAGCTAACTTCATCTCCTCTTTCTCTGCACCCATAAATCTCCTCTCTGGTCTTCCTCTAGACCTCCTGCCTGGCAGTTCCAACCTCATCATCCTTCTCCAGATATCTTCATCATCCCTCCTCTGTTCATGTCCAAACCATCTCAGTCTCTCTGACTTTCTCTCCAGAACATCTAACATGTTCTGTCCCTCTGACGTTCTCATTTCTGATCCGATCTAACCTCGTCACTCCCAAAGAGAACCTGAACATTTTAACGTCTGCTACCTCCAACTCTTCCTCCTGTCTTCTCCTCAGCACCACAGTCTCTAAACCAGCAACATCTCAGGTCTCACTACCACCGTCTTCTACAATCTTCCTTTCATTCTTGCTGGGAACTCTTTTATCACACCTGACACGTTTCTCCATCCGTTCCAACCTGCTTGCACACGTTTCTTCACCTCTTTTCCATATTCTCAGTTGCTCTGAACTGTTGACCCTCGGTAGTTAAAATCCTCCACCTCCTTCATCTCTGCTCCCCGTCGCCTCACCGTTCCTCCTGGGTCCCTCTCATTCACACACATGTCTTGCTGCGACTAACCTTCATCTCTCTCAAGTCAATTCACGTCTAAAATACTTTATTCATCCCTGAAGAGAAGCTAATTTCCTTTCCTGGACATACCTCCACCTCTCTGGCTTTCCCTCCGCCTGCTCCCTGCTCTCACCGCAGATCACAACGCCATCTGCAAACATCCTGGTCTCTGGAGATTCCCGTCTGACCTCATCTGTCAGTCTGTCCATCACCACGGCAACCAGAAGGGCCCAGAGCTGATCCTTGATGCGGTCTCACCTCCACCTTGAACTCCTCTGTCACACCTACAGAACACCTCACCACGTCTCACAGCTGTCACTCATGTCCTGCACCGCTCTACTTTTCTGCTAGTTTGTTCATATAACACCATCGCTTCTCTTTCAACACCCTGTCAGATACTTTCTCAAGGTCTGCAACAACACAACGCCGCTCCCTCTGACCTTCTCTGCTCTTCATCAGCATCTTCAAAGCTAATATTTCAGCTGTAGGTCCTCCTTTGACATGAAACCAGATGGCTGTTCACAGATGTTCACTTCTGTCCTCAGTCCAGCTTCCACAACTCTTTCACCATAACTTCACTGTGTGGTTCATCAACTTTATTCCTCTGTTGTTGCCACAACTCTGTACGTGTCTCCCTTGTTCTTTAAAACCAACACACTTCTCGATTCTTCAGACATCCTCTTGCTCTGAGATCTTGTTGAATGTCCTCGTCTAAAACTCTACCCCACCTCTCCTAGACACTTCCACACCTCCACAGGTATCTTATCAGGACCAACTGTCGTTCTTCAGTCAACTCTTCATTTCTCCTCCTCCTGGTCCACAGCAACTTCTTTTCTTCTTTCTCATTCATCAACTCTTCAAAGTATTCTTTCCATCTTCCTGTCACATTTCCATCTCTACCCTTCATCACCTCAGCCTGCTGCACATTTCTATCTCTGCCTCACCAACCTGTGGAAGTCAGTCTCTCCCTACTTCCTGTCCGACCTATCAGACACTCTTCGTTTGGTCTCTGCCACCTGTATCTCCTCCTGACGCTGCATCTCCCTGTCCTCCTGTCTCCTGTCTTCAGCGTCCCACTTCTTCCCAGCTAACCTCTTTCTTCTGTACATCCTCCTGCACTTCCTCGTCCCACCACCAAGTCTCCTTGTCTGCTTTCCTGCCAGGTGACACGTCAAGTCCTCTCTCACCTGTCTCCCTGATCACATTAGCTGTGGTCGTCCAGTCATCTGGGAGCATCTCCTGCCTCTTCTGGAAGAAAGCAGTCACTCCATCCATTTCCATCCTTTTTTTTTTCCATCTGATTTGGGGTTGATGGGTCTTGTGATTCACATGTTTTACGCCAGATGCCCTTCACTCTTCATTTATCTGGGCTTAGGGACCGTCTCAAAAGGACACTGGCTTCAGACCCCCTGAGGATGCGTTATTCGTCCAAGAAACTGTTCTGGTTCCTCTGGATTCAAAAGTGGTTTCCAGGAAGGCGGTACCAACAGATGCAGAAGAAGCCGCTGGAGGAAGCAGAACAACTCAATATGAGACTCTGAGCATCTTATATTTCCTTATATTTGATCCAGCTTGAACACTAACATGTTCCAATGTCTTCTTCAGATCAACCAAAAACATTTTCACCTTTTTTTTTTTTTTTTTTGCCAGTGCCTTTGCAGCAACTGTTGCAGCTGCACCAGGGACAAGATTTAAGATGTAGGTAGGAGCTGTGAAAGGAAAACCTTCGTAAACGTACATATATTTAATCTGGACCAGGTGCAAGAATCACTGTCAATGTCTTTCAGTCACCAACTTACTATTATGTTTCGCTGGCGACGCAGCAAACGCCTTCGGACTTTGATAGTTTTGATGTTTTAAAGGCCACATTCTATTCACGTCTAACTTTATTTCTTTTATTTTTTATTAAACAGATGGTGTAGTGTTTGCTCCAAGAATTTGTACGTACTTCAGTGACTTTATTCTTACCAGTGAAATATTCGCCCATCTATCAAAACTGTCCTGAATTATGAGCCACTGACGTTAGTGAGACTTGTTCCTTTAATGAAATCAGTGTATGAAGATGTGTTTTAGACTCACAAGTTAACTTTATTTATGTAGCACTTTACAAGCAGGTCTGGCACTTTACAGAGGACAGTAAAAAAAAAAAACAAAAGAAAGTGAAGCATGGAAATTAAATAAAATGTAAAATAAGAAGAAACAGTGGTACAATATCAATAAAAGGAAAAATACTGTGTTGTATCTGAATACTGTGCATTAAGGGTTAATGTTTTACGCAGGTTACGTTACAGTAGGTACAGTAGGCCAATGGGATTATGTGTGTGGGGTCACATGATGCTTAACATCTTACGTCTGGCAGTTCAATAAAGTGCCTGAAAAAGTCAAGACACAGTTGGTTCACGCGCAATTATTCTTCTTAAAAATAGGAGATACGACATGGTGTCAGAAGTGGGATGTCTATGACGAGAAAGAAAAGGCGCAACAGAAGACGGTCCACGCGCAATTATTCTTCTTAAAAATAGAAGATACGACAAATACTACTAAAAGAAAAAGAAGGCACCTAGCTGGGGAATCTTGCCATGAATGGGCGGAGCTAAGTGATCGGCCAAAAGAGAGAAAACAGCAGATGTTTCTGCTTCTGTGCCATCGGTCCAAACATCATCCAGGCTGTGATTATATCCTGGATGGTATAATCCAGGCGATAATATATAGCAGTGGTGAACTTCGGGTGAACTTTCTACCCGTCAACATTAGAAACGGTCTCCAATGATTTCCTCTTGCAGGTAATGTTTGTTCCTCTGTGATGTACGATATAATGATGTAACGGTGGAATCTTAATCGTCTGCACATGACAAAAACGAACTGCACGAATTGACTCTTGGCAACAAATGGTTTTCCAAGATCGTTGCCGATATCCTTCTTCCCTGGCGTTGTGTTAGCACGTACCTGAGTGCTACAAACTGCCTCTGACATCTGTGGTTTTTTTTGGTAACATCATGATATAAATCACATGACCCGAACATGTTTTCTCACCTCCAAAAACATGAAAGAGGATGCTTTTTTTTTTTTTTTTTTTTTTTTTTTTTAAAGATCACTGTAAATATTTTAGTGTTTGGTTAGATTGGTTTGAAGATTGTTAAGCAGTGAAGGCTCGATCGTCCTCCTGCCTCCCCGACAGTATTTCAGGGACTCAGTGTTCAAGCCGATGGGACTCGGAGATCATTCAAGATCCTCGCCTGGATGCTCTGTGGGGGCGTCCAGCAGAGGTTACAAGATAGATATAGTAAGTTTCATCCTGCAGGGTCAAAGGAGGCAAAATTAGTTGGACTGTCAATATTCTGTTCGATGCAGAGTCACCGAGGAGGAAGAGAGATCATCCAGACAGCAGGTGCAGCATGCAAACAATCAATTATGTGGGGAAAGTCAGCTCCGTATTGTGCTGCACAAAGGCAGTTAACATTTGACAGTGAAATTATTTCACATATCATAAAGAGCGTTGCTACAAAGTTGGCTAATGAAGCCTTCAGTACTCACATATGGTTACGACAAGAAAGAAGAATAAGGTAATAAGCTGTGTCATGTAGTGTATGTGTAAAAAATTTGTTATTTGCTTACAATATTTTACAAGTTTAATAAGCTGTGTAGTATTGAATGAAGGAAAAAAAAAACCTGTGCACCTCCAGAAGGAATGAATCCTTTAAAACAAGAAACAGGCTTCATATCTGAAAGGAATAGCAGTCATATCCTGGTACATGGATTACACAGGGGGTATCGCTCCTGGAAGCTTGCAGGGCACTTAAATGGGGGGAGGCTGTTTTGTGTTTTGATGTTCTGAAGCACCAGAGAGCGGTAGTTAAAGGCTTTGAGATGATGGATCCTACTCCGGGAAAAGTGCTAGTCCTTGATGGTGGGCAATGGAGCTCTTCACGGTCCTCTCAGCGGTGTAGACAGCTCACCGCCGCTTCCTAATGTCCGATCTGGTTGCTGAACCAAACAATGCATTTTACAGAAATGCCCCATCCACACTTAATGTACAGCTGAGGAGCCCGTCAAAGGAAACACAGCCTCTGCTGGAGGTTTTTTCCACCATGAAGTCTCCTTCAGGCTCTGCTGTGATGGTGATGCTCAGGAACTTAAAGGAGTTCACCCTGGTGCTAGTGTGGTTGGAAAGAGGCCCGGCGGCGTCCCTGCGCAGGTGCAGCTGGACTACCAACTGTGGGGAAATGCAAGCGGATGTAAAGAGGCTCTGTTGTCACCAGACCCCTAAAAAAACTGCATGAGAAGCGCGACCGTGCAACGTGCTGGAACAACTCTAGATGATGGCCAGGAGCCTGGAGCGGCGTGAACGGTCATGAAGCAACAGTTTGCACTGGACGTTTGGGTGCTGCAGTCCAAACTGCTGTGTGGAACTGTGTGCAGTGTCAAAAATCCCAGTTTATCGGAACATTATTTTTAAAAAATACATTATATAAACTGGCTTGCCAGTAAGTGAGCCACTGGCTTTGCAATAAAAGTATGTTGATCCAAGGTGTTAACTGTAACTCTGCGCCCGTGGTGGTTGTTTTGAACGGCGGCTCTTGTAACTATCTGGCAGGAGTCGTCACACGAAGGCTGCTTTATTGATCCCCTTATCTTAGATTTTAGTCTCCAACCAGTGGTTGCTGTATTTGAGACACCAGTGAGTTAAAATGCAGTTCTTCCAAAACCCACCATGTCGCAGCGTTGTTGCGGTGTGACGTGCGGGAAGTGAAACGCGGACGTCACCGTGCAGAGTGAGGTGCAGGTGATCAGCCTGGACAGACTGGTGATCAGTACGAGTGACTAGGGGTGTGAACAAAAAAAATCAATTTGGCGATATATCGCGATTTTCGGCTGCCCAATTTAATATCGATTTTTCAGCTCCTAATATCGATTTTTTAGAAAAATTTTTTTCTATTTATTTTATTTTATTTATTTATGATGGGGTTGGACTATCGTTTGGATTTTAACGATTCTAATTCCGATTCTCTGTTTCGATTCCTGTTCAAAACGATTCTCGATTCCGATTCTTTGATGTGTCGGTCAACAGTTTGCAACTTATCTAACAGTAGAATTTTTTTCATTAAAAAAAAACGGTGACACATTTACACAGGCGACAGGCCATTTTTATTCTTACACATGCTTGCTGCTAAC
>JAGFBZ010000205.1:300000-477500 GCA_018398805.1 Hirundichthys speculiger | reverse complement strand
AATAGTATATTTTTGTCTATAAAATTGTTATAAGTACACCTCTGCATAACACTGCACCCTTATTAACATTAAGAGAAACAAAATAGGAAGAAATATATAACATAAATAACTAACAACAAAGGGGGGGTCACACACGCCCCCCCTAGCATCGCAAACTGCTGACCTTTTGGTGTTTTTGTGATTTTTGTCTTCGGATTATTTTGTTAAAATCTAGAATACAATTTACTTGTCCTTGTGTAATTTTGTTTGCACTGTGCAAACTTTCCTGTTGCTTTAACTCTATAAGTTTCTCCATTGTGGGATAAATAAAGGATTATCTGACGTTATTTTATCTTAGATAGCACCTTTCAATGGGATACATGACATGTAATGGGTTATTTCAAGGTCTTAATTATGTTTTTTTGAGTTGGCTCCAGTAACATATGACTTAAGTAACATGTACTTTGAAAGTTAATATGAATGGTGCTGAAACTGACCACTCTGATCTACCTGGATACTCTCTGTTGGACTGAAGGAGGACCTAACCCTAACCCTACTTCAATGAATTTGCACTTTGCCGTGGTCAGTGCTAGGGATGTAACGGTTACTGGTATTACGGTAAAGCGCAGTAAAATTTTACGCGATAACGATTACCGTTTGACTTCATCTCATTATCGCGGTCGATATGTAATATCAGCCTCATTCAAGTCTGACAGCAACTCGCGACTGTGTCTCACGTGAATATGTAGCGTGTAACATCGACATCGTAACGTTAGCATGGCGGAAAGTGGTGATAGCACGCAGGACATTTACCGACCCACTAAAATGACGAAATCCGAGGTCTGGGCATATTTTTTTGTTTTTTTAAGAATGCAGAGGGACAACTGGTGGAGGACAGTTATCCTGTCTGCAGAGCACTTGTTTACATTTTATTGTAATTTCTAGAAGCAACTTGAAGGAGCTAACGCTAATGCTTCAAGCTACTGAGATGTTTGACCAAGAGTAACCTGGTCGATGCGCTTTGCTCACTCACATTTCGTAAACGTTACCGTTGCGTGTCGATCAAAAAAGGGCCGTAACGATGTTCTTCTGATGCAGTTAAAATATTAATTTATTCCATTAACTGATCCGACAACCATAACGCCAGCAGTTAGTGCCACAGCGGTCAAAAACCTTTTGCCCTTCCGGGTCAAACACCTAACCAATAACAGGCAGCTACCTTTATACCTGACCCTCAGGTAACAACACAGCGACACCCACAGACACACAGAGTGAACTACAATTCAGAACAACATATTTGGCTCCTAAACAACTGTTTCTTTATTTGCACATTTATACGTATTTAAGGTTCAGCTTAAAGTCCAAAGTTTATTTTATTTGAACTTGGACTATAATTTTTGTTCCTGATAATTGTTTGCATATTTTGACCTACTATGGCTGTTAAAGTGTTTATTTTAATTTGCCCCAGACAAATTAGCTTTGTTCCTGTTATTTATTTTGTTCATTTAAAATTAAACCTCTTTCTGTGCCAGTTGTTTGCCCTTTTAATGTGAAAGTTTCATTTTGATAAGATTTTGGCTTCTGATGTTTTAGTATGACAAGAAAATAACAAGACTTTGTGAAATTATTTAAATGTATGTGTTTTTTTTTTTTTTACATTTGTACAGCAATTAAGAATACCGCGATAATATCGTAAACCGTGATGACATTTTGGTCACTATAATCGAGATATCAGATTTTTCATATCGTTACATCCCTAGTTGCTTGTATGAATCTTTTTACATGAGTATCATTCAATATCAATACCAGCATTGGTATCAATAATATCGATATGAAGTAACACCCAGGTGCTCCAAGTGTTGGCCAAAAGTCGAAAAAGCTTCCCAAACGTCGGCAAATATCCCTTCAAACGAAACTGAAACTGAACTTTTCACATGAAAGAAAGCCCTTTTGTTCTGCTTTAACGTATTAAGATCTAATTAGAGACATTCGGGCAATTAAAACTACAAGGATATGACGAGGCCTGCCTTGAAAATCCTCATCGCATCTGGAAATCCTTCCGGCCCGTCCGCAAAACGGCAGGGCGGGGAAAAGCGACATTAAATGTTTGGGATGACATCTCGTTAACGTAACAGCCGCATACATTAACCCGGTAACTGGATGGAAACAGATAAGGTTTCAAATAAGCAGAGGAGGTAATGAGCCCCTGCAAGGTGAAGGAGACCGTGAGTGGGGGGGGGGGGACAAACCCGAATAGAGGCCGACGCCCCAAATCATTTCCTGGCTGCAAACTTATTGTGCTGATCCCAATGTAAACTTAAATCGTTGGAGGACTTTCTGCCTCCGCGGAGCTGCACAAACAGAGACACACAGCGCACTCACGCCGTTTTGAGAGAATGGCTCCACAGAGAGATTCATTGAGCCATCTGCCAAATTAGGCCATGAGCCATGAGCCCACAACTTCACTGTTCTATTTAATTTTCAATTACTGGGCTCGAGGCTTAAGCACAAGGTCTGCGCACTGAAATCCTGACGCACACACACACACACACGTTGCACAACCCACCGATAACGGAGCAGATATGTCTTCGACACGTGCAGAACGGGATAAGATGAATCACGCAAACAAGACAGAGTTATTAATATTATCTCCATCGCGGATTACTCGCCACCGGTGGTTCGGATTTCAGGCCGGCAGAATAAATGAAGAGCAACGGCTCTGAAGAGACACCGACGGAGGCGCCTGAGCAGCAGCAGAGCCACTTCAGTACCCGGTGCCAGATCCCCCCCCCCCCCCCCCCCAGATCCCAAATGTCAGCGGCGTACGTTCGAGGTAGAGAGAGCGAGGTGATAAACACACCCAACTGAAAATGTCACTGTCACCTGTTGCCATGACAGCAAGCAAAGTTTGGCAAGCAAAAATGCTTCAGCCAAAGGCCAGTGTTTGCTACAGCTAATTGAGCGAGCGTTTCCAGCTTCGCTTCGTGCAGCAGAACAGTGGAAAACTGTGCCTTTTCCTGTTTTAACATAAAGAAAAGAGCGCGACACCTGTGCATGAACTAAATAACAGCGTGGTCCTTTATGTCTTTGGTCCGGCTTCAGGACCCACCATCTCTCTTAATTACAAACTGCGACCCAAGTCAAGGAAAATTTCTCAATTTTTTTTAATGAAAAGATTGTGCAGTTTGAATCAGAGATAGTATAGAATATCACAGAATTCCAACACAAAAAAAATAAGTTTATTGGTGAACCAAAATGGCAAAAACCAAAATAGCATAACCAAAATGACTTCAAGTGGGAAATATTCCCTTTGATGCTCAGTTAGCTGCATTTTAATTAAATCCACAACACTTCACTTTAGTAACTTCGGCCTTTTTTAACAGACTCAACATGCACAAATATGAAATAAAAAAGTGCTACCACTGAGCAGTAGTTTCAAAAAGAACTCAAATATGTAGCATTTGCTGAGTATCCACTTCCTGAATATATAACAATTTCCTATTAAAACTATCTAGTCACTTATTTAAGCATTAATCATAAAGCTGGCATAACAATCAGAACATTTCAGTAACAGCCATTTTTAAGACTTAACAGTGCTTTTATGCACAAATATGAAATTAAACAGTGCAACCACTGAGCAGTAGTTTCAAAAAGAACTCAAAATATATAGTTTTAGCTGAATAACCATCACTGACCTTTGTCTTCAAGATAAGAAAATCCATATCTCATATATTCATCAAGGGGGGAGACGAGTCAGGATACAGGGCTCTGGTCAACGACACCGTCGTCTATGGAGAGGAGAACGACCTCCTCTTAAACACAGACAAAACCAAGGAACTGGTCCTGGACTTCAGGAAGAATCCTCCCCCTCTACAGCCTCTTTTCATCCGAGGGACTGAGGTGGAGAGGGCAGACAGCTACAGGTTCCTGGGACTGCAGGTCACGTCTGACCTGAGCTGGACTCAGAACACCACAGCCACGGTGAAAAAAGCCCAGCAAAGACTGTATTTCATCAGGCTGCTCAGGAAAGCTGGACTGAACCATCGCCCTCTCACCCAGGCCTACAGAGGACTGATAGAGAGCATCCTCACTGCAGGAATCACTGTCTGGTATGGAAACACCACAGTGGCAGAGAGGAAGGCCCTGCAGAGAGTGATCAAGTCTGCGGAGAGGATTATTGGGACAAAACTTCCGTCCATGGACTCTATGTACGAGCAGCGCTGTAGAAAAAGAGCAGAGGGAATCATCAGAGACTCTCTCCACCCCGCTCACCCTCTGCTCAGACACAAGCGCTGCAGGTACAACTTCAGACACAGCAGAGCGGACAGTATTAAAACACAAAGGACTCGTTTCTTTAACAGCTTCTTCCCGGCCACAGTCAGACTGATAGCAAACAAATAATAACACTGGACACTTTAAAAAATCACCTTACTCACTTAAACACGTGCAATACTCCAGTCAATGTGCAATTTCACCCCCCCCCCCCCCCCCGTGCAATATAGCTTCTGTAAAATGTACAAATTACACCTCTGTATTTATATTTTTTAATATTTTTTATATTGTTTATATTTCCATATTTTTTTTAATATTTTTCTTATATTTTTTTCTTTACCATGTAAAGTTACATATGTCAACCTAAGTAGGATATTTATATATTATACTTAAGTTTTTTCCTTTCTTTTTTTCCCGTATCTATTTCTTTCCTTCTCTTTTAAAAAACTGTATGTCGGAGAACTTCGCAAAAAGAATTCCAATGTGCCTGGACTGAATGTACATGTACAAATGGCAAATAAAAGTTCTTGATTCTTGATTCTTGATTCTATTCTTTGTTTTATCTGTGTTTCACCATGCTCAAAGTATGTAAACAAACTTTGCAGGTATTTTTCTATGGTGTAAACTGGCGGGTGTCAACTCGCATTACAGGACATTATCGCCATCTACTGTTGAGGAGTATGAATGACACACATATTTTTTTCAGCATTTCTTTCCCCAGGCAAAGACCCACTGAAAACGGGTCTGCGACCCACTTTTGGGTCACGACCCACCAGTTGAGAACCACTGGTCTAGAGCACAGGGTGCCTACTTCTTAAAAATAACCAGCAGCACATGTTTTCTCCTTGTGATGGTGCAGCCAAGATTCCTCCGAATTCCTCCAGATTCCTTAAATATTATGCACTGTTGAATAAAAATATGCAAATCTCTTCCAATTCTTCGTTGAGGTACATTATTATTTTTTAAATATTTCAATGATTTTCTTGTGGGTTTTTTTTCAGTCCTTCAGATGGCACTGCATCAAGAACCTGCTTTCATCAACTGCTGAAATGAGCAAAGGATTACTCTCAGAAGCGTTACTTACAAGGTAACTTGACTCCATTCCCAACTTTTCCACGTAAAACATTTGTGCGTGAAAAGAAGCCTCGTCCCGACCAGATCACCTGGTCGACTGGGCGTGTTGCGTACGGAGACCTACGGTCCTCATGGAGCGAACATCCATCTCCCAAAGGTTTGAATCAAGACAACTGCACTCTAAAAAATAACACGCTAGCTCAAATTAAAAAAGATAAGCTAACAATTTTTTGAAAGTAATTCCAACAACTGACCAATATTTCTAACGACAGCTAACGTGCGCTTACCACTTATACAGTCTCAGTCATCTCAGTCACTTACATTGTTGGTGATTCTTTTCTTTTTTCTCTCTGTCTAACGTAGACAGTTGAACATAAAATTAAGCAGTTTTAATACTGTATTTCTCTCTGGATCATCAACGTATGTCGATATGCTCAAGTTCCATTTAACTGAAACAACGACTAACGTTGAAGCAAAAAAATCCACTTCAGCCTCGTTCTCAGCTCATGAGAGAAACAGGTTTCACCAACTTAAAACCTACTTTATTAGTTAAGTTAACATCTTCTTGATGTGCGTAGATGGGCTTCATTTTCTCCATCCGTCCACAAGGTTTTGTCCATTTAAAAGCCTGTTGTCTTGTTTAAAAGCCACCATGACCCGGGTGACGTCTTCCCCTTCTCTTTTTCTGCAGGGAAATTATTATTTACACTCGTCTAATGGCAGCGCTGATGGACAGAAATACATTAAGACAATAGAGCGACCCACGCTGCCGTTTTATCGTGGACGTCCATTCATTTCCCAATACGATGCAAAACCACACAAACTGTTTCCACTCTGTTCTCTTTACTCTTCTATGCATCTGTCATTATTATTACAATTAACGTTGTTCCCTCTTGAGGCTCGCGGGCAGATATCTCTGGACCGATCTCTGTGTTTCTGTGGACTGGAATTAACTGGACTGAGTTAATTACGATGAACTGGGCTTAATTGGAATAAAACTGAGCTGAACTGTCTTTTGGTGCCTTCAGATAACATTTGTTGTGAATTGGCAAGTAAAGTTAGAGACGATTGTAGTTATATGGTAATTTTTTGTTTACAGTGTGTAGGATCCCTCTTCGGATTTTATTGTATTAAGTGAAGCCTCTGCAGTTGTGAAACCTTTCACCCCGTACCAACGGACCAACCAGCACCATATCTATAAAACTCAAGAATGCCGTTGCCATGGCAAACTCTTGTCCAGGACCACATCTGTAAACCATAAAACCAACATTACCATGGTAACCAATCCAAAACCACTTTGAAGCCTATAACTCTGGTCCGAGATGACACCCGGAATGAAGGAACCCTCACAAAGACCCTCACAAAGTGCCATAACCCCCCCCAAGAATGCGGCGTGTGAAAGAGGACCAGACAGAAATCTCTCTCGTCTTCTGAACAGACGATAAAAAGTTTATATAAACAATTTTCTTACAGGACAAAACTACTATGATTTCCGTAAAACTGTCATAACTGAGGAGAATATAACATTCAAGAACACCTGAAAGGAAAGACTGTGAAGTGGAGTGAAATGATTTTCTGTTTTAGATTCATACATTATAACCAAGCTCTCTCTTCCACAAGGACAGTTTGCTGAATGAAAGGTTAAAGTGTTATCGTGTGACATGACTGTGATATTTGCGTTCGTGATGTTTGTTTACACACCCTGACGGTTTAAATGTTGTTTAAACTTGTGGACTACAAATGATCAAAAACTTCATCTCCCAGAATGCAATGCTCCGGATTCCGGCGGGAAATTCCCCATCTTCTGATTGGACGAAGCCCATCTACCAAACCCCGTATTTGCATAAACGCTCATGAATAATCATGGATATATAAAGAAGATGAGCCTTTTGTCCACTCTCTTCACTACTCTTCTTGCTCTGACTCTTCACTCTTACTACTCTCTTGTCTTCTTAAATTTCTTCTCCTTTCTTTTGAAACTTTTATTTTTATTTTCTTTGAAACTTTGGTGGCGCGGATAAAGACTCTGAAATCCTTTTGGGTTGCTTAATCTTATTTTTCTTAAGTTGTTTATTTTGCTTTTGCACATTTTTGTCCTCAAATTTTTACAGAAGCTTGGCACGAGCCACATCGACTTTTGATAGAACAATCACGAATCTCAACTAACGTAGTTAGTTGTAAGTTTGATAGCTTTTTTGTAAGTTTACCTGCTGCTGCAGTGTTCAAACGCTCGACGTTTGACACCCAAAAGCCCACGCATAGAACTTTTGCCAAATCCCCAGAGTTTTGCATTAGTTTAACAAATTTTGATTTTTGTTGCCCGTCTTTCCTTTTTGGGGCGCACGTCAACTTTTAACGTGCAATCGAACTTTTCACCGCTGATCCCTGCCGACCAGTCGCCACCGGGACACCAGTCATCTCGGCCTGCCGGTCGGATTCTGAGAACCGACCCACGAAAGAAAGCGGTACGACCCGCTGAGTCACGCGCTACGTCCGGAGACCTCCAGAGAGACATCGGCTGAACACGATTCCCGGAGAAAGCCACTGCAAACTGTGCCAAACCGATGCGCCGCCAGACTCGCCCAGGGTAAGGCTGACAGAGAATAAGATTTGGTGTCTCCCAGTGTTGACGGTTCCGACCGGTCCGTGCGTCACGGACCACGTCCGGACTACACTTCCCCATTATTCGGCAGCTAATTAGTTCGAGAATTGCCCCTCTTTATTAATTTGTTCACTTTGATAACAGATTAGCTGTTAGCAACCCGTGCGTACCCGCCATCTTTGTTATTATGATTCTTTCCTTCCTTTCCTCTATCGTCATTTCCTGTCATGCGCTATAGCCAAATATGAAGAATTCGCGATGTTGATGTGCCTGTTTATATATATATATATATATATATATGAATGTCTTATATGTTTTGTGTTCTTGTCTTTGTCTAAATAAATGTTGTACAACGTATTAGCGACTCTGATGATTGATTTTCCACGGCCAATCCAACTCGTCAAGAACCCACTACAAATTGTGACTCATTTTGTTCTTTAAGTTTTCCGTCTTTTTACCAAAAGCCGGTGGCACCCCAAGGATTATTAAAATATTAATAAAGTCACACGAGTCCCCCTACAAGTGTAATCCCAGAAACTCTCCTTTTCATCCAAAGTTAGAAAGTAATATATTATTATGGGATTTAGTAATCCTAAGTGACCTAAAACAAGAAAAGCATAGTCTGATATGTCTTTTTATACAGTATTTGTCCAGTATTTACTGTATTTTTAGACAGTATGGCCCCAATCATACACTTCCTGCTAGCTGCTACCCACTAACTGCTACCTGCAAATTGTGGGTATAGGAACCTCCCCTACCCGCTAATGCAATCTTCTGCTCCCTAAAGCTGCTACCTGTTATGCCGACTCCCTTATTCACATTGTAGGTGTGGCAATGGGCGTGTCTTTTGCCCTTTCTGCAAACTCAGTATCTTTCGATCGCAGTTTGCGGTTAGCGGCTGGTCAGACCACCCGCTACCTGCAACCCGCATGGCGGCGCGTACAAGAGCGCGTCCAAATGGCATCAATGTGCGTCCTCCTGGTCACATGTGGACGCGCAGAAATGGCTCTACCTCTTGAATTAACTCTTGTATAAAAAGCGTGATTTGGCCTCAGTTGAACCTCTGAGAAAATAGCAGAGATCGTCTTAAACGGCTTGCTAGCCAGTTAAACCACGGACAACCAGAGCGTGTTTACTGGGAGCGCACCAACTATCTGGGACTTTCAGGTAGCTGATAGGAATTGTCTTGTGAAAATATTTTTTTGTATATATCAGTGCAGAGGAAGAGGAGGAAGGAAGAGGAGGAAGGAAGAGGAGGAAGCTCTACAGCAGAGTCCCAGACGAGCTGCTCTGATCTGGATGAAAAGACGCTCCATAGCGGTTAGCGGGTAGCGCAACCTGCTCTTAAAGGCAATGGCTACTGACGCACTGATTGGTTAAACAGGTGGAACGCCCTAACCACTACTGCGGGGGAACGCCCCTCCCGCTACCTGCTATCCCTTAATACCGGCTTTAGGAGATCTGGCGGAAGATCGGGGCCTATATGTATAATCTCGCTTTGCTAACTGTAGTTTTATATCGTTAAGTGGTAAAAATGGTAAATACTTCTTCAACAAATGAATAAATATTGATAAAAAAATACTGGACGAGTTGGGCATATTTTATTTTATTTTATTCTGCTCTTGTTCCAGAGAGCAGAAACCATTCAGACAACATGTACATTATTTATTTTCGGTTTTTTTAATCCGTCTCATCCCACTGCTTGTTTACTCTTTTGTTTGATATGAATTGACTCAGGAAAAATCGAATCAATTAGCGGGATTTGTTTTCCGCCTTTGCTTTGTTCTCGGAGCAGAGACGCGTGCTCAAAGCTCGGCGACGTCGCCCCCGGCTAACACGGGTCGCCGTGAGACGGCGGGTTTTTAAGATCCGCCGGTCACGAGACCCCTCACGCGGTGAAACGAGCAAACAGATGACAGATATCCTGACTTCTCTGCAGTAACCGCACAGCGAGCATCTCACATTCTGGCTCGTCCAACGCCGTCAACACAATCACCATCTGATCCTCAAAAGGCCAAGTGTCGACTTTGACAAAGGCCAAATTGCTTTTCGCCTTCTCTCAATTCCTCTAATTTCCGTCTTTGTCTCTTCACCGCGGGGTCTTGCTCCTCCGCTCCGTTACCTGCGCCGCCTCACTCGTTCATTTCTGTCTCAGGCTGTGCACAAACAGACGCGTTTCCGCCGCCGCTCTTTTAAGACGAGAGGTTATTATTCTTTTCATAACCTGCTCGTGCGCTGAATGCTTTTTCAAATAATCATTAAGAAAATGTCAGAGCGCGGAGGAGTTATTAATCCTTTAAAATCTTACGTTCTGAGATTGAAAGCTGAAACCATGCCTGAGCAATTAGATTATAGTTAGATGAAATTCTCTCATTTTACAGACTTTTATTGGATAATTTACATGAGCAGAGTTTTCCACAGTCCTCTAAGTGAACTGCACTACAGAATATATATATATACATATATATATATATATATATTCATCTGTGATGTGCTTGCTTCCATCCATCATCCTTGTATTGCCTCTTTTTAGCCTCATCGCTAGCAGCTAGCTTTGCTACCTATGGAGCAGATTCAGAGTTGGTGGATGAAGGCTTGATGAAGAAGTCGGCTCCTCTGTGATGTTACGTTCCTGTGAAGCTTTTCTTTTTAGAAAACGATCCATGATGCTGCTAAAAAGTTCTCTTTGCTATCTGTGAAATAAAATTCCAGCGGTTAAATGATATTACGACGTAAGCTAACTGGGCAGTCACGTTGACCTTACGCTGACCCCGTACTCACGTTGTTAACATTGGGAAATGGGCATGTGAGACATATTTTTATTATTCATTTCATGTCCAATTATGAATCTTATTTATTTCTTTATTTATTCATTTATAGGCAAAAAGTGTGTATTTATGTGTGCATTCATATATTTATACAGCGCTACCTCTACTTATGAAATTAATTGGTTCTGGAAGTAGTTTCGTAACCTGAAACTTTCGTAAGTAGAGACGCGTTTTCCATGTAAATGCCCTAATCCGTTCCAAGCCCCCCAAAATTCGAACATATTTTTTTTTAATAAATTATAAATAATACATGAAATGAGATGAAAACCTGTAAGAAATGCATGTTAGAACTAGAAAACCACTCGGAGGATGCAGACCTCCACCGCGCGCAACAAATATCGAAAATTTGAAAGTGATCCTGACTCCAGGATTTCTTCCGGATCACACCCAAAATGAAATCAGTTCTTCCTTTTCACATTTCCGACAACTCCTGAAAATTTCATCAAAATCCATCCATAACTTTTTGAGTTATCTTGAACACAGACTGACTGACAGATAAACGTCGGCAAAAACATAACCTCTTTGGTGGAGGTAAAAACTGTTTGTTAACCTGGGTTGCTGGGTTACGCTCATACAGACAAGGGGCCCTCCTAGCCAATGGGATGCCAGGAAGATGCTAAGCGGCAGCCAGTGAGATGCCAGGAAGATGCTAAGCGGCAGCCAGTGGGATGCCAGGAAGATGCTAAACAATAGCCAATGGGATGCCAGGAAGATGCTAAGTGGTGGCCAATGGGATGCCAGAAAGATGCTAAACAATAACCAATGGGATGCCAGGAAGATGCTAAGCGGTAGCCAATGGGATGCCAGAAAGATGCTAAACAATAGCCAATGGGATGCCAAGAAGATGCTAAACAATAGCCAATGGGATGCCAAGAAGATGCTAAACAATAGCCAATGGGATGCCAGGAAGATGCTAAACAATAGCCAATGGGATGTCAAGAAGATGCTAAACAATAGCCAATGGGATGCCAGGAAGATGCTAAGCGGTAGCCAATGGGATGCCAGGAAGATGCTAAACAATAGCCAATGGGTTGCCAGGAAGATGCTAAGCGGTAGCCAATGGGATGCCAGGAAGATGCTAAACAATAGCCAATGGGATGCCAAGAAGATGCTAAACAATAGCCAATGGGATGCCAGGAAGATGCTAAGCGGTAGCCAATGGGATGCCAAGAAGATGCTAAACAATAGCCAATGGGATGCCAAGAAGATGCTAAACAATAGCCAATGGGATGCCAGGAAGATGCTAAACAATAGCCAATGGGATGCCAGGAAGATGCTAAACAATAGCCAATGGGATGCCAGGAAGATGCTAAACAATAGCCAATGGGATGACAGGAAGATGCTAAACAATAGCCAATGGGATGCCAGGAAGATGTTAAGCGGTAGCCAATGGCAGAGCAGCTCTGACGCACCGCTTTTAAACCGAGATACAGAAGCCGACAAGTATGTTTACTTACGTTCGGTAAACTCTGGAAGCTGCGAGTAGCAGCGCGTACGGTATTTTTGCCTTTCGTATCCTGAAATTTATTTCGTAACTAGAGGCAATATTTTCCCGTTGAGGTGTTTCGTAACCTGAAAATTTTGTATGTAGAGACGTTCGTAAGTAGAGGTACCACTGTATATATACAGTCGTGGAAAAAATTATTAGACCACCGTTTTTTCTTCACTTTCTTGTTCATTTTAATACCTGGTACCACTAAACGTCATCATGTGACTAAAACAGACAGAAAAGAAAACACTGAATGCATAAAAGCAGTGTTTTTGGCAGTACAACGCCATAGCTATTGATGTAAAAACTTAAGTGATTTAGGTTATAATCAAGAAAACCATGGAAAATGGTAAGATATCAGCTCTTAAATAAAACTCTTATGAGCAATCTTTGTGGTTATTGTTATGTTTGTCCAAATAAATGTACCTTTAGTTGTACCAGGCATTAAAATGAACAAGTAACTGAATAAAAAAAAAAGGGTGGTCTAATAATTTTTTCCATGACTGTATATATATTTTCATACATCATGGAGGCTCATGGGATAATTATAATGAGGTGTGTATCCTTTCTAAAATCTAATTGTTTCACCTTCCTGATTTAAATGCACCTCATTGGGTTTGTGTTTGATGGACGAACCCGGTGGACTCGATGAAAACTCGAGCTGGCATCCCAGTCTCCGGAGGGGGTGTGGGGGGCGAATGCCCAGCGTACCTGAAGCTCTCACTCCGCCTGGCTTTTACCACCCTGTATTTCTGCACAGGCCACTGGATTTTTTTTCCCTTTTTCCGGGATAAAAATCGCTTCTCCGTGTCTATCTCTCCCGGGCCGCTTCTCTGCGGCGCCACAGGGGAACGGTGAGACCATGAGTGAGCCTCCGAGAGCAAATTATGTACATTTAAATGAACCGTTTCCTTGAGTCTGCTCGGCTCAGCGCTGAAAAAGAGTTCAGATGGAACGGAGCCGGGAAGGGAGGAAGTGTGTGTGTGTGTGTGTGTGACAGTGAATGTATCACGGATACACATGATGCAGCTCAGAGTAGGAGTGTAAAACTTGAGTGGACCCTGGGCCCTCGCTTAGCCTTAATAGCTTTCCTGTCCACCTCCTCCTGCTGCATTAGAGTTACATTTCCACTCTGGGGGGGGGTGGGGGGGTTTCTCTGTTTTATATATTTATTTATTCCATTTTCCATCCCTCCCTGAATGCACCATCTCCATTCAGGCAGTCATTTCACAGAGGTGGAGCTGCGAGGCTCACTTCAAAAGCTCTACAAGGGTCTGGCAGCGATGGAAGTTTCCACAGCCATCAGTTACACACACACCTCCCACACACACACACACACACACACACACTCACACACATGCATGCACGTGCACCTGTGGCTTTGTTTCACATCCAGACAATGCATCACGGAGCCTCCTTTGTTTGCCCGGCTGTTCTATTATTTACCCCCTCCCTCCCTCCCTCCCTGCATCCACCTGTTTCTCTGAATGCCATTTATCATCCCAGAGAAAAAAAAAAAAAAAAAAAAAAAACCTTGTGTCCGCTGGAACTTGAAAACCCGATGAATAAATAAAGTAGCTTCTCCACACTTGAACGCACTTCCTTCTCTTTTCACAGGAAGAAAGATGAAAAAAAAAAATAGTGATTCACTGCTGCAGTGACAATTCTGAGTGGACTCCACACAAACTGGATGAAATGGGCTTTTGATGTGCTTAAAAGAATGAGGGGGGAGGAAAAAGAAATATCCCTGCCCTTGAAGAACCTTTCTCCAGCGCTGTAAGCCTTTCAAGTGTTTTCAGAATTTTTCTACAAATTATTAAGGTCATTACGCTTCGTGATAAGAGGGACTGGCTTAAAGCGGTCTCTTCTGAGATTACGCTGCCTCTTGCCTTTTTCCTTCCCGCTCTAATGTCACGATGGCTTCCAGGACGCCTCTCGGTTTGAAGCCCAGCCTTTCTCCAGCGGGCCTCCGCTGCCGTTGAAGCTTTTCCCGCGCATCCGACGGACTGGATGCAGCCAAGTAGCGATCTGATCTGCCGTCAGCTATTCAATTACTCCACCAGGCAGCGTCGTAGTCGTTACCCCGCCGTAACTAAACGGACTCACACATTTCTCCGATTAGATAAAAAAAACAAACAAAATGAAGGAAGTCACTGTGGCTTTTTTCCCATGTGGCCTCTCAGTTTTCGCCACTTACAGGAAATCTGTGCGTAAATCCCCACAAGTGTGTGCACGTTTGTGTGTGTGTGTGTGTGTTTAAAGTAACTGATATTGTGAAAGTAATCCCATGCGGACCGTGAGCTCCCAACAAGTTTCAGGAGCACTAATACCAACTAGGCTCTAAGCTGCAGGCATATCCTGGATGAAATATTTGCTGTGTCTGCCAGGAGACAAATCTATTCTTTGCTTTCAGTAAAATACTGTCTATGCGGCAATATCTTATTTGCAGGCTGAGAACAGAGTCTCACAGGGACTAATTGAAGGTAGCTCTCTGCAGCCCTGTGCTTTGTGTGTTAATTACAAGCCTCACCAAGAGTGATGGTTGAACAGAGGAGGTTATAGGATGAGGTTATCAGTGCTTCCTGTTTCTTTTTCTCTTATTCTTCCACTTGTTTTTGTCTCTATTTAAGGCTTTTCCGGCTCCTCTGCTGGTGCTTCTCATCTCGTCCGACTATAAATATTAAATTCATGAGCCGCCATAAATTACGTGTTTCCAAATCTGGTTGGAAGAAGATGCCGGCGTCGATGCTCCGGGTACCACCGGCGGATGTTCACGGCGGTCTCTTTAACTCCAGGAGACACGAGTCGGGTCCCACCGCATCGTCTTTCCTCAGAAGATAGAACCAGCGGTGAAGCGGCTGTAGTTTTCACCTCTCTGGCTTCGCTGTGGCGTTCTGGATGTGTCAATTGGGTTAAGAAAAAAGCTGCTCCAGGCTGACTTTTTAAATGTAAAAAAGATATTTATTTACAAGGAAAAGTAGGCACAATAACAGACCCCTGCAGCGGGTCTGGGATCTGCTGTTAATGAACTGGTAGGAAGAACAGAGAACGTACAGACGAGAGAAAGCTTTACACCGATAGCCAGGTCTTAATTTCTCTTAGACCAGTGGTGCGCAAACTGTGGTACACGGGGGAACGTCATGACTTGTCAATGCATGACAATGCATTATAAATACAACGTTTTAAATGAAATTCAGGTAACAATAAATAACCACAATAAGGAATAAACATCTCTCCTGTGTGTTTAAAGCTAATTGAGAAGATATATATGGCTATATTTTAAAACTGGTCATCATGGTGGTACTCAGAGAGCTCAATAGTTTCTCAGGTGGTACGCAGGATTAAAAGTTTGAGAACCACTGTCTTAGACAATAACCATCTGGGATTTCTGATAAGAGACAGGATATTCTCCCTAACTGATCACAGATCTTCCAAATTTGTAAAGCCTGGGAACGTGTCCTTGAGAACATCCTTATACAAGAGGAGCAAACAAACTCAATGATCTCAGGGATTTTTCCTGCAAAGGCCTTACAGCTGTTAAAGGGCTGTTAAAGAGTTGTAGTTGAACTTTATATATAAAAAGGTAAATATCATGTAAATATCAGGTATATATATCGTGTTTTTCAGACAATACACGTAGGGCTGGGCGATTTTATCGATTCTGCGATATATATCCATATTTTATTTCCCAGAGAGTATCGATTTTTCAGTCGCGGGTATTGATATTCTAAGCTCCCTTCAAAACCCCCGTGTCCCGCACGGGTGCTCTTCCTGCAAAGTGCAGGCAGCGAGTATAAACCCAGCACCTGCGTGCTTAAAAGCAGATGTGTGGGAGCAGTTTGGGTTTAAAAAGAAAAAGGAAAGCGAAGATTTAGACAAAAGTATGGCGGTTTGCAAGCTGTGTCACACAAACGTGAAGTACTCTGGAAATACCACCAATCCGCAAGGCGAGCCCACCTGAAACGTCACCACCCGGACAAGCTAATGCTAACTGAGAGCTAGCCAAACTTTGTCGGGATTTGAGACCGTATTCAGTGGTGGAAAACGCCGGCTTTAAGGGCTGTGTTTACTCTCGCGGCAATGTGTCGCAGTTATCTTGTCGCCGGTATGCCGCAGTTACTTTTGACATATGTCAATGTTGAAGCGCATCTGCGCTGTTATTCAACGCCACAACGGAGAGGGACAATCACGAACTAGCTAAACTTACTAAACGTATCTCTTGCGTTTTTCCACTTCCTCACCTTCTCGGCCGAATCCAGACTCACATTCATCGCTATCTCCCTCCATGAATTACTAGAATATGTGCTGTCTTTGTAGTGTGGAGAACCAGAATCGTACAGATGTGGGTACTTCCTCATTTCTTCGATGACGCAGATGTAGAATTGACCAATCAAAGGCCTCCTTTCTCTCCTCTCTACGACGCTGTCTGCGGTCACCTACCTTTCATTTAAGTTAATTCAAACAAATTGGAACACTCACAAGATGTCACCAAAATCACTTTGTCCCGTTAAAATCTTTCAGAAAATGATGTAAATGTATTGTTAGAAAAATATCGATATATATCGTATCGTGAGCCAAATGTATCGTATCGTATCGCGAGATTAGTGTATCGCTACAGCCCTAACTACACAGCAACCAAAGTGAAGATATCCAGGCGAGGCAGGGAGGTGCCCTCCGGCCTCGTGTGACGACTGAGTAAACATCTCACATGTCAAGAGAAAACACGTTAAAAGCTCCTTTAACCTTCTCTTAACCTTGTCATGGTGACATGACAGGAGTCAGGAGGACGTAGGCCACTGATCTCGACTCTCCCAACATCACAGAAGTCCCTGCTCGTTCCGTCGAAACACATTTCTGACTCTGAAACTCTGAAAAATCAGCCACGTGCCAACGAACACGCCGTGCTGTTATATGCAGGTTGTGCCTCCGAATTACATTGTGAGAATTTGAAAGCCGACACATAAATGCCTCCACCAGGGCCTCGCTAACACGCGACGTGCATCTTCGCTCATCCGTGCGGTGCGGATGCGAACTCCAGGAGCACGTATGAATCTATCAACCGCGACGCACGCCCCTCACCCGCCCTCCGAATAACCTAATTAGTCTTCAAATGAGATGTCGGCCGGTCTCTCACATTGTCTCGTTTCGCAGGAACTGAGGTAATCCGCCGAGGCGCGGCAGATAGCACAGCTGTCTGAGGAAGCACTTAACCAACACCGGTGCCGTGACGATCTGAGAGGGATCATCCAGTCACACACGTGCACGCACGCACATGGACGCACATGCACTCAAAACCAACCCACCTCGGAGGTAAACACTTAACATACCAGCGACACAGATGCTAACGCACTCGGCGGTCTCTCCGGTTTCAAAGTGCACGAGCTAGGTGGGCAGACGCGGGGGGATGGGGGGGGGCGGTCCTCTGAGAAGAACGAGAAGAACAAGCACCCCCAGGTGATAATTAAACGCTGCTGTTCGGTGACCTTGCTGGGGCTTGACCAGGGGAGGGAAAAAAGCTTTGGAGTTTTCAGACTTTATTATGTTTCCCGTGTGAAGTTAAAAAAAAAAGGAAAAAAGTTGCAGAACGAGAAGAAAGAAATAAAGCGCTCGTACGCAATGAAGTCAAAGTCAAGCTGGGGTTAGCGGCGTTTCAGGGCGCACCTGAGATGACCTTTAATGGCTGAGCTTCATTTGACCTTCTCTAAACTCTTGAACGCACATGTCGAGTCACGTCGAATGTCCAATCCCACGAATGGACCACTAAGTTGTTCTGGTTCTGTGACAGTCTCAACGTAGGCGGTCCTCTTCGTCATCCTGTTCTCATTTTGACATCATGAGACTGAGGCGACTCCTAACAATCGATCGACAGTGCCCGACGGCTGCGAGGCTTCGGGCGGGATGTTCTCGGAGGTAAGCTGCCGCTGAGCCCAGACGGTCACAGAGTGTCATCAGTAGTTTTTTGACCGGGGGAGTGACAGAGAGAAACAGGAGCGGACGTCCTCTGGACGTATGGGACGTCATCCGATGCTGATCATTGTGAGCGGTGCCCTTTAGACATTTTTTGTCGCCGTATGCCAACCACTGTTACAAGCTTTTGCTCCAACAAATTGTTGGAGATGATTGTGCTTCTGCTCAAACGCCCTACTTTCATGTCACGATCTCTCTGTAGCAGGAACTTTTCAAATTTTCCAGAAATTTCACCCAGAAGTCGAACAGTCCTGACTTTTCCTGAGCATTGCACTGTCACGTTTCCCGAGTGCACTGATATCATCAGGAGTGAGTCAAGTCGAAATGCTTATGTCTTGCAGAAAAAGGAGGATTTGTCTTCTCCCTTCTGGCTAACCAGCGCCTTTATCTGCTGGACCGAATATCAGAAACAATGAGCTCTCACTCCCAACCGCCGACGGCGGTAGCTGCAACTGAGCATGTGCGTCTGCAACATCCAGAGACCCTCAGGGTCACCTCCACCCACCTCCCGTCTTCAGCGCGGAGCTTCGGCTGTTGTGACAGCCCTGCTGCCATGGGAGCTTCTATTTCAGCACAGGCCTTGATCTTGGGTGACTTCACGCTCGACCCTCGGTCTCTAATCAGATGTGCCACACATAAACCCTGCGCGGATCAGCTGCCGGATCTTCGAAGCACGTGCGGACCTCAGCAGGAGAGAGCCTCTAATGGGCAGAGCTCTGGGTCGCGGCGGGCCTCGTCTTGAGTCCGCCGCGGGCCCTCTGATGGATCGCGTTGACAGGATGTAAGAATAGTCCACCTGCTGCCGACGAGCGGGGGGCTGAGGAGCGCCGAATCGCTTCTGACGATGATGGAATAATAGAGAGGGTCGAGATGCTGGATCACACAGAACCCGACCCAGACTGCTTTTCTGTGAGTCACCCCCCCGCCCCAACGTCTTCGGCGCACACGCAAATGATCAAACTCCGGTGTTATTGCAGATGTCCCACCCTCTGCAGGCGGATAATTACAGTGTTAGTGATGGGGTGGGGCGGGGGGGTGAGGGGGTAGGAGAGACAGCGCAATGATTCATCACCACAGCGCTCAACGCACACCCCTCCTCGGCAACACCCCCCCCCCAGCAGCAGTTTGGCGGCGTGCCTGAGAGTGACAAGGTGACACCGGCTCTTTTTTTTTTTCTTGCGCTGCAGCTCCACGCCGCTCCAATCAAGCTGCGAGAAGCACCTCCGCTTCAAAAACACAACACGCCAGCCGCCGACTGGCGGGCTGCGAGGTAAAAGCAGAGCCGAGATCCGACATGAATCATTCACCGGTTGACAGCCGCCGCCAAACGCTGATTGCTTTCTGGTTATCTCCGCGGCCCTCGTTTCATTGTCTCCCAGCATATGTTGGACGTGAGCCAGAGAAGTGGGACGATGTGTCTGTTGAGAGGCTGACGCCACAGAGCAAATACAGCAGAGCTTAATGTCTTTTTGGTACTCCAATTTGGTATGTAATCAAGAGCATAGTGTGCTAAATGGACCCTGATTACCTCCATGGTTTGTTGGATGTCTGAGAAGAAAGCATCGGTAATTATCAGAGGCAGATTCAATTTGGGCCTCTGCTCAATGCAACGTTCAGCTGAAGTACAGCTGGCCCTTTATATTTTCACACATTTCCTTTTAAAGCAACATCTTAAAACTACAGTTTTGAGATTTCATGGTGCGCGTTACATTTAGGAACTGATCAAAAGCACATAAAGCACTATACAGCTTTGTGGTCCAGTTTGGATCGTTCCTGCAAAACCACGCAGCAAAGCACCTGATATGGATGCAGGAAGCCAGTCGGCTCAGAGTTCTCGGTACGTTCGTCATTGTCCGAGATGCTGAAGGACCCATTAGGACCAGTTCAGTGTGCAGCTAGAGGTCTTCAGAACAACCCGACAACCCGAAAACCAGAGGTTACGACCCGAATCGGGTCTTGGGTCCAGTCACAAGACATGACTCCGGTACAGTTAGTCTCGGTCCGGTCGGTGCTCTCTGACAGGCTGGGTCTACGTTTACCCGAGAGAGGTAAAGATATTGGTGGTGGCAGCTATCACTCTGCCCCGCCCCCCTTCCATCTAATAGGCTGT
Source organism: Hirundichthys speculiger (assembly GCA_018398805.1). NCBI lineage: Eukaryota > Metazoa > Chordata > Actinopteri > Beloniformes > Exocoetidae > Hirundichthys > Hirundichthys speculiger. The sequence continues at coordinate 457,179 of JAGFBZ010000205.1, read as the reverse complement.
GAAATGTCAGGTGACAGGTCAAACAAAAGTAAACAAACAAACAGTAGTTTGGTTTAGCCAATGTCAGAACTCGGAGCAGTTAAATGATCATTCATTAATGTGGCGTGTTTGTCATGAAACAATCGTGTTATCGTAGCGTGTTATTAGCGGTATGACCAACCGCACAACACAACGGATTGCCAACATGACAACGTTGGATGAGAAAATATGTTCAAGACACATCCTGACCGGTGTAGGCTATTAGCGTTAGCAGTTGCTACAAATAGCATCTGTATCCACAAAGAAAAATACGACGTGGATGTATTGTTGTTTACATCACGTAGCCTATGTAGCAACTGAACCGGTAGAAGAAGACAACGTTTAGGTAAGAAAATCAAGTTTTATTCAACGCTTATTGAACAACTCTAACATAAGCAACTATGGGCTGTATTGTCTCGGTTCTATTCAGGTATCTCAGTTCGGTTCGTGGTCGGAAACTAAAGACTTGGGTCGAGTCGGTTCCGGGTCCAAATATTTCGGATCCATTTGGGTTCGGAACCCGGACTTATGATATAGCTTGGGTCGGGTAGGGTCAGGTTGGTTTCGGGTTTAATTTTCATGGGTCCTTTCGGGTTCGGCTCCATGAAAGTGGACCCGTGAAGACCTCTAGTGTGCAGCTCAAAGGAAATGAGTGATCAACTCAAGGGTTAGACAAGGTTAAATCTTTGATGGGCTTTTACTTGCTGGAAGAGAAACAGGATACAAGACCGGCGCTGAACTCGCCGCCTTCTTGCTGGACAACTACGTGATGTCTTCACATCGGTAGCTGGTTGGCTGTGTTTTGCCGGTGCAGTCTCGTCCACTCGGTAGTTTAGTTTAGCTAACGATTGACTCGGACCAATGTCTCAGCCAACTGACGCCTGTGCACAGCGTGCACTGCAGGAACTACAACACACGGTGGCTACAGCGAGCCGAGCATTTTGTGTTGGTTGGTTCGATGGTTTCTTGAACAAATTCCCAAAACTCAGTTGCTGTTCTTTACAGATTAGCGTGACATTTCTAGGAGTGCCCATCCAGTCTTTTGCCAGGTCTGTGCTTGGTTTTTTTTTTTTGAATGAAAGAATGAATGAAGCATAGAGCATAGTCAATCGCGCAATTAGTCCACCTAGCATGGGAGGTTGGAACAAGCGGTGTTTGTTGTTTTAGGATGCTTTAATGAGTTGCGTGTTTATTTGCAGGGATATGGCATGCAGGCTACATAAACGCATCTTCCACGGTCTCCGCTGATTTCTGTAAAGCTGCGTTGGCCATCGTAAGATTCAGTCGAGTGGTCAGTCTTTGACCCCTGTCCACGTGTTCGCCAGCTGTTGGCTCGTTCTTTTGTTCAGTTTTCATTGCTTTTCGATGCTGCTGTGAGTCGTGCGCGGGGCTTTGTGTTTATTTATGGAGATATGACGTGCAGGCTGCTGCAAAGTAGAATCCTGGGTTTCAGTTGATGCACTTTTACTGCATTTACAACAACAGAACTGCAGCACAGTTCTAGTGCAGTGTTGCTTTATTAATTTATGAGGATTTGTTGACTACTGTCTTGTTGTAACTTAATACGTGGTTGGCAACTTACATAGCTCTCTGTCTACCACATAAGGCTGCCCCCTCCCCCCCCCCCCCCCCCCCCCCGCCCCCCCCCCCCCCCCCCCCCCCCCCCCCCCCCCCCCCCAGGATGACATGCTGGAACCACAATAATGCTAACGCTAACGGAAAACAACAACAGCAGCGTGACTGAATTCACAGCACAAGCGTCGCCCAACATGACATTCAACATGACACCCTAATGATTCCCTTTAGTGCCTCACCGAAATGCCGCCGCTGATGACAGCGCTGTCATCTTAGCATGAATTGTTTCGAGGTTGACCTCGTGCTGAACTTCGCTCCTCCGTTTGGCCTCCCGGCAGCTCCGTCGTTGGCTGTGTGTGTCTCAACGACGGTCAAACAGCTGATGCCGCTGCTGAAGCGAAGCCGGGAGGCGCTCTGCACCTTAACGGACAGATGTGCTCGAGTCGGAGGAGCTGCTGTGAAGGTGCGAGCGCCATGAGCCTCATTTTACCTCCGGACCCCCTGAGCTGTCAGCCTCTGTGATGTATATATCGTGTATGGAGACGTCAGGCCCTCTGATAATTCATTTATCTCAATTTATTTGGGAGTAAAAAGGCATTTGAAGCAGCTTTTAATCTGTTATGAATTTTCTGAAATCAATGTACGTTCATTTAAAAAGAAAAGAAAAAAAAAACTAGGGCTGGGCAACGATTATAATTTTGAATCGCGATTAATCGCATTATTTCCCTGATTAATCACGATTAATCAAATTGTATACGCAAAATCAAATAATTAATTCAAAAGTAGTGTAAAATGCACTTTTATTTAAATGTTCTGCTGCCAAATGAACTAAAGTGCCATAACATTTGTTGTTCAAACACTTTTAACATCAGCACTTGTCACATATTTAGTTCAACTTGTCAGTTGTTACAAATAACCTTGTTTCTGTTGAATCCTCCGTCTGAGAGAACTTTAAAATGAAAATGTCCATGTTAAAGTTCAGTCACTTTACCAATCTGTGTATCATTCATTCTTTCTATTTTCAATTGTCAATCAAAAATTAAAAAAATTAAAAAGTGACATTTTATTACATTTTTCGTTTTTAATCTAACAAAAAAAAAAGAAAAAAAAGCCTTTTTATATATGTATATTTCAATTATAGACTTGGATCAAAAATACGAAATTAAAAAACGGGCCACAGAACTGAATTTGTTTTATAATGGAGGACTGGACTTTCTGTTGTCATTACACATCTGTGCCACTAGATGGAGCCGCACTGCAGTAACCAGCTAGAGAACAGCAGGACAGTGAACACATGGAGCAGATCTGATGGAACATGGAGGAATGACGCTATAGTTTTGTTGCAGTCCAGAATTTTTGTTTTCAAACAGAATTGTTAATATTGCTACCTGAGTTTCTACCCGAACTGTAAAGTTCACTGATTTTTACCGTTTTCCATGTCTGTTTTAGTTTTTTAGCCAATTGTCCTCTGGTTCCGCAGCAGCCAGTAACAGACTTTTCAAAACAAAAGCATGTTAGCAACATGCGTTAACGCGCGATACAATAAATGTCGGTGTTAATAAATGAATGCGTTAACACGATAATAACGTGTTAACTTGCCCAGCCCTAAAAAAACAATCCATATCATCCCATCTTTTTTTGGTTTGTGGATTCAAACCGACTCGTGAACGCTCACAGACGGTGCACACCTGTGTGGGAATCTGTGTGTGTGTTTGTACTCCTCCACAGCTCAGATCAAGCTAATTACTTCATTTCCATCCAGGGAAATGTAGAAACGGCGGGTCAAAGGCTTCCAGAGCGATCAGATACTGCAGCCTCTCTCCCGTAAACGGCCACGGCAGCCGTGCACGGCCGACCGGTTTCCCTCCCGTCGAAGACAAACAGTTTCACCTCGTTGGAGGTATTGTTTTTCTCCACGCTGATGTTGATTACAAAGAGCAGAAGAGAAGGGATCAATTTGTGCTTCCCAACCCCGAGCTAAGCAGAAAATGATAATGAAGGATCTAATTGAAGGATAGGAAACAGATAAGGTGTTTGAGGAACGACGCTGGACACGTGAGCGGCGCTCAAAGTGAAGCACGCAGCACTATTTTCACGATGAACGCTCCTGGTCTGAGTTTAGTTTTAGTCAGAAAAGTAAAGGTTTGCCTAAATAAGGAAGGTTTTGTGACATCGACCAGCTCACATAAAAAGCCAGACCGTGGGAGGTGTCGTTACGGTTCGCCAACAGGAGGCGTTGGTGCTTCGGTGCATCTGGAAGGGTGCAAGCCCCCCCCCCGTGACTTCCTATCCCGCACCAGAACCGCAGATGACTCCGTTCGTCATTAGATATTCACACGAGCCTCGAGCTCGGCGTGAGAGCCGCCGCCTCTCCGCCTCCTGCCGCGATCGCCCGTCTCCGGCGTCTAGACTCACACCTTTCACTCCCTTCGCCATCAAACCCACACATCAAGACCCAGTGTGGGACCACACAACGAGCCGCCCGCCAGTATACCTCTGTTGTCGCAGGCGGCAGGCGCTGATTAGTCAGGATGTCACCCATGTGGTCCATCTTATCGCACAAAGGGTCTGTGTTCATGACAAGTGCGGAAGCGCCGCGTGAGCTCGTTCCCACTTGGTGACGGAGGGAAAAAGTGCTGCCACGATAACGGCTAATTTGCAAGGCTCTATCACGGTGAGGTAATGCTTTAAGCTAAGTCTTCTTCTTCATCAGTGACTGGTGAAATGGCTTTGTTTTTCAGGAGGGGGACACAGTTCAACTTGATCCACAGTTTCCTAAGCATCAGGGATGCTACCCTGACTGTCTAACAGACTGGTAAGAAGCAAAAAAAAAAAAAAAAAAATAAAGATGTAGGCAGAAGGAGATTATTCAAACTCCACAGAGGAAAGTTCCAGCCTCCGTTTGAACTGGGACGTCTTGCGTTTCAAGGACATCACTCAACGTGGTGCTGTCCTGTGTAGGTGGTTTATCTGAGTTCCCAGCAGAGGTACGGGTTGTTTTTTTTTTTATTCAGGCATCGCAAGAATGTGTGTGATACAGTCAGTGTTGTCCACGAGAGTCCCAGATGAGACAAACACAAACAGGTGAAGTTGTGCTTGCAATAAAATCAGATACATACACTCACACATACACTATTGCTGAAAGTATTTGCTCATCCATCCAAATGATCAGAGTCAGGTGTTCCAGTCACTTCCATGTCCACAGCAATGGCGGAGCTTCAGGGGAGGCTGGGGGGGGGGGGGCAGTACTCCCCCGGCCCGGGTCCTAGAGGGCCCGGTGAAAGACGAAGAAACAGGCCTTTCCCCAACTGTCGGTTACACCGTGCACATTACTGGATACAACAACTTCTGCGAAGAATATGATGCGTTACATACGAGGTTATATATATATATATATATACTGTATATAGATTCCCCCAGCCAGAATGAGTCATGGTTGGTCAAAAAAATATAAGACTGACTTTGGTCATGTAGGTTTATTCAACACAGTGAATTAAATGTTGTGCTGCATGGCCATCTTCATGTTCACTCTCACAGTTAACTTATTTACAAGTGGATCGCCGGTAAGATCTCCAAATGTATTTTGGGTAAAATCGTCATCAACAGCCGTCCATCAGCGTCATCATCAGTCACGAGTCAACAGAGTTTATGTGGTGCAGGATAGGTGGATAACAGATTAATTAAATAATGAGTGACAGTTCATACAAGCATAAAAGTGGAGCAAAAAAATGCAAAGAAAAGGAAAAAAAAGAGTGCAGGAAAAGACTAAACTAAAAAAGCTGGATACATATCCTCCTGGAGATGAACCTGACATTGTTGGCAGCGAGTCAAGCCCACCAGAACTGGCACCAGATTTACAGGTACAATTACTCACAATCACTGTCACTGAAAACAATATGTGAGTTAGTTGTAAACTGTTGATGTGGTTGTTATCGGAGTAGCCCCCCCGTCTAACGTTATTATTAGGGGCCAGGTAGCCTAACGTTGTTATTAGGGGCCAGGTAGCCTAACGTTATTATTAGGGGCCAGGTAGCCTAACGTTATTATTAGGGGCCAGGTAGCCTAACGTTGTTATTAGGGGCCAGGTAGGCTAACGTTATTATTAGGGGCCAGGTAGCCTAACGTTATTATTAGGGGCCAGGTAGCTAACGTTATTATTAGGGACCAGGTAGCCTAACGTTATTATTAGGGACCAGGTAGCCTAACGTTATTATTAGGGGCCAGGTAGCCTAACGTTATTATTAGGGGCCAGGTAGCCTAACGTTATTATTAGGGGCCAGGTAGCCTAATGTTATTATTAGGGGCCAGGTAGTCTAACGTTATTATTAGGGACCAGGTAGCCTAACGTTATTATTAGGGGCCAGGTAGCCTAACATTATTATTAAGGACCAGGTAGCCTAATGTTATTATTAAGGGCCAGGTAGGCTAACGTTATTATTAGGGGCCAGGTAGCCTAATGTTTTTGTTGTTCTCATGGTTTGTTAGACTTCATGTCGGTTTTGTCGAGTTACTCTTGCAAAAAGGCTCGTACAACAACGTGCTTGGAGTTGGTATTTATTAACAGCAATGGAAACACATCAGAACTAAGTACCGAGCAGAATGAATGAATGAATGAATGAATGAATGAATGCCGGTAGCTACTACAACAATAACTGGTGCGTCTCCCGCGTGACGTCACATCCGCATACCGCCAAATACATTTTAGACAATATATTATTCCATAATCCTACAGGTTTGATTGATTTCAAAATGAAATGGTCGCTCTTTGTGGTGATGAACTCTTACATTAAATGCTTTGAGTTATGTGTCAAAAATGTAGTAATGCTTGTAAGCTCCACTGTTGCGGGCATGTGTATGTTGTAAAACGATGTCATCACAAGCTTTATTGGGCTTAAAGCGAAAAATAAGCTATCACTGTATAATACTGACATGAGAAATAAAGGTCAATACAAAAATTTTAAAAAAGCAAATACATGTCTAGATAGTTGCCTTTTATCTCTAAGATCTTTAGATGCACAAAGGAAGGAAAAAACTGGATCAGACACATGAAGCCACAATGGAACAGATGTGCATTTGCATTAAAAAATATGATATAGAGCAAGAAAAGATAAGAGGAGAGATTCAGGGGTTAAAAAAAAGAAAAGAAAATTTTAGGGTCTTGCAGCTGACCACGTTGCATGACAGCAGCAGCAGCAGCTCAGCACCTTCGCACATGCAGCAGCCAGTTCAGTCGATTGTACCGGACGCGACTGAAATCCATAGAGCGTCCTGATGAAGCTGTTCTCCGTACGGCCCGCTGTCGCCGAGGAAAGGTGGGCGGATGCTGTTCTTCCTTCAGAGTTTCACCCAGAGGGATTACAGAGACTCACTCCGACTGTCTGAACACGAACGCCGGGGGGGTGCGAGCGGTTTCGAGCCCTGTTACACACCGAGACACCACGGAAATACATCATATAGATTTAACTTCTGGTTTTTCATCTCTCAGCTCTCCAGCCATCCGTGATTTAAACCCAGTCATGTGAGAATACTGACGCGGTGACATCATATAATCACAAAAGACTCGTCAATGCGTCGTTGAGCTAATTCTGGCTCATCAGTGGTGTGTCGTGGTCCGCGTCCCTTTTCCTTAAGTGCTCTAACTGATTTTAATGAATAACCTGAAACATGAGCAGCAGCTCCATCTGCGATACCTCATGATCAATATTTTATTGACGTGGACTGTTTTGGCTTGTTTCAGCGCCGTGCGTCCAGTCCTGCAGGTCGCTGTGGGAAACATCCCCGAACGCAGCGGGTCCACGCATATTTCCAGTTTCTGAATTCAGGCGGCAGAACTGTAGACGCCGCCGTTTCACGAGGCTAAAAATCCATGCGGAGAGGTCTCATCAGCCAAGTGGAGAGAAAACAGCGGAGGGCCATGAGCGAGGGCCCATTTTCATTTTAATCAGCAAGCTTGTTGATTCAGTTGGCTATGAGCGCTCTACAAACAAAACCAAATGGCAGCCGTTGGCACCATCTGAGACTTTCGGCAGAGAGATGAGAGAACATACATACGGAGGGGAGTTTGGGAAATCAAGGTTTCATTAAGCTAGCCAAACAGAGCAAAATCCAACACCTACAACCGCTACCGATGAAACCTGGATGGTTCGGGGTCCTCGCAGCACATGTGGCAGCGACTCAGAGGAGCAGAGAGAAGCAGGAAGATGGATGACAATCGTTTTAATTTCACTTTAAATGAAGAATTTCCCCGTTGTCTCTTTGAGTCGGTCCGTATGTTCGGTGACTGGGGAGCAACTTACGTCTGCGTGACATGTTAAGAGTCAGAATGAAGATGAATGGACTCCTTCAATACCTCTAATGTCACATCACCTCCAGGATTAATAACAGCTTCATCCGTCGCTCTCGTTTGTTCCAAAAGCACGGAGCTAATGGGGTTTTAGCATTAGCGACGCGGGAGGACTGTGATTTTCACTGCGCCTGCAGAGGGTCACGCTATCCGGCTATTAGACTACATGCTAACAAGTAGGCGCCTTTGCACCTGCGATAAATTGAAAGAACATCAAGCATCTGAGCTGAAAGCAGCCTGACATTTTACCCAGAGTCCTTTTTTCCATTATCTGAAGGCGTGCGTCCCCCGCCGTCTCGCTCCTCTCCCCCGTCTTTCACCTTTTCCTTGCACTATATTTGCTCTTCCACTCTGAGATCACTCTTTGTTTCTTCAGGAGCGACGGAGCTGCCGTTCGATACATCTGAGAAAAGGAGACAGCAAACTGAAGGAGTGTATTTAAAGATTTCACTTTCTCATAATTGCTTGCGTTAATTAAATTGTGCGCTTGATGTACGGGGCTGGTTTCACACGGACCGACTGTCGCTTATGTCTGAGTAGCTTAATGGTCGGACGGAGAAATCCATCTGTCGCATGAAGCGGTTTAAAACGGACTTGTTGAGTTCTCGCAAAGTAAAAACATTAACCAAACGACCTGCAAAATGTGACTATTTCTAACTGTCTTAAAGGTAACCTGATGCTGCTTCTGTACGTCCTCCTCCTACAGCTCAGTGGCGTCATCCTGTTATATCAGGAAACAGAAGAGCTACTTCAGTCCAGCTGTTTCAGCGTCTCAGACCATCAGGATGAAACACCAGCACAGATCTGACCAAACTCTGAATTCATCAGCTTACACGGTGAGCAAAAAAGAAAGTACCAGGATGTAATAATAACTCTAGAACAGCCATTCCCAAACTTCAGAATACCAAGGCCCAATTTGAAATGTGAAAAATCTCCCACCGAAACAGCTGTGATCAACATACAGGACTGGAAGCTACATTCCAATATTAATATATACAGTACACTTGTCATATTAAGTTAAGATGACAGTAGAATAACACTTAACTGGTTTGTTTTGTTACTTCTTAATGTTTTTAAATCATGTTGTTAATATTTTACAGTAATTAAAAACGTATTTAAAAAAGATCGAAGGATTTAAAACATATTTGTTTAATTTTAATGACGTCTCACGGCCCACCTGCAGTACCGCGACGCCCCACCAGGGGGCCGCAGCCCACACTTTGGGAATCACTGCTCTAGAAGAAAAATAAATCCTCTTTATATGCATTCTGTACACATAAAACTTTATAATGACCTCACTTCACATGTGAGAGTATATGGGTACGGACACGTTTATGCTTTACACCCCTCCCCCAACACCCCCCCTCTACTGTCAACACAATCAATCGATAATGTTTACATCAATTCTCCATATACAGGTCTATAGCTCGGTAGAAGGTGTTCATCCAGTTTTCATGTTAGTAGTTTCTGCTTCCTACATTTTATCTTTTGAGTTTGTTTGCTGTCACAACACAATCCACTACACAACACCCCTCACACTTCACAACCCAGCACACACCACACCCTCACTGTCCTGTGTCTCTTAAACTGTCTCATCTTTAAATGTTTCACTGCTGGTGTTTTTTAGTCCTCTCGGATGAAATCAGGATTTAAGATGTTAGTAAAGATGTTAGAATTTACTGCCAGAGAGGACTGATGAAGGACACATTCACCCTTCACAAAAAGTCTGCTATAAGATTAAATTGCATAAACATACTAGATGGTTTTGCTAGACGATGGCACTAACCATGAATGCAGACACAAAAAAAGAAGAAAAAAATGACCCCAATTTGTCTGTGGGGATGCTATCCACGACGTTGCTTAAGTGGAATTACATTTTTGAGTCCTGTCAGAGGCTTTAAATAGCTTTATTTTTACTGTGGCTCCTTCAGGGTCAACATTAACTGGCATTTTGCTGCAAACACTCACTCAAAACTGCTTTGGTTCATGTCAGTTAAGTTCACACTAACAGATAATAGACCCGGGGTTGTTTTAGCTCCGTGATGCTACTTTAAAACTGCACGAATAAGGACGCTGATGAGCAACACATGACACGCCACCCTCTGTTATCTACCTTCACAATAAGAGAAAACTTTAGCTTAGATTCAGTTAAATAAAAAACACTGCACGGTTCTTCAACAGAGACTGACTTTACCTTAAAAAAAAGAAAAAAGAAGATTTTTAGTTTTATTATTGTGCCACCAGTACATAAAACCATCTGAAACAGTGCGCGCTGTCATTTTTCTGTTATGTAATAATATGACCGTGTGATTTATTTCTAAATCCAACAAAGCACAGTCTTAAACTGCCTCATGATGGCTTTATACTCAGTCATATTTCACCGGTTTTTGCAAAGCACATTTGTCAGAACAAAGTGCAGCCACCGTTGCTGCCGTGGGTTTATTTACGCTATCGTTGATCAAAAGCGCGACGGCTCATAAACACCGTTGTTCTGTGAGAGGCGACGCAACCGCTGCGATAAGACCTTTTAGGCCTCGATGTCCGTGATAAGCGGCTGCCGCACAGCCTCTGAACTCTGACGGGCGTTCGCGGAGGGATTTAACGGGCTGCGACGTGAGGAAATTGTCGGGACAACTACGGGAAATCTGTGCTGATATCGGACGACTCCGAGGCAAAGACACGGATCCTCTCCCGCCGATTAGATCGAAGCGTTCCCGCTCGTCTCAATTGAACTCCTCCGACCCGCCTCTGCTGAAAACTTCAGCTCTATTAAACCAGTGACGACCCTTTCACGGCCACGGATGCGAAATATACGGCGGTGCACGCTGCGCCCATCAACCGCCGGCTGAATTAAACGCTATTCAGCCAAACCAAGTTTCAGTGATTAAACACTCAAACTCTTGAACACACGGCCGCTCAAGTACTGAGCACAAAAAAAGAAAAAGGACACGCTCTGTTAAAAAGAGAACGACAGAATACATTATTGCATAACGTTATTGTGTCTACGTCTATTGAGGTTGCAGATGAGGCCGCTCAGACGTCCTGAAAAGACCTTGAGTCTCATACGCTCTTCATGCTCCCGGCAAGTATTTGTTGAAGGTAACGTCTGGATTATAAAACTTCACTGGAATGAATGCTGGGTTTGCGTCGTGTCTCCTTGCACTCGTGTTGTTTGCTACCAGCGTAGAGGTGGAGACGCTGCCGTGACCTGCAGAGACGTCGGCCGTGAGACGGCGAAGCGGTTGCGTTCGGGCTAAAGCCGATGTTGTTTCCTCATTAAAGCTTGATCAATGGAGGATCAGATCGATGAGCGGATCTATGAAATCTCACCACTTCCCGTCCCCGCTGATATCTGAGACTGAAGAAAAAAAAAATACGTGGAAAGGAAAAATGTGATTTGCATGGATGTTTTCCGCTGGAGCCTAAACAATAAGTCAGTCGCTCCCAGTGAAGAGAGAGCTTTTGTGGCCGGATGCAACCAGAAAGCTGCTTGTTTTTTTTTTTTTGTTTTTTTCTTTCTAGTGAACACCAGATTCTTCTGCTGCAACTGATCATATCGCCAGAAATTGTCATCCTGGTAACCAAAAAAACCCTAACCCTAACCCTGGGCTCTGCTTATATGACATGTCAGACAGCAAATATCCAACCAAAGCTCATCCTTGGGGGGCCAAACCCAAAGATTTTATCCCCAGGGAATGAAATGAGGGGAGCATCTTTAGGGATGTTGTCATGGGGCCAATTCCAATTCCTCCCTTAACCCTCAATCTAAACCCTCAATTTCAAAAATGCGGGCTCCCACTAAGGGCAAGTGCTGTCGCGATTCTAAGAACGTCAAATTGAGGGACGAGTTTGAGGGCTGTATCACCCTCAAACTTGAGATTCTCCGGCACCACCCTTGGAAGTAAGGGCTACCCAGAAGGCACTGGGTAAATTAGCCGAGACATCTTCGAAAAAGGATGGTGACAAAAAAAGCTAGCTACAAACATAAGTATCTTCGTATATCTTAAAGATATAAATGTTACGAAACCATCTTATTGTCTTTGTTTGAGACTTTTTTCATGGATTAACATCGTTGTTGCGTAACATTAATTTTTTTACTTTACGATGTTTGCTGCCGGCGGTCCCGGTCGGCGGCCGGCTTCATGTTACTTGTATACCTTGTTGTGTAGCGACGGAGGACTGAATAATGTATCCTCTATTGTGTTATTTGCTAATATTATTTGGAGAATATACGGCGCTCTTTTCAATGTTATCCCTGTGTCACTTCAGGAAATACAGAGACAACACGGGCTCTGATACATTTCAGTCTAAAGACGTAACTGCACTCGAGAGGTGTCCCATTTCTAAGCCACAAGATAGTCCTTACAATTACTTTCGAGGGTTAAGATTTGAGGGTTAAGAGAGGAATTGGGATTCACCCTAAGTGTCAGGGCTATGTCGTGACTTAGAACTGGGACACCCCTTGAGTGCAGTTACATCTTCAGACTGTGGGGGGCGGCCTTACGCCAAAGCTACGTCCAGTCTGTCAAGTAAATGACGGCTACGAAGAAGAAGAAGAAGACTTAAAAGAGGAATAAGATAATATAAATATATGTAACGAAGACAGTAAGATAGTTTCGTAACATTTATATCTTTATTAACTACGAAAATACTTACATTTGTAGCTAGCTTTTTTTCTGCGCCATCCTTTTCAAAGACGTCTTGGCAAAAATACGCAATGCCTTCTGGGTAGCCCTTACTCCCAAGGGCGGTGCCGGAGAATCTCAATATTGAGGTCGATACGGCCCACAAACTTGTCGTTCTAAGAGTCGGGGTTGGCACTTGCACTTCACGGGAGCGCACATTTTGAGACTGAGGGTTGAGATTGAGGGTTAAGGGAAGAAGTGGACGTCACCCATGATCACATACACAGATACACGTCAGAGCTTATGATTGTTGTTTGAAGCAGAAAAATGCAAAGCTCGGAAAACTACTTGGCCGAGTGAAGCTCACTTTCTCGTAATCCGTCTTCGTTCGGCCTTTCAAGGCTGAGATCATCAGCCGTCAGACGACCCGACGCGTCAACAGACGAACTTCTGCCGTGTTTTGTTTCCTCCCGTGTCTCATTCAATTCTGGGAGAGATAAAGCCGACAATTTAATACATCTTCCCGAGGCTACGGCTGCACTCGGTGGACTCTCGCTCTCTGTCTAAAGAAACTTTTTTCACTCTCTTGACAGTTTGAAGGGAGGCGAGCTGATGGAGGATGGGGAAGGCTCGGGGCCGAGGCTGCAGACGGACAGCTGACGGACACTTTGTGACCCTTCTGGGACTCGCCGCGCTCGTCTGCTTTAGCTTGTTGCGCGAGTCACTGCTTTTTAATCTTAAAGTCAGAGCTAATGTGGTGTCGGAGTCACAAACACAGAAGTGTTTTAATGTGTTAAACTATGCGCCGAGACGTCTCAGAGGGCTTGATGCGACGTCACTTCAATGGGACTGTGTTATCTATATTTTATACACTTCATGCAAACATAGTTAAAAAGAAAGCATATCTTTATTCGAGAATAAGCTCTTTTTTTTCTCTTTCCCATTAAGCTTAAACTTGGAACCTGTGGACAACTGAGTCCCAAGGTGATCGAGCGTTTCTCCGGCGTAGCATTTGCGCCGCCAATTAGCAGACGTTTCATGAGTCAGCTGTAAAAATCCAGCGTTGGACCACTTAAATGTCCGCGGCCACCGGCTCGTTGCTCACATTCCCGAAAAATACCGTTGTGAGACACGCCGTCAGAGCTGTTTTGGGATGTTTGCTTTGTCAACAAATCAATTTTGAAGCGTTTGGGCGTATTGTGTTTCTTAAAACGGACACCGGTGGCCTCTGAAACAGCCCTGAATAAATGTCAGCCTCTCGGTTTTTTTCTGGGCATTACCCGCTGACCCGTGAGGAAGCCCCTCTCACAAAACATCTCCCTGCTTTCGCAGAGCGGGACTGTTAACATGCTGGATTGAACATCGAATTCCTTTTAGGAGGCTAAAAACCTCCAGCGGTCCCGTACAGGCTGTCCTTTTTTTCTTTTTAATCACTACCTTTCTGAGTAATGGTTTCACTGGGAATAGATGTAAACCAAGCCCAGTTAGGGAAATTGCTCGACAGAGAGCTTTTTCCGAGGGTCTCCTGGTGCTCCGGTGAAGGGCCTCGGCTAATAAGTCTTATAAGGACATAAAACATATGTCCAACAGAGGGAGGAAGGACTGAGTCGAGCATCTGCAGGATGGAGAATCCAAGCAGAGCCTTATGTTATTTCCAAAATTCACCAATTAAGAATTGGTTATTAAAAGACAGAAAAAGCTTGCAGATTCCTCCTATGCCTTATCTCCTTGTCGTTAGTGTTAGAGCAGCAGATTGGCACAATTACCGGCAGCAGCAGGTTTGTAAGTTGGGCTAATTAGTGTGTGGAAATGACTGTGGTGGGTAAGGATGGATTTGCATGAGCACACATTCGTCCTTTGCCAATAACCCTTTTCTGCTTAGACAACCGGCCAAGAAGAAATAAGTGTTCAAGTGTTTTTTTTTTGTTTTTTTTCCTCGTCAAAAGCATGAGATGTACGGCACATATTCTTAGACACGCATGCTCTGGTGAACAGGCGTAGCTAGCGAAAACATAGAAGCAAATTAAAAAAAAAGACTTTAAAAGACGCGCAGCATTGCGACGGAGTCGTGCACATTGGTTCGCTGCTGCTGGATTCATGCTGGCGACGTTCGCCGAGCTTGTGTCGAAGCAAAAAGAGCCTGCACTGCCATCCAGTGGTTGGTGGTGGAAATGCAGACTGACGATTATGCACAACTATAAACACCGGGATGAAACCGGAATAAAAGCTGTGTCAGAGTGGGTGGGGAGAGGAAAGCACGGAGAAGGAAAAGAGCAGCTCATGATCCGAGGCAGTGCTGTGGCTGTCCAGTGGGCGGGGCTTACCGGCGTTTACTGGTGACGTGACTGCCAACTGAAGTAGCAGGATCAAGGGTGAATTCCAATTCCTCCCTTAACCCTCAATCTCAACCCTCGCCCTTAACCTTCAATATTTTGTCCTCAGTTTTGGCCTTTAGAGTAAGTGTAAGGGCTATCTCGTGACTTAGAAATGGGACACCCCTTGAGTGCAGTTACATCTTCAGACTGTGGGGGGCAGCCTTACGCCAAAGCTACGTCCAGTCTGTGAAGAAAACAACAAGAAGGAGAAGAAGACGTAGAAGAAGAATAGGATACTATAAATATATACAGTGGTACCTCTACTTACGAACGTCTCTACATACGAAATTTTTATTAGGTTATGAAACGCCTCAACGGGAAAATATTGCCTCTCGTTACGAAAGAAATTTCAGGATACGAAAGGCAAAAATACAGTAGCGCTGCTACTCGCAGCTCCCAGAGTTTACCGAACGTAAATATACTTGTCGGCTCTGTATCTCGGTTTGAAAGCGGTGCGTCCGAGCTGCTCTGCCATTGGCTATCGCTTAGCATCTTCGTGGCATCCCATTGGCTAGGAGGGCCCCTTGTCTGTATGAGTGTAACCCAGCAACCCAGGTAAACGAACAATGTTTTTGTCGCCGTTTGTCTGTCTGTCTGTCTGTGTTCAAGATAACTCAGAAAGTTAAGTTTGATTGAAATTTTCAGGCGTTGTCGGAAATGTGAAAAGGAAGAACTGATTTCATTTTGGGTGTGATCCGGAAGAAATTCTGGATTCTGGATCACTTTCAAATTTTCGATAATTGTTGCGCTTGGTGGAGGTCTGCGTCCTCCGAGTGCTTTTCTAGTTCTAACATGTATTTCTTACAGGTTTTTATGTCATTTCATGTATTATTTATAATTTATTTTAAAAAATTTATATTGAAATTTTTGGGGGGCTTGGAATGGATTAGGGCATTTACATTGGAAAATGCATCTCTACTTACGAAATTTTCAGGTTACGAAAGTACTTCCAGAACCAATTAATTTCATAAGTAGAGGTACCACTGTATAACGAAGACAATAAGATAAGTTTCGAAATATTTATATCTTTATTAACTACAAGAATACTTACATTTGGAGCTAGCTTTTTTAGGCGCCATCCTTTCCGAAGACGTCTAGGCAAAAATACGCAATGCCTTCTGGGTAGCCCTTACTTTACTGAGGGCGATGCAGCCCTCAAACTTGTCCCTCAACTTGACATTCTAAGAATTGGTACAGGCACTTGCACTTCACGGGAGCGCACATTTTTGAGATTGAGGGTTGAGATTGAGGGTTAAGGGAGGAACTGGAATTCACCCCAACTCTGGGGCGTCGAGGGCCACACTGCTGCAAAACTGTCGAGGCAGCAGTTCACAGCGCAGATAGATAATGAGGCTAAACAAACCGCGGAAGCTAGTTAGCGCTCAGTTAGCCATGTCTGAGCGTTACTGGTCCGTTACTGGTTACCAGTAACAGCAATAACGTGTCTCACTGTATGACAAGAACAATATCCATGCGGTTTTTCTGCATGTTTTATTAAGTCTGCCTCACTAAAAATGTAGAGAAATGCAATATTTGAACTTTTAAACCCATATTAAGCCATGTGCCACAGTGATGTTGATTTTCTAAATGGAAAAAAAGGAAGCTATATATTAAATTTCTGTAACATAAGACTCAAGAATAGAAAACGTTGAGCAAATTTCAAATCATCTCCACAGCAACAAAAGGCAGCCATGTTTTTTTGCCGTCGACTGCCGCAGATAAAACAGAGCCTTGAAATAGTAACGGGAGACAATCCATGATCAGTCAGCGGGGACTATCTATTATTATAAGAGTCTCCAGAAGAGCACGGACAAATTTTCATTAGTGCAACAGAGCCGGATGATGTAGGTGCCTGACGGCAGGCGGAGCAACAGCGATCAAAGAAAAAGTCAACTCCAGACTACAGACGTTGCTGTAAATATAGCCAGTGTGTAGGTGGTCCAAACTGCTTGCAAATGAATAACAAGCGCAGGCATGACCCGAGAAAATCAAGAGGAGGATGCAGGAGGATAGTGCAGCATAAAATACTGCACGGCAACAGCATCTCTGTCACTGAAAGTGTCCTGCAGGCACCCACGGCACTTCTTGCATGAAAACTTCATCTGCGAAAAGATGAAAAATAAGTTAGAAACAAAAAAAAAACCATCCTGATGACAAACACAGAGCTTTATTGGCGGCATCCCCTCGTGGGCAGCGGCATCCCTCAGCCGTCTAATTGGATGGTGGCTGACATTTGCAGAGCAGGGTGTCGCGAGTGCAGAGGCCCAGGTCGCTGCCACACAGATGCATCATGCTCTGCTGATTCATGCGGCGCCGTTACTCTCCTCCGGAAAAAGGAAAAAACTCCCAGTCACGCTCCGCGGAGCCGAGCACCTCTCGGTTCACTTTCTCTGTAACATTAAACGCCGTTCAGCCGGCCGGCACGTTCTCACCCACCGGCGTCCGAGCGCACAGCCTCGACTATTAACCTCCAGCAAATGTCACAAGGTTCATTAATCAGCTTAATAGATATTATAGTGCTTGGAACTCATCTCTATCATAGTGTAATTAATTTCCTTGCATCAAAGATGAGAATTGAGACGAAAAAAAAAAGCAGGAATAATGTCTGTTTATGCTGTTTGGGATGCAAGAAAATGTGTTCCTGTATCCCAAAAATAAACTGCAACCTGCAGTCATCTATAATGCCGGTACACCTTGTCTCTTTATTTCACTTTGTAAAAAACACAAAAAGTTCCCTAATTTACCCGTGAAACGCATTCCTCACCTCACATATTCTGTTCAGCGGAGTAAACAGAGCATTAATAGATGCATAACAGGGTCAAAAGTGCATGTAAATTAGGCTCCAGTGCCGGCTGAATACAGTGATCCCTCGCCAATTCACACTTTAAGTTCCGCGGTTTTAGTTGTTCACAGATTTTTCAGAAATATATAAAATGATTTAAAAAATCGCGGAAACATCACAGGATGTTGTGCGCGTTCTCTCACAGAGAAGAAATGTTGTGAGCCAGCCTGGCCCCTTTAAGAAGGTGGCCTTATGGGTAATGGAGTGTGTGTGTCGTTGGACGGCAGAATTGCAGATTTACATTCTCTGTTAACCGACAGGAGCCCAACAATACAACCTGTGTGATGTCACAAGTTCCTGCAGTGCCAGAATAAAGTGCTCGTTCCATGCAGAGAAAACCGGACTTTTTCTTTTGTTGTTGTTAGCGTGTTAGCCGCTAATTACGAGCCAAAAATAGCACAATACCAGCGGTTTCTTTACTACGGTTCAGAGACCAGAGGCTGTGAAGGTAACAGAAAGACCACAGTTGAGCCTTTGTCTTGTTTCGCTGCAGTGACTCGCTACTTTTTTGCGGATTTTAAACATATTTTAAACACATTTTTTAGTCTCGGGGGGCTCCGGGTCCAGGTCGCTGATTTTGATTCTTGCGGGGGGGCGCGGTTCCCATTAACCACGAAAGATAAGGGATCACTGTACTGAGTGAGTTCAAGGTCTTAACTATATTTTTTTTAGTTGGCTCCAGTAACATTTGACTTAAGTAACATGTACTTGAATGTTAAAATGAGTTGATGCTGAAGATGACCACTCTTGAAAAAAAAGAAAAAAAAAAAAAAAAAAAATAAAAAAAGTATACCAGCGTTGGTATCAATATTATCGATATTTGGATCGATCCGCCCACCTCTACTGTTTATGCTGTTTGGGATGCAAGAAAATGTGTTCCTGTATCCCAAAAATAAACTGCAACCTGCAGTCATCTATAACACCGGTACGCTGGTGTCTTTTTATGTCACTTTGTAAAAAAAAATGTTCTCTAATTTACCCGTGAAACACACTCCTCACCTTGCATATTCTGTCCGGTGGAGTAAACAGATGCCACGCGGCACACCGGGGTCAAAAGTGCAGGTAAATTAGGCTACAGCGCCGGCTGAATGTTACAGAAACATATTTTGTAATAGTTCACGCGTGCTAATGCTAAATAGCGTGAATAATTGGGGGTTTAAATTTAGTTTGTACTTTCCACGCGCGGCCTCGTGGCGGTTCAGTGTTCGTCTCCGGAGGATCGTCATTAACCTGTGGATTAGCGTCATAAATAATCATGAAGGCAACCGGTCGAGTTAAATCCATGTAACAGCTCCCTCATGACTGCTGCTATTCTAATCTCCTCTTGAGAAAAGGATAAAAAATAAAAAATAAAAGAGTGAAAGAAGGGGAAAAGGTTGGAGAGGCAGCACAACAGCGGCGGAGATAGATGGCGACTAAGAGACACGCCGTTAAATACTTAATGACATTTGTGTGTAGTCTGCGAACGTAAGGTGACCCCGCGTGTTCATGTGTAATTTATCGCCGGGAAACCCTGTTTCTCTGCGGTGTGTTGGTGAAATATAACACACGTGCGCCGATGCGAGGGAAAGGTTAATGTGTTTTTTCTCCACATTTCACCCAGTTCTGCGTCCCCGCGGCGGCGTTCACCTCAAAACTGCAGACGGACGAGACGCCTTCACATCATCTGCTTCAGTCGTCCAGACAGACGAGCGGCATCGACATTTAATTGTCTGGCACATTTTACACGACTTTTACAAACTTCTAACTGCACTATTTACCACTCTGCTGCATTGATCCTTTTTTTTTAAAGCAGTCTATAATCACTGGGATCCAGAAGGACTAGTGGTAGTTTTGGTTTGCTCCACTACGGGGAATAAAGAGCCTCTTTAAAATATTAGATATGCAACATTAATTACCTCATCAGTCTATTAAAGTGATGACATTCAGTCATTTGGACATTGATCTCTGTCCCTGCCTTTAATACAAGACTGGAGAGTAAATCAGGTGGGATATAGTTGATAAGATCTAAAAAAACCAAAAAAAACACTTATTTTTCACAGCATCATGTCATTGTGAAGCAGTTGTAAGACACAGCAGCAGTGGAAGGAAGCGGCTAAGCTAATCGCTGCCTCGCCTGTAAAATCAGAGAGAGCAGAAGGTCCATTTACGGCCAAACACTTTTTAAACAGTTTTTTTTTTTCTTTTTCCTGTTAATTTGGCTCAGATGCAGAGAAGAAAATAACTCGGGCTGATCGCGCAGAAGGAAAGTTTGGACGGGGTCATAAACTAACCAATCTGATTTGTTAATGAGATCTGTTGGATTCCTCTAAACCAGCAGATCATGAACCAAATCAGTGGAATAATCAGCAGCTCAGACGGGATCCTCGTTAGAAGTAACAGGTCATGAGGTGGTGGTGGTGGGGGGGTCATACAGACATGACAACATGACAATAACTGGATCCACCATCATACTGTAGTGTCCGATGATATGGTCTTTAGCTCTTTATCATAAATTTTGACTATGTTCTTAAAGTCAACGAGTTCAAGACATTTGTCAGAGTCAATGAGTTCATTCCTTTTCTGTTTTAGGAATTTGGGTCGATGTTGGTGTGTGAATATTCCCTGTACGTATTCTGTCAGTGTATTGTTTAGGTTATAGAGATATACAGTGGTACCTCTACTTACGAAAGTTTCAGGTTATGAAACTACTTCCAGAACCAATTCATTTCGTAAGTAGAGATACCACTGTATATATATATATATATATATATGTATATATATATGTATATATATATGTATATATACGACCTGTATACGGAGGCTACGACGACCTGTATACGGAGGCTACAGCCTGTATACGGAGGCTACAGCCTGTATACGGAGGCTACAGCCTGTATACGGAGGCTACGACCCGTATATGGAGGCTACGACCCGCATACGGAGGCTACGGCCCGTATACGTAGGCTACGGCCCGCATACGGAGGCTACGGCCCGTATACGTAGGCTACGGCCCGTATACGGAGGCTACTACCCGTATACAGAGGCTACGGCTCGTATACGGAGGCTACGACCCGCATACGGAGGCTACGGCCTGCATACGGAGGCTACGGCTCGTATACGGAGGCTACTACCCGTATACAGAGGCTACGGCTCGTATACGGAGGCTACGACCCGCATACGGAGGCTACGGCCTGCATACGGAGGCTACGGCTCGTATACAGAGGCTACGACCCGCATACGGAGGCTACGGCCCGTATACGTAGGCTACGGCCCGTATACGGAGGCTACTACCCGTATACAGAGGCTACGGCTCGTATACGGAGGCTACGACCCGCATACGGAGGCTACAGCCAGTATACGGAGGCTACAGCCCGTATACGGAGGCTACTAAGCCCGTATACGGAGACTACGGCCCGTATACGGAGGCTACGGCCCATATACGGAGACTACGGCCCGTATACGGAGGCTACGGCCCATATACGGAGGCTACGGCCCATATACGGAGGCTACGGTCAGCATACGGAGGCTACGGTCAGCATACGGAGGCTACAGTTGTCCTCAGCGGTTGCAGGTTCAACTCCTGGTCTGGAACGCTTTGCTTCATGTACCCCCCCCCTCTCTGCGTTGTTAATAAAGGCCACTGGAGCCACAAAAACCTTTGGCTGGTTCAGGGTTAGGGACTGAAAAACATTAGTGATCTGTAGGAAAACTAAACCTGATTTACTTTATTCAAGGTCGAGATCAAATGTATCCATATAGCACATTTAAAAACAACTAAGGTTGACCAGAGTGCTTTACAGGAAAAACATAAATAGTGCACATTAGAAAACAGACCAAAGACACTAAAACAAAGCACTAAAACCTAAAAAATAAAATATAACAAGACGTCGAGGCTCAACCTGAACTGAAAGTCAGCGAGTAGAAATTCAATTCTTTTCAATAGGACAATATTTTCAATTCAATAGGACTCCTTCTAAATCGTTCCTAGATGGGTGTGGCTTTCACTTCAGCTCGTTCAAGGAGTCCCGCTTCTCCTCCTACGATGTAACTTGAGCGTTGCTGTTTGTTAACTAGTCGGGTTGTCGTTAAATCGTTGAAATAGCAGACTAAAGACGAGAAACATCCTTTCAAGTTCTTCCCTAATGGTGTCACCAGGAAGAAGCGACACGAGGAAAAGAGCTGGGCTCAGAGACTTTTGACTGCCGGGCCCGTTCCCCATTCAGAATCTAAAAATCAGGGAGAAGTGTTGCCGTCGTGCTGAATAGTGTGTTGGTAGTTCTAAGTATGGAAAACGCCTCACATCTATTCTGAGACGCTCCGTTCAAATGAAGGAGGTGGATGTCAGTCAGGGTGAAATCCTGCTGACAGCACGAGGGACAGGATGGTTTTAACCCCACCGCCAGCAGTGGCGCCCCCTCAGCATCGGCCCTTGAGGATTTTTTTTCTGCCTCCTGCACCCCCCCCCCCATCCCTCCTCAACACTGAAATGAGATTTCCACCCTCGTGTGTGTGTGTGCGTATTTGCAGCTGTTTGACTGTCTCAGGCTGTGTGATTACATAAAACCTGCACACCAGCTGTAAGTGACATTGCTTTATGCTCGGATCTAATAAAGCCCGGCTCAAAGGCTCAGTGTGCTTCTTCGAGCATGCAGTGTAGCAGGGTGTGCATAATACCGTCTGCACAAGGACCGAGCATCCCCCCCCCTTCCTCCCGACTGATCCGGCATCGCTTCAGCTCAAGTTCTGGGGCCTGAAAAGTTATCCTTTACGACAGCCATTCCCAAACTTCAGAATACCACGGCCCAGTAAATGAAATGTGAAAAATCTCCGCGGCCCACCAGAACCTTTAATCACAACTGTGATCAACATACAGGACTAGGAAGCTATGTTCTGATATTAATGTAAGGGGTCAACAAATAAGGTGACACTTGTCATATTAAGTTAAGATGACGGTAACATAACACTTAACTGGTTTGTTTTGTTACTTCTTAATGTTTTTAAATCATGTCGTTAATATTTTACAGTAATTAAAAACATTTAAAAAAGATCGAGGACTTAAAACATATGGAGCCCCGTTTGGGTCATAATTAAATTAATAAATGAGTCTGTTATTATGAAATACAGGCATTTATTATTATGAAATACGTATCCATTATTATGAAATATTTCCCATTATTATGAAAAAAATGTAATTATTATGAAATATATTTTTATTATTATTTAATCTTAGTTTAACGCATAATAGTTTATTTCAGAATGGCTTTTTATCTAAGAATGAGCTTTTAAATAATGGCTTAGTTTTTCATAAGAATGAGTTTTTACATAATAATGACATTTTGCCAGTGGGCGGGACCAGTGGTTGACCTGCACGCTCATTGGCTGATCCTTCTCCATTCTACGCTCTGACATCGACTAGTTTTGGCCGTGAGGTCCCGTTAGCAGCGGGCCGTAGCGTCATCAAGGTGCGCTCCTAGTACGATTGTAGCTATGGCAGCTTGGACTGAGCTACGGGAAACCTCGACGTTTCTTAGTGGATGTCAACTTTTAACCGTAAACTGAGGTGCATTCTGCCACCTACTGGCCTGGAGTATATACATTGCACCTCTCGCCCACTATCGATATTCACTGTTCTGTTGCTTATGCCTGAATGAAAGAGCAGCCAATCACATAAATGGCTCCGCCCTCTCTGCTGTGATTGACACACAAATCATTCTTATGAAAAATGAATCCATTATTATGTAAAAGCTCATTCTTATGAAAAACTAAACCATTATCATAATAATGGGAAATATTTCATAATAATAAACTCCTGTATTTAATAATAATAGACTTATTTATTCACTGAATTATGACACTAACGGGGCTCCATAAAAACATATTTGTTTAATTTTAATGACCTCTCACGTCCCCACCTGCAGTACCGCGACGGCCCACCAGGGGGCTGCGGCCCACACTTTGGGAATTAGATTAGATTAGATTAGATTAGATAGAACTTTATTAATCCCTTGGGAGGTCTCCGTCAGGGAAATTGTTGTTCCAGCAGCTACAGCACCGACAAAACAGTAAAAGAAAGCAACACAGTTTGAAATATAGATTAAGATACAGTGATAGTATATAACTGTATATCAGAGTAAAAAATATTATAAAATAGACAAAAAAAAAATAGTGTTAAAAAAGTATTGCACACCCAATCACTGGTATACGAGTTTGTTCCTTACACGGTGACGTAAAATGGCGTCATTATAAATCACAAACGGCACAAAAACGCGCAACAGCAGGATTCTAGAAACCCATTAAGTCTATAGACGGGTTAGAAGAAAGAAGAAGAAAAAAGCTGGAAAGCATATATGCTTTCCAGCTTTTTTCTTCTTCTTCTCTCTAATATGGATTTTAAATATTTTAACTCTTTTACACAGATCTGTTTTCCGTATAGGTTGTTTCTTCGGCACGGCACGTTTACATAACACCCCCTAAAGCTGCTCGAGATAAATTATAGATAATGATGAATTAATCATGGAGTCACAAGTTGCACATGTAAACACACCCAGAAACGTCGGTGGAAGTCAGTCACAGCGACACTTTGAGGGGTTAAGTGCTCATCGGTCGAAAAAAAGAAGATGAAAAATGTGTGAAAATATGACCTCTTTGTCTTGGGATATGAAGATTAAGCACAACTTCCTCATAAAAAAAAAAATAAATAAATAGAAATAAAAACATCCTGCAGGCCAAACATCTTAGCAGGTGGAGATGATCCTGTTGAGTGATGGAGAAGCATGACAGACATCCCTCAGAGCAGCCAGCGCTCCGTCACACTGCTACTGGTTTTACTTCATGCAACGATGCATGACCTGCTTTGGTGCTGAGTACCTGCAATGTAAAGGTAAAGACGTTTTTGCAACATATAGCTACGATTTTCAACATAAACGTGGGGGGAAAAAAAATAATAATAAAGCAGGAAAACACTCCTTTTATCAAAAATGGGAGAAACTTGGAGGAAGAAAATGAATTGTGGAGTTATTGTAACCAAATAGGCCAAGTGGAAAATATGTAAGTTCCATGATTTATGAATAAAGATATGTGCTTTCTCACTTCCTAAATGGAGAGTCAGAGGACAGCCAGGGAGGGAAACTGAAGGGAGACACGTTTATCCCTTCATAAACATGGAGTTTCACTCAGCTCACACGTGTGAAATGGCCTCTCTGGTCAGTCAGACGCACTGATGGAGATAAACCAAAGTGACATCACCGCTACGTTGGAGACGGATCAACGTTCCCCGTCTCTCTCTCTCTGCCTTTCCCGTCTCCGTCTCTTCAAGGACACCTTGGCTCTGCGAACGGAGACATCTCGCTGTTATCCCTCCTCCTCTCCTTCACCTCCCCTCTCACCCTCAATCTCCTTCTCTCCTCGCTGATTATCAATGCAACACCTTTAACAAGATCCATCAGGCCTCTGCTTTCCCGCCCTCTCACACCTACTTCATTTATACGGAGAGCGAGAATCACGGACGGCGAGTCATTTGGGATAAAAAAGAAGATGGATGTGCCTCCGTGTGAACAACACGTTCAAGAGCGCCGGTGCCGGCGGTAGATTGAGAGAAGAGGACTTCTGGGTTTAGCCGTCTCCGTCTTCAGCCGGTAAACGTTAAATTAAAGGATGGTGTTGTTACCAACACGGCAGGCAGAATATTCTTCTGCGAATTTACTTCTTCAAAATGGTCCATCACCTGCAGTTCTCAGTAGAAGAACGAATGAGACGCAACAGTCCGAAGGTGCTACATTACATTATTATTTTTTTTAAATCTCCTAAATTTGGAGATGTGGGTCCGAGGTGAAACCTAAAAGGCTGCAGCTGTAACAGGACTGACCTCCTCGGTTCTTTAGCGCTCCATGCCACCTCGAGGCATCAGTGCACCACCTTCTGTGTTTGCCAACCACCGATAAATAATAAAAGAAGAAGACTGCAAGGAAGAATGAAAAAAATGAATAAATGAATAAACTGGATTGTCGAGATCAAAATCCTGCAGGGCCATTCCTGATAATGGAGACATGTGGCAACAGTCGAGGCCCCGTAAAACTATCCTTAACCCCGCCCCCATTAAAGAAGACCACACCACAACACCACAAATATGGTGAACCTTATTAACAAGTGTGCATCAAGCTATAGAGGAGAATCAACGTCAAGATCAGCCGATCTCATTGAAATAGTCCAGGGGTCGGCAGCCTTTACTATCAAAAGAGACATTTTCTGCCCCTGTCCCCTTAATAAAATTCACCTGGAGCCACAAAACTTAATTGGCCCGTAAAATGAAGATAACACAGTGTATGAAGTTTTATATCTAGTTATTCTGTATTCAGAGGGATTTGAATCTACCCAAAAGCTTATTCCTAGTATATTTGGCAGTTTTTTAAGTTTTTAATGCAAAAGGTCATACAAGATACTAATTAAAGTTTCATTTCCAATTTTTTTTGGCATCCACTGTAAAAGAACTATAGTTTGTTGCATTTATGAAATTATAGAAGAACAAATTAAAAACTGTTAATATTTTATTGCTGTTTTTACCTGTTATAACAAAGGTAAACCTCAAACTCTTATAAAGACTGAATATTGGCTGCTGCTGTATGTTTGGGAGCTGAACCGAGACAATTTCCTATCAACTTGTTGACATGGAAGTAAATATATTTAATCTTGAATATTTTGAATGAGGAGAAAAAAACACTGGCATGTGTAAACCTACTTTGATATAAAACATGAACCATGCAGATTCATTTGAGTCATCCCCTAGCCCACTTTAAAATAAATAAAATTTATAGTAGCTGAAGCTCAATGACTTAAAAAAAATTTAAATATAAAAATAGGCCAGTTTGTATTTAATTATGACTTAAGCAGGGCTTGACACTGACACCGGCCAACTGGCCAAATGCTGGTAAAATTTGGCTGTGGCTAGTAACAATTTCTGTCTCACAAGCAACTTTGGCTGGTAACTTATTCTTTGATATGACACATCACAATAGTTGTACCAATTGTTTGTATTTAAAATGTAAATGCAAGAATTTTGTGAAGAAGAAAAAAACTGACAGCCAAACTGTGGCTAGCATAAAGACTAAATGGCTAATGATTCAGGAAAAACACTAGCCACAGTGGCTGGTGAGCCAAAAAGTTAGCGTCAAGCCCTGGACTTAAGTCCATTTCAGTGTGTTGTCATCCTCTTGTTTTCTCCTCAGCCACGTACAACAATCAACCATCGAGCCTGAACATAAAACATTTGTTGTAGTTCCTGCTGGAGAAAACCTGCTAGCATTAGTATGTGGATCAAAGACTGACAGGACTCCAAATAAAAACGTCTTCACGTTCATTTAAGTGTCCGGAATGAGATTCATGTTTCAAAGACAAGTTTGTCGGGTTTGGAAGGTTTCTAATGTCGCTCCTTTTGTGTTTTACACCACGACAGCACCGATGTGGTGTCGGAAGTTTTTCTTTTATTTTTTACGGCGGTACATGAGGAACACATAGATGTCCGAACGCGCACTCACCTTTATTTTCTTTCCCAGGATGCAACACACAGATACGACTTTCTCGTTGCAGTAACCTGGCAGTTTTTTGCGCTAAACATACTCATTCTGCCCCCTGCTGGCGAGCAACCTACAGGACGCTACATGTGCTCCAGAGCAAGAATCACCTTCTGACAAGTTTTTCCCCAAAGCTACATGGAGCCGCTGCAGAGAAGCTAAAGATCCACATGACCGACCCCTGAACTAGATCACAGGTGTCAAACTGATCCCTGAAATAGAGGGATCACATTCCAGTCGGTCCAGAAAAGCAAAATATGTACGAAAATGACTCGCTAGTGATTAGTAGAACATGACGAGAACCTAAGTCTTTGCTGTTTGAACTACTTGCTATCATGAAACCACCTGATAGCAAACACGCCCCGGCGGATGAGATTTCTCTCCTACTGAGTGACGAACAGACAGAAGAGGTTCCCTTTTGTTTCTCAGCACGCAGCCATTTCCCGAAAACAACATGTCACGAAGGCTCATCGTCACCGCTGGTGCGAGTATTTTTAAATACGCCGCAGCGACCAGTGGGAAATGTTGAGGAGGACCTCCTCCTACCATAA
The DNA here is from genome assembly GCA_018398805.1 of Hirundichthys speculiger. Lineage (NCBI taxonomy): Eukaryota > Metazoa > Chordata > Actinopteri > Beloniformes > Exocoetidae > Hirundichthys > Hirundichthys speculiger. Next base: position 429,302 of record JAGFBZ010000205.1, on the reverse strand, counting down.
GCCCTGAAAAAAACAACCTAAATGTAAAGAGAAGCGCTTTGGATCCTTTTCATCACTATTATCAGTATTATAGGAAGTTCTTTGACCACAACTGGTTGAAATGATGCTGAAACTGAATGTGCCTACTAGCACAGACCAGAAAATCTGCCGTTAAAAATATTTGCATCCTGTTTTTCAACGTCATGTTTGCAGCGCTCTTTTAACGGCCAAAATCAGTAGTTAAATCAAAATTAAATATTGACAGAAGAGGCAACAGAAGCTGTTTGGTCGTCAATTAATAAAATCCTCGCCAAGCCCTCGTTAGACTGGAGGCTGTCGGTGACTAATAACGTCGTGACTAAATGAGGGAGAACCTCATGACCTCAGGGTCAGTGGCTTCTGAACATATGATCTGACAACACTGAGAAACTGAGAACCACAGCTGTCATCATGGCGGCAGCGGCGGGGACGCTGGGATTCCTCGCCAACAGGAAGCACCACTTGAACGTATGCACAAGTATAATCAGCTGAAAAGCAGTGTTTGCTGGGAACCCGTCCGCCACGGCGGGTGAAAAGTGCACGGCCCCACGGGGCCGGGACGTGGACGACCGCTGAAGGGCTGTCCTCGACAATCACGTCTTCCCACAGAGGGTCCAGGCCAGTAACACGAAGGTCAACGGCCTAAAAATAATCACCCGGCCTGCAGAGACTCTCCACCAAATAAAACCGGCCGTGAGTGATCACCATCAACGCCGCACTTACGGGATGCCGCATAAACAAGCGCACTCCCAGATCTGATTTAGCATATTCTAATGCTGCTAACCGGCGTCTCGTTGAATCTGCTTCATGTGGCGTGTTTTCCCGTCCGCCTTCGACTCCAACGGCCTCAATTTACATTCGAGGGATTGTTCTGAAGTGACACCGACACTGGAAACCCTGTCATGAGAGCGCTGCATTTCTGCAGCCCTTTTTTTCATCTTTATTCTCGTTTCCGTAGCGCCGCCTTCCCAGCTCAGCGTATCGGGCCGTGCAGCCGTAGACGCGTCCTCATCAATGCACACAACATCTTTTCCTCCATCCCCATCGATCCCTCTTATTGAAAGAAGCCTCATTTGCAGTCTCCTTCTTGACATTTTTTTCTCCCCCCCCTCCTCCCCCCCGTCTCTTTCTTTTCCAAGCTCTGACAGGCCGTGCAGATTTTGGCAGTTTGCTGTTCTCCCTTAATCCTCCGCCAGACTTTCCTCCTTCACAAATACACAAAGATTTTTCCAGAGAAATGCAATCAGACGTCAGATGGCCACGAAGACGCTTCAGCTTGTTAAATACAGTTTTTAAAATAATCAAAAACAAATGTCAACTATTTTGCTTATGGTGATATTATAAACAGCGGCGAACCCCTTTCATTAATTTGCATATAATTAGAGAGGTCGAGCCTTTTATTTGCAGCATTTGGGGCATTACGATTATAACACAAAAAGCAAAAGGAAAAAAAAAAAGATATTGTTGTGTAGTTGCAACATTTGGTTGCAAATGTCTCTTGCATCACCATGAGCATTACATTTTTAGGAGAAGAAAAGCAAGCCGTTCAATAATCAGTGGCGACTAATGGAGATTTCTGAGCTGGTATTACACGACCGTTGTATGTATGTTATTACACGTTGAGGAGCGTGATCTGATAGATCTGACAGGCTGTTGAGGGGATTAAAACCCTGATTAGCAAAGAACAAAGCATTTTTTGTGGGAGCTTGAAGGTGCGTTGGCGGTTATGAGCGTGCATCATGGGTAATGTAGGCACCAAGGCCCCGATCGTACCCTTCCCCTCACCCGTTACCACTAGCCACAACCCTCAAATTGCATGTATAGGAACCTTTGCTAACCTCTAACGGCATCTTTTATATCTCACTATAGCCGCTACACATTTTTCCCGATTCTTTTACTCACTTTGTAGGCGTGGCAATGGGCGTGTCTTCTGCCCTTTCCTCAAACTTGGTATATATATATATATATATATATATATATATAATATATATATATATATATATAACACATAAATCTGTATATATATATATATATATATATTATATATATATAATATATATATATATATATATATATAAATTCTGTCTGTTTAACGTTAGTTAAAGTTAAAGTTAGTTTCACATCCGACATTTGCTCGTTTTTTTTCTCTTTAAATTTTAATAGTGTCATAAAAACGGCACCGATTTCATCCAGGTTGGTATCATTTTGTAGATATAAGTATGCCAGACATTTCACAAGTGTCATCAACCCTCCAAGCTCAGTGGGCGTGGCTAAAACTCTCAGGAACAGCGCTGAATGTCCTTCTGAGTACCTCACTGCTGCCGTGGAGTTTAGGGACCGTCAGCAAATTACTGCGGTCAAGCAGCAGCCTGACAAAATACACTAAGAAGTTGATGAATTAACCCCCTAAAAAGTACGGCAACATTGGTGGACTTCTGGTTTTCAAACTAAAGGGTTAAAAAAAGTAAAGCACATCCCTGTGACCCTGTTTTGGACAAAATGGGTATAGATGATCGGGCCCCAAGTTTTCACAAGAGAAGTTTGGAAAAAATATTCATTTTGCTGCTTTGACGTTATTGGCATTTTTCAATTATTCCCCAAGGTGTTCAGATTTTGTTCTTCTGTGTTTTCTGACATAATTACAGATGAATTTTCAGTTTAGATCAGAAGCTTTACAAGTAAACAAGTAAATGCATAGTGCTGGATTACTATCCAGAGGTTTTTTTTTTTTGTTTTTTTTTCTAAAGTCAGCTCTCTGTGACGCCACAGAGGACAAAGTTTCCTTGTTTGGTCGTTTCCTCAACAGTACGACAGTGCATTTTCCATTCTGGTAGATATTTCTCACCGAGCACCTTGCTTTCGTTTTCATAGATGCCTCCGAGGAAATGTGTTTCATGTTTTGAGGTAAAGGCGACTGACCACGGATCAGTGGATGCAATTTGTTCTCCTGTGCCAGCGATGCAGCGAATGTGATTTTTTTTTTAACGTAACACTTCTCGGAGGAATGTTTATGAGTCCGGCCCAGCGTGCTGCTGGATTTAAAGACTGCAGCTGAACGTCGGTGCTGTTTCAGCGCTGGCGGCTTGTGAGTCTGAGCCGTAAGTGGTAAGTAAACTGTCTGGTTCGTGCTGGCAGCAGGCGCGTGGATGTGTTCCGGTGCACACGCTGCGGGTGCAGCGAGCGCATTTGTTGAATCTCACACTTTCGGGATCTGTAAGAAAAAAAAAAAAGAAATCACTTCGCTTCAGCGCGTCTCGCGCAAAAAGTGATAAATGTCACCGCTGATCACGCCAAGAAAAGGCTTGAATGGCGGCGGCTGTGGAGTCAAAAGTCATCTGCTGACAGCATCACCAGCTTTTCCTTTTCTTAGCTTTCCTGTCTTGTTTAACTGAACTGAAGTACAGTGATCCTTTATTTTTCGCGGTTAATGGGGACCGGCGCCCCTCCGCGAAAATCAAAATCAGCGAACTGGAGCTGGAGCCCCCCGAGCCTAAAAAATGTGTTTAAAATATGTTTAAAAACCACAAAAAAGTAGCGAAACAAGACAAAGGCTCAACTGTGGTCTTTCTGTTACCTTCACAGCCTCTGGTCTCTGAACCGTAGTAAAGAAACTGCTGGTATTGTGCTATTTTTGGCTCGTAATTAGCGGCTAACACGCTAACAACAACAAAAAGGAAAAGTCCGGTTTTCTCTGCATGGAACGGGAACTTTATTCTGGCACTGCAGGAACTTGTAACATCACACAGGTTGTATTGTTCAGCTCCGTTTTCGTTCTGCCGTCCCACAACACACACACTACATTACCCATAAGGCCACCTTCTTAAAGGGGTGAGAGAATGCGCACAACATCCTGTTATGTTTCAGCGATTTTTTTTCTTGATTTTTTTAAATATTATATATTTTTGAAAAATCCACGAATAACTAAAATGGCGGAACTTAAAGTGCGAATTGGCGAGGGATCACTGTAGCTTGTTTCCTGGAGCCCCGCCCACACAGACGGTTAGCTTTTACCTCTGCGGAAAACGAGAAATTAAAAAATAAGATGCAGATACCAGAACAAAAAGAAAAAAAATGCAAAGGTTTTGCCAGATTATGGCACTAATCACTAATATATATGCAGACAGTTGTTTAAAGAGGAAAAGAAAAAAGAAAGGAACATTTGAGGTATATGTGTTCATTGTCAGGAAGAGCCTCTCCTTCAGAAACATCTATCCATCCATCATCAGCAGAATATGGCCACTTTAAGACTGTATTAGAAGTTTCTGACATAAAGAATAAAGTTGTAAAGAAGAGAAGAAAGTAAAGGAGGCTCTTCCTGCTGAACTTCATGTAACTTTTTTTTTTAGCCAACAGGAAAAAAAACAGTAAAACTGAGTAAACACCGATCCATTTCTGACCAGACTATCCAGAGATGAGACGGCCCACTGGGAGCAGCTGGTTCTGAGGAACGGCCCGTCTTTGTCCCAGCAGCCCACTGTGGCAACATCTGGCAACATCTGGCAGCACGGATCGAAATGCAGGACGTGATTCTGATGAAACCTACAACCTGTTAGTTCAACCTTTTTATATTTACTCACTAACACGGTGACCTGTTCTGATAATATCATCCCAAATTTAAATTCGCTTTCATCCACGACGTTCACGACGCTCCATCAGCAGCCTCGTCGTTGAAGAGGCTCTCTGTGCACGTCCAGCAAACGCAGAGCAAGACTGGCATTTGGGTCACATTAAGGGTCGTTCAGCTGCTTGCTGTTCGTTATAACAGCATCATGATGAAGAATCAAAATGTGAAATAAATGAGGCTTCACTCGAGCAGCATCTGGTTGAGCTCTGCAGCAACCGCCTGAAAGATACAAATCTAAACTGAGGGTCGACCCTTGGCAGGAATTTTAAATGTCGTTGGCAAAAATATATTTTGGCATAATCTTGACCCGGTCAGCACTGTTGAATCACAGGTTCAAACCCCAGCAGGGGATTTCTGTGTGGAGTGGTGCTTCCATTGGTTTCCTCCAGGTTCTCCTGCTTCCTCCCACAGTCCAAACACATCCATGTCAGGTTAATTAATGGTTCTAAATCGCCCGTAGGAGTGACTGTGAGTGTTCACGGTTGTTTGTCTACATGTGTCCCTGTGTTTGGACTCGAGTTCTGTCCAGGTGGACCCCTGCCTTTAGACCTGAAGAGACCTGGGATAGACTCCAGCAGATCCCCCTGACCCTAAATAGGACTAAACAGGTATAGATGGATGGAGGGATGGATGATGAATGGATGGATGGATGGATGGATGGATGGATGGATGGATGGATGGATGGATGGATGGATGGATGGATGGATGGATGATTGGATGGATGGTTGGATGGTTGGATGGATGGATGGATGGTTGGATGGATGGATGGATGGTTGGATGGATGGATGGATGGATCTATGGATGGATGGATGGATGGATGGATGGAGGAATGGATGTTGAATGGATGGATAGATTGTTGGAGGGATGGATGGTTAGATGGATGGATAGATGGTTGGTTGGATGGATGGATGGATGGTTGGATGGATGGATGGATGGATGGATGGATGGTTGGATGGATGGATGGATGGTTGGATGGATGGAAGAATGGATGATGGATGGTTGGATAGATGGATGGATGAATGGATGAATGGATGGATGGATGGATGGATGGATGGATGGATGGATGGATGGATGGAATGGATGATGGATGGTTGGATGGATGGTTGGATGGATGGATGCATCTATGGATGGATGGATGGATGGATGGATGGATGGATGGATGGATGGATGGATGGATGGATGGATGGATGGATGGATGGATGGATGGATGGATGGATGGATGGATGGATGGATGGATGGATGGATGGATGGATGGATGGATGGATGGAATGATGGCTGGATGATGGATGGATGGATGGATAAATGAATGGTTGGATGGATGGATGGATGGATGGATGGATGGATGGTTGGATGGATGGAAGAATGGATAATGGATGGTTGGATGGATGGATGCATCTATGGATGGATGGATGGATGGATGGATGGATGGATGGATTGGATGGATGGATGGATGGATGGATGATGGATGGTTGGATGGATGGATGCATCTATGGATGGATGGATGGATGGATGGATGGATGGATGGTTGGATGGATGGAATATTCCCAGCAATCCCAGTTATCGATCGCGGCGCTGCATTTGCTTTTAAAAGTTATGATACGTATCTAAAGATTGCGAATGCGTGAAATGAACACGATTCGTGACGAAAACAAACCTCGGCGCTGATCTGCTCTCTGACACAGATTCCTTTAGTCATGTTGGAAAGCCAACCAAGACACTTCTTCCAGGGATAAAATGCTTTTTTGGAGAGCGAACAGGAGAGAAAGGAGGTCTTCAGGCCTCCAGAGATCAACTGTACAAACTCCTCCATGACTGCTGTGTTTTAGCCCCTGAACCAGTCAAACCAGTCCCCAGGTATGCGTGCACACCGTTTAGACAGGAAAACCAGCACAAGAGCGGAGCAGCGGGGGAGGGGGGGGGGGGGAGGGGGAGCTGCACTGAATGAGAGAAGCTGCAGTAAACGATAAGAAATTCCTCAGATCAGATATTCTCTAATGCCGCCGATCTGAAGTGTCTCCCGACGTTGTTCTGGGGAACATAAAGGCTTCTTAGCGGTCGGGACGCCTCTTGTTGCTTTTAGCGCTCAGCTTCACACTGGGTATTACTTCCTAATATGCTCCGGAAAAAAAAAAAAGAAAAACGTTTTCATGTCCCCAATTTGTCATCCCATCTCCTCTATTTTCAATGAGCATGTCCCAGATAAGAAAAGCGCTTTGATTTGCCGAACCAAACACATGCTTCGGAAACGCAAAGCGAGTCGAGTTCCCGCGTGGAGCCTCAAACGGCGCGAATGTTTTCACTCATCTACCACATGCGAGTCGCAGCTGTGTTGTTACTGTAACGCAGAAGGACCGTCTGTGTTCTCCCGCTGAATTACTGCAGGGAAATGTTTTGTGATTTCTGCCCCCCGGGTAGCGGGAGTATTGATTTCCGTACGCCCCACCTCTGAGCGTTTACGGAGGTTTGACTGAGGAAGGGAGTTTTGGATCAAGTTTGTGAGGTCGGGCGTCTGATTTAGCATCTGTAATTGACCTTTCGGTAAGCACCGCCCCCTTCCTAGTTACTGTTGCTAGGTCGGACAAACTTTCTGCTTCTGTGTTAAGGACTTTGTAAATTCGCTATATTTCTGATGCGAATAATCTGCTAGGGACCTGCAACAGTGACTCCAGGTGTCCAGAACATTTGGAGGGACATTTTTATTCCTTTTCCTAAGCCGAAAATGCAGGCTGTAGGTTAAGTTGTGTCCATCCACACAAGCAACTGAACGTGGGGAAAGTTACAAAACACAACTACATTTACTCCAAGGTAAGTTTACTTTGTTTATTAGATGATTGATTTAACCACCGTTTAGTAAAAGTAATAATATGATTTAGCTACAAGGAGGGTGATGAGTTCTCTGTTAGCATTAGCTAGCTCTGGTCCACAGTGGAGAAGTCATCGACACTGGACCAGAGCTAGCTAGCCACCTACAAGCCTGCCTCTTTGTCTACAAATATACATGGCCATGGATATTTTTGTTAGGTATAAGGTGAGGCTAGTGATGTCAACGTCACTTTATTAATCATATGAATACAATGCTGCGACTGTCTCATGTTAACATAGCATTACCAGAGCTAATGCTACGGAGAGATGTTTTCACTCATCACCCTCCCTGCTGCTAAATCATATTATTACTTTTACTAAACGGTGGTTAAATCAATCATCTAACAAACAAAGTAAACTTACCTTGGAGTAAATATAGGTGCATTTGTTTCGGTTTGGGAAAGGAAATAAAAATGTCCCCTTCAAACGTTCTGGACACCTTGAGTCACTATTAAGAGTGTGAAAAAAAATCGATTTGGCAATATATCGCGATTTTCGGCCGCCCAATAAAATATCGATTTTTCAGCTCCTAATATCGATTTTTTTTTACAATGCTGTCAGTATATTGTAATGGTTACTTAAATGCGCAAAAACACTAATAATAAACAATAAATAGGTTGTTTTGAAGCAAATAGTTTTTACTCAATTTGCCCTCTGAATGATCAATATCATCTGATGAACATATACAGCAAGTTGATTTTTCATCTCTACTTTTAATTTTGATATTAACTGGGTATAATATCGCAATATATCGTGATATCATGATAATATCGCATTGTGACCCAAGTATCATGATACATATCGTATCCGCAATTTGATTTTTCATCTCTACTTTTAATTTTGATATTAACTGGTTAGAATATCATATCGGCAACTTGATTTTTCATTTCTACTTTTACTTTTGATATTAACTGGTTAGAATATCGCAATATATCGTGATATCATGATAATATCGCATTGTGACCCAAGTATCATAATACATATCGTATCCGCAACTTGATTTTTCATCTCTACTTTTAATTTTGATATTAACTGGTTAGAATATCGTATCGGCAACTTGATTTTTCATTTCTACTTTTAATTTTGATATTAACTGGTTAGAATATCGCAATATACCGCGATATCGTGATAATATCGCATTGTGACCCAAGTATCATGATACATATCGTATCGGCAACTTGATTTTTCATCTCAACTTTTAATTTTGATATTAACTGGTTAGAATATCGTATCGGCAACTTGATTTTTCATCTCTACTTTTAATTTTGATATTAACTGGTTAGAATATCGTATAGGCAACTTGATTTTTCATCTCTACTTTTAATTTTGATATCAACTAGTTAGAATATCGCAATATATCACAATATCGTGATAATATCGCATTGTGACCAAAGTATCATGATACATATCGTATCGGCAACTTGATTTTTCATCTCTACTTTTAATTTTTGATATTAACTGGTTAGAATATTGTATCGGCAACTTGATTTTTCATTTCTACTTTTAATTTTGATATTAACTGGTTAGAATATTGCAATATATCGCGATATCGTGATAATATCGCATTGTGACCCAAGTATCATGATACATATCGTATCGGCAACTTGATTTTTCATCTCTACTTTTAATTTTGATATTAACTGGGTAGAATATCGCAATATATTGTAATATCGTGATAATATTGCATTGTGACCCAAGTATCATGATACATATCGTATTCTGAGGTCCTTGCCAATACTCACCCCTAGTCACTGTTGCAGGTCCCCCAGCAGCAATATTTCACCACGGTGTTATTATAGTATAATATTAACACTAATAATACACATCGGAAAAATAGCGAATTAGGACGGTCTTTAACGAAGGAGCAGCAAGTTTGTCCGACCTAGCAACAGTAACTAGGAAGGGACGGTGCTTACCGAAAGGTCAATTAACGATGATCTCCTATGCACTTTTTATTTGCTTTCCTGAATGCTACGAGAAGAACTTGAGGGATGCATCAAATACTCTTCTTCATGATTTTTGCAACTTTCCTCTAAGGACAGAAGACGGCAGAGCTGTGCTTCCTGTTTCCTTTATTAAGGCTCCTCACACTGGGACTTAGTGGGAGATTTTGGCGTCACGCCCTCCTGCCACAGTTTCAGTAAATCGGCTTTCTGTGGCCAATACAGTCATTAGCTTTGCCCCGGGCAGTAATCCTCTGGTTTCTGTCTCTAATGGAAACAGGAAGGGTTAGGAACATTCGCTCTGCTGCCGGTTCTGCCGCCGCACCCCGCGGGGAAGATCCAGGCCGCCCGCAGCCAAAGCCCGGTGCACGTACCTGCTCCACGGTTCAAAGCTGCGCCGCCGACCTCGCTCGCTCTTCACCTGAGTCATTCAGGGAAGTTTTGGTGGAGACAGAACCGAGCCCAAGACGGGTTAACGAGTTTAAAGGCAGGCGACTGGCAACGGGAATAAAAGCAGACAGAGCCAGAATCAGACGCTGATTAATGTAAGCAACATTATCCATCAGCGCGCGGGCCTCGGGCTACACGCTGATGATGTTTATCTGAGCTGCAGCACATGACAGGACCGTTCTTGTCTACGGTGCTCGAGCAAGTCCACGAGCTGTCACCGAAACCTACAGCGCGCGTGTTGACAAGTGCAAATTGTGCGCATGAGGGTCCACGGGTGGGTCAGGGCTGTCATCAGCTATCTGATCAGGCAATTACTTCTCTCACTTGGAAACAATGTATGGAAAGCAGCCAGCTGTGAGCGCCTGGTTACATTAAAGGTGAGAACAGCTTATTTCCCCAATCAGCTGCTAACTGTGAGTAATGGCTTCCTACAGGACCACGTTACTCTCCACATATTTCACCATCGATTTACATTAACTTAGTACTGTGTTAGGAGTCTGACGTTGGTCTTAAAAGAGCAAATATTGTTTTCAGCAGGGTTCACACCTGGAAGTTAATGTAAAATAAAATAAAATAAAATAACATAAAATAAAGTAAAAATAATAAAATGACATAAAATAAATAAAATAACTTAAAATCAAAACAAAATAGAATAAATAAATAAATAAAATAAATCTACAATGACATAAAATGAATTAAAAAATATAAAAAATAAAATGACAAAATAAATAGAATGACTTAAAATAAATAAAATAACTTAAAATTAAATTAAATTACAAAAATAAAATAAAATAAAATAAATCTAAAATGACTTAAAATAAATTAAAAAATCTAAATAATAAAACAAAATAAAATAAAAAATTAAATAAATCTAAAATGACATAAAATAAATTTAAAAATATAAAAAAAATAAAATGACATAAAATAAATAAAATGACTTAAAATAAAATAAAATGACATAAAAACAAAATAAAAGAAAATAAAAAAATAAAATAAATCTAAAATGACATAAAATAAATTAAAAAATATAAAAAATAAAATAAATGAAATGACTTAAAATAAAATAAAATGACATAACAAAATAAAATAAAATTAAAATAAATCTAAAATGACATAAAATAAATTTAAAAGTATAAAAAAAATAAAATGACATAAAATAAATAAAATGACATAAAATAATGTCCTTGATCCATCCGCAGCTTCAGCACAACAGGAGATCACATGTACATCAGCGGTCTTTTTCAGTCAACCTTTGCTCATTTTTAGTCTCTGATTTGCATTCTTGGCTCACAAAGGCCTTCAGAGCGACTGATAAATCCGCAGGATTTGAAGCCACATTTTCACGGGCTCCAACCTCCCTTCAGACAGTGGGAAACGTTCGAATGTTCCCTGTATCTTCATGCCATGCTGTTCTGCAGCGTCGGTTTGTGGCATCTGCTGGGCCAGCAGGAATCCATATTTTGGAAGTTCAAGTTGGAATCACAGAGTGAAGGCATTTTTAATTTTTTTTTTTTTTTTTTACTGCTCTGTTAAGGAAGGAAACGCTCAAACGGTTCGTTTTAAAGACTAAGGTGTACCTGATATTTGACTTGTGTCTCCAGAAATACAGCTATCTGAAACCTTTTTTACCTCCAAACACCTCTGGCAGCGAGTGTCTGGCAGACGTCTGGTACCTGGCTGCTGCATCTCTTCCTGCTGTCCAGGAAGGAAACATCAGACGTTACAGAAAGTAAGCGGGGTGCTTGTGAGTCTTTTGTAAGAAACTTTGAGTCTTTCAGCACATTAGCAGCAGTTTAATGCTCTCTAAGCTCCTCAAACGCTGGTCCCTGTCTCCTCTGGCTGTGCCTGTATTTTTAGCTCCTGCATTTCTAATCTGACTTTATTTAACTTATTGCGCAAAGGGTCCGGGCGTACCAGTAACCAGGAAGTATTTATGGCATTATTTAAAAAAGTTAAGTTAAAAAGGTGAGTCTTGAGGCTCATTCGAGGTTCGTTTCAAGGATCATTCCACCTCATGTTTTTGCTCTGACTTTGGGAATAATTGAAAAAAGTGGCCACCAGAAGACCCGAGGGTCTGAGGAGGTTCATAAAATGAAAACAGCTCCGGTAAGTAGAACAAAGCCCGCGGAGAGCTTTATAAACTAATAAAAAGATCTCAAAATCAATTCTGAAGGAGACGGGTAGCCCAGACGTTTAGATTAAAATGAGACGATACGAGGGCGGGTATTTCTCCTTTATTCTTCCACTCCTCTGAGCATCTCTGATGGTTTTACTGACCATCTGTAAGATTGTTACATTACTGATGTTTGATTCCTGAAACGACTACCTGAATCCCCTCGCTCCTCCTCCTCCTTCACCGGGTCTGAAAGTCAAATCATGAAGCTGGAATAAAAAGACTGGAAAAGTGGAAATTCCAGAGGATTATCTACAGCTGATATCTGTGGGGCATCTCACTCACAATCTCTATAAAAACTGCTGTCATTTAGAATAAAAGTGGAGTTTATCTCACATAAATCAACAAGTTGATGTCTGTAGTCCCAACAGTGACATTCAAGCCTATAAAGGAAAGTTAGGACACAAGCACGCAGTTACCTGAATAACATTTCATCTCTATATTAAATTAAAACAGTACAAAGGCATTTGTTAAAATATCAAAATTGGTTAATTTGAAAATATATTATTTTTTGAGTATTTCAGAAGTCGACTTGAGAAGGAAGGAGGGTGAACATCGGGAATATCACTATTAAAGGTAGGGTAAGTAGTTCTTGGGGGAGGAGCTACCGCTTCATGCTTTGTCTAACATATCAACAGAAATGTGGTCATGTATGTGGTCGATCTATATTCGGAGTTACCTATGTTGTCTTTAAGCAAAGCTTATTTCAGCATTTGTAAACCACATCCTGTAAGTGTTGAGGATTCTGTTCGCTGCACCAGCCTCCCTGCGGTCGAGTAAATAGACATCCATCTTTCCAGGCACGATGTCATTTCTCCCTTTCAACGCTGCTGTGCTGCTGATGGAGAAGCACAGAGGAGGCTAGAGGGAGCTGTAGGCCTTGAGAAAGCAGATGACGGAGCGCCAAGGGAGGAGGTGTGGTCTGGTATGTTGGAGCGGTGCAGTACATGGATGGGAGCTGTGAGGTGTGCTGTAGGTGTGACAGAGGAGTTCAAGGTGGAGGTGGGACTGCATCAGGGATCAGCTCTGAGTGATGGACAGACTGATGAGGTTAGACAGAAATCTCCATGGACTTTGGTGTCTGCAGATGTCGTTGTGAGTTAAATGGCTTCAGATAATAGTTCTTCAGTTCTTCAGTTTTTATTCTACATTTCCAACGGTCCAAAGAATCCAAGGACAGTATTGAGGAATGGGCAGGCAGTGAAGGAGTTATGGTCCGTGTATACTCTCGCGGCAATGTGTCGCCGCCAGCTTGTTGCAGAAATGCCGCCGTCACTTTGATTTATACTAGCGTGGTCTCCACTATGTTACGCCACAACGCAAGATGGACAATCACAAACTAGCTAAACTTACTAAACTTCTCTCTTGCGTTTTTCCACTTCCTCACCGTCTCGGCCGTATCTAAACCCACATTCATCGCTATCTCCCTCCATGAATTACTAGAATATGTGCTGTCTTTGTAGTTTGGAGAACCAGAATCGTACAGATGTGGGTACTTCCTCACTTCTTCGATGCGCTCTTTTCTACGCGGATGTAGAATTGACCAATCAGAGGCCTCCTTTCGTGAACTTACTCATCTGCGGTGGAAATGCAACCAGAGGAAAAGGTCATCGATACGAGCTGGCCATCAGTCCTTACATCCTCACGGGACCCTTTGAAACGGTTCGGTTTCAGTGCGCCTTGAGAGGAAACTTTAACATCCATAAGTGCGTCACATTATTTCATTTCATTACGATTTAATTTCTTTGCTTGATCAAGTCAGGCAATAAAATCTGGGACAAGTAATGTGTTTTATGAAACCACAATACTCAACAGTGTCTTTGCAAAACAACTTTTATTAAACCTAGAAACAAAAATCATAAAAGGGAGATGTTGAATCAGTGTAAATTAAATAAACCTTTACTATTGATAATCACGCTGAGAATGAGGATTGATTACAAATAAACCGGGCAGTTTTGTGTCTCACAAGCTTAAGCAGCCAGAGTCTTGATTTTGAACTGGGAGGCTTCAGAAAAAACCACTGATTCAGCAGTTCGCTGTGACGGGACATAAACAGGGCCCGTTCATCATCTCCTTTATTTGTTCAGCTGTCACTCCTCCATTTCTGCTCCAGTCGGTCATTTGTTCAGTCGTGAATTTGCCCCGTTGGTTTTATTGTTTTTTTCATAAATCCGCTCGTCTGTTATGAATCCTGAACCAACGCTGATCGTATTTTAGTGGAAGACGAGTTTTATTCTTCGGTCACGACGCGACAAGCCGCCGGTCAGAAGTTAAAGTGAGCGTAGATTTCTTTTGTCAGCTATTCACCTCGTGAGAAAACAGTTTTGTTTGATTGACAGGCCTGTCGCTAACGTGCTTGTTCTTCTCCGTCTCATCCGGCTGATTATTTCGGTCTTTCAGTCGTGTCCGTCCTTCTTATTCACTGTCACATCTGAATGGGACGTCTAAAGGTCACGCTCTCATCTTTCCTCTATCGCTGTCACATGCTCGCTCCATTCCCGCTCTTCTTCTCTCTGTTTGGAAATGTTTCCGTTTCCGTACGTCGGGGGGGGGGGGGGGGGGGGGGGGGGGGGGGGGGGGTGGGGGGGGGGGGGGGGGGGGGGGTCTGTGAGGGACGGGTCTTTTACAGCTTTTCAGGAAGTCTTTGTTGTGTGTGCTGAACGCTGCAGATCTGACAACTCTGAACAGCTTCCCAGCGGGAGCAGGACATACAGGGCTGCAGGCAACAACACGTGAACACAAGCACATGCTCACGGAAACCAGGGAGGATGAAAGAAAAAAAAACCTCCAGAGGAGCGGCCAGGCAAAGGACGGACTGCAGCTCTGCAGAGCATCTCCTGGTAAAGCCGGATTTGTCAAACAGATGAACAAATATACTCCAGGAGACAAACGCCCACCTCTCATCCTGAGGCTTTGACAGCCCAGTGGTAAACCTGTCCCTGATCAGTCATATCTCAGCCTCGGCCCACAATTGACCTTTTGGTAAGCACCGCCCCCTTCCTAGTTACTGTTGCTAGGTTGGACAAACTTGCTGTCCTGCATTAAGGACTGTGTTAATTCTATATTTTTCCGATGTGTATCATCAGTGTTAATATCATACTATAATAACGCTCTGGTGAAATATTGCTGCTGGGGACCTGCAACAGTGACTGGAGGTGTCCAGAACGTTTGGAGGGGACATTTTTATTCCCTTTCCCAAACTGAAACAAACGCTGGAAATCTGCAGGCTTTGGTTCAGTTGTGTCTGTCCACACAAGCAACTGAACGTGGGCAAAGTTACAAAAAAACACCTACATTTACTCCTGTTGGGATTGAGCTTGTGATAAGCAGGTATCAGGGAGATGGATACGTGGCTGATTTCCGGAAATGTTTGTGACATCAGAATGTTCTGGGACATATCAACCTAAAATGAACCAGATAGGGGTAACATCATGGCACCGCAAAGTCCGAGACAGAAAGTTCTGAATAGTCAGCGCGATAGCGAGATATGACGCAGGTTATGGGGTGTGTTGTGTTCTATATAATGCTGTGACTTCAATAAACTGGAGTCCTTCCTGTTCTCAAAGCCTGTTGAGTTCTTTCAGACACAACAAATTTGGCGAGCCAGCCAGGAGCCACAGGAGAGGAAAAGCCAGCTGTCAGGTATTTCCACGCTACGAGACACCCCAAGCAGAGCCGGCTCTTTAAAAAGGTAAAGAAAAAAAAAAAAGAGAATTTTTTTATTTGAATTTTTTTTAAATGAACATTTAGTAAAAGTAATAATATGATTTAGCGGCAAGGAGGGTGATGAGTTCTCTGTTAGCATTAGCTCTGGTCCATAGGTCTGTCCCACACCAGAGCCATGTTAACATCAGACAGTCGCAGCATTTTATTAATATAATTAATAAAGTGACGTTAACATCACAAGCCTCACCTTATACCTAACAAAATAAATATCCAGGGTCATATATATTTGTAGACAACAAGGCAGGCTTATAAGTGGCTAGCTAGCTCTGGTCCATAGTGGAGAAGTCGTCGACACTATGGACCAGAGCTAATGCTAATGCTAACAGAGAACTCATCACCCTCCTTGCCGTTAAATCATATTGTTACCTTTACTAAACGGTGGTTAAATCAATCATCTAATAAACAAAGTAAACTTACCTTGGAGTAAATGTAGGTGTGTTTTGTAACTTTTCCCACATTTAGTTGCTTGTGTGGACAGACACAACTTAACCTACAGCCTGCATTTTGGGTTTGGGAAAGGGAATAAAAATGTCCCCTCCAAACGTTCTGGACACCTCCAGTCACTGTTGCAGGTCCCCAGCAGCAATATTTCACCATGGAGTTATTATAGTATAATATTAACACTGATGATACACATCGGAAAAAAAAGCAAATTAACACAGTCCTTACCGCAGGAGCAGCAAGTTTGTCCGACCTAGCAACAATAGCTAGGAAGGGGGCGGAGCTTACCGAAAGGCCAATTAATCAATCAATTAGAAGCCTATACAAACCCACAGCAGTGTGATCAATCAGTCCAGCCTATGTGGACGGCTGGGACTGGATTTGCAGTCCTCAAGGGATTTGACTGGATGAGCACGCTCGGGCTGCAAGATTTAAAAAAAGAGAGGCGTCATTACGTTGATGAGCATAAAAAACACTCATCAACTCACTAAAGTGTCACAAAGCAACAAAGCATCGGTTCACAGCGTCAGCCATGCGGGGAGGAGCCACACCCCTCTCCTTCAACGCCAATAATCTAATAACTCATCTGAAGAGTGACCACGCCGACCCAAGATGCATCACTCAGAAACTCCTGGAATTTACATGCAGGTTGCACTAAGCTGCAACATGTTTTCTTATTTTGTGACGAGCTTGCATTGGTCTCGCCACCATGATGATAAGAGCATCATTGTTTAATGCTGATTTAACGTTGTCACTGTTAAGTTCAGCATCAGAAGCAGAGGTGGATCATATCTGCAACTGGATATCGGCAAATATCCAGTATGGAGCAGCTCTAGCGTACGTGGAAGGAAATAGAGGGGAGTGGAGTGGTGAGACTAAATGCTCAGGTGTGATCCACAACTGGGACAGAAGAGATTCGTCACTCCCATCATCCACCACCAGAGCCTGAATATTCATGCTGACGAATCAGGTTCCACCGAGGCTCTCAGCTATTCATTATGCTCCTGCAAAAACACACCATTGTCCCCCTGCAATGGAATATTAATAGTTCCTATTAATAAAATATCCCACTTCTCATCTTAAGTCTTGTCCTCAACTTTCTTGGTCGCCACACATCCCGAGGTCTGGGACCTTCAGAGGGGTGACCGTGATGTGACAATTAAAGGTCTGACAATTCACAGAAGCAACATTTGCAAAGCTTAAGAACTATTAAAAAAAAAAAAAAACACCTTAATCATCAGTTTCTGAATGAGAGGGAGGCTCTTGTTCCTTATTTAGACAAACCCTTATCTGTGAATATAGAGCAATAGTGTGGGAGGGAATGGTGAGAAAGGCTCTATAGCTGTATGCTCAGAGGGGATGAATGTTTAATTTAGAGTTGCCTGAAAGTATACTGACATTTCGCCATTGTTAGGAGAGACGAATACATGGCACACTGTCTGCCGGAGAAATGAAAATGTGCATCAAGGCTGTTAAAAATTCAACTCCCCTCCCCGGGCAGACGTGCAGATCCCAGCTCGGAGTACAGTCGGCAAAGTCGGCGGATGACATCACAACCCCGTGATCTCCATAAAACTCCGCCCGTGCAACTTAAGCTCCATATATCCCTTTTACTAATCAAGTAATCCCCCCCCCCCCCCCCCCCAACTCTCATCAACTAGCCAACAAATTCTCCCTAGACCAGGACTGTCAGACTCTATTTCTTGTCAGGTTAGACTGGAGTCAAAGAGCTGGTTGATACATATATATATCACATATAATGGCAACTAAGTTGCACTCCAAGTTCCCTGCTGGATGTTTAATTCGCTGGTGTATAAAAGTTTATTCTTTTGGGCACTGCCGCGGTTCAAAAGCATCAAACTGGCTTTCCTCCGTTAGCAGAAACGTGCCAAAAGGAACCGTAAACCACCAAAAATGTTGGAGGAAACAGCTTAATTTGACATGCTGACAGCCAGCGGATAGATGCAGGCAACAAAATCAGGATGCATTGTGGGACATGTAGTTATGATCTACAGTGATCCCTTGCCAATTCGCGTTTTAAGTTCTGCGGTTTTTATTATTAATACACAGGATGTGTGCGCGTTCTCTCACAGTGAAGAAAAATCGTGAGCCAGCCTGGCCCCTTTAAGAAGATGGCTTTATGGGTAATGTAGTGTGTGTGTCGTGGGACGGCAGAATGAAAAAGAGGTTAGATGAAAAGTGTAGTGAGCATCAACAGCAGCCCAGCGTGTATAGATTTACATTCTCTGTTAACTGACAGGAGCCAAACAATACAACCTGTGTGATTACAAGTTCCTGCAGTGCCAGAATAAAGTTCCCGTTCCATGCAGAGAAAACCAGACTTTTTCTTTTTTTGTTGTTAGCGTGTTAGCCGCTAATTACGAGCCAAAAATAGCACAATACCAGCGGCTTCTTTACTACAGTTCAGAGACCAGAGGCTGTGAAGGTAACAGAAAGACCACAGTTGAGCCTTTGTCTTGTTTCACTGCAGTGTCTCGCTACTTTTTTGTGGTTTTTAAACATATTTTAAACACATTATTGAGGCTCGGGGGGCTCCGGGTCCCGTTTGCGGATTTTGATTTTCATTGGGGGGGGCGCCGGTCCCCATTAACCGTGAAAAATAAGGGATAACTGTATGTATGTCTCCGACACAGCACAGAATTGTACGTAATGATTCTTGCATGTTCTCGCAGGGACGGATAAAATGAGGCGGAGAACCAGATTTGGCCTCAAGTGTGTGACACGTCTGCCTCAGAGCCAAAGTCAACACGACGGCACGGCTTCTTCCGTAGTCCTGACTGGAAACTGGAATAAATCAAACATTAAATGTGAGCGCAGCAACACCCGGTAGGCTGGGGGGAGGGAGGGGGGGGCGCCAGTGGTTCGCCAGCGGCGAAGAAGTGACACTGAGCAAGAGAGTGTGAGACAAGCCGGAGTAAAAAAGAGAGGAAGTGAGAGCCAGAATAAGCGAGAGAGAAGGTCAAGTACCTGCCACTCCTGTCAAACATCTCCTCCAACAGCTGAGCTCTGTCCAGCAGGGTGGTGCGCCGCTTTCGGGGCCTTTCATCTCACAAGGGGCGACGGGTGACGAGAGCTGCTCTTCCTCACATTTAACGTCTGTCAGGAGCCGCTCTGCGGTCCTGGTAACTTTCAGGGACGGCTTTGACCTTTGGAAAAATGTGCATCTGGTGTGACAAAATGATGTGAAAGTGGGTTCGGCAGAGACGCGCGGCGTCAGCAGAAGAATCATCATCACGGATGCTCTCAGTTACTCTGTAGAGCCAGGGATGTCAGACTCATTTTCACTGAGGGCCACATCAGCATCATGGTGGCCCTCAAAGGGCCAGATTGACAGCATGAATGTCAAAAAATGCAATGTAAATCAAAATACCGTATTTTCCAGACTATAAGCCGCTACTTTTGTCCCACGCTTTAAACCATGAGGTTTATACAGAGATGCGGCTTTTCTATGAATTTTTCTTCAGCCCTCAGGGGGCGCTCTAGCAGGAAGTGCAAAAACCAAAAAACAAACCGATGAGTTAAAGGCTATTCTGTTTTTGTTCAGTATTGGTTGGCTATGCTACTCTACATTCATTTTGTGAGCATCAATATCTATTATTATTGGACAAACTGATTAATCCAGGTGTGTCTGACCATTGTAGCTACTCAGACACACCTGGATTTATCAATTTGTTGGTTCCTCAGTGGATTTCAGGGTTCTGAGCGGACCCGCCGCAGAGGTAAGGTTTTAATCGCAGATGCGGACCAGACGCAGCGTGGAACCAGCAGGTCCGCGATCTGGCTCCAAAGTGGATCCGGCACTGAGTGCAAATGGACTCCGATACGGGTCCGTTTCGCGGGTCTGTTCTGGATGTCTTTGCTGTGTGGGGGGGTTTCAGTACACAGGAGGAGGAAAAATCAGTTCAGGTATATGAATAAACACTTATGGTACAAATTTTTCGATGTAAATATCTTATTTCTCAGCCTGGATACCGGCGGCTTATATGTGACAAAATACAGTCATGGAAAAAATTATTAGACCACCCTTGTTTTCTTCAGTTTCTTGTTCATTTTATTGCCTGGTACAACTAAAGGTACATTTGTTTGGACAAACATAATGATAACCACAAAGATTGCTCATAAGAGTTTTATTTAAGAGCTGATATCTTACCATTTTCCATGGTTTTCTTGATTATAATCTAAATCACTTAAGTTTTTACATCAATAGCTATGGCGTTGTACTGCCAAAAACACTGCTTTTATGCATTCAGTGTTTTTTTTTTTCTGTCTGTTTTAGTCACATGATGACGTTTAGTGGTACCAGGTATTAAAATGAACAAGAAAGTGAAGAAAAAATGGTGGTCTAATAATTTTTTCCATGACTGTATATATTTCGTTTATATTTTAATGGGTGCGACTTATATTCAGGTGCGGCTTATAGTCCAGAAAATACGGTATATTAAATTACACCTTATTATATTGTTAAATAACAGATTCTGTATTTATTTCCATGTTTTCTGTCAAAATGATGTAGATTAAACTCTTTCATGACTGACACCGCCTCATAACACAAAAGACATACTGTTTATTCACCTTGAGGTACAAACTTTTATTCGCTTTCCCGTTGTTGATGAAACTTCCTTCCTTGTGCATCAATCTTTCTTTTCTTTGACATGTTGGGGTTAGTTTGTAGAGGTTTTTCTCAAATCCATCAGTTCTGAAAATCCTTGAGTTCTTGCTCATGCTGATACACTGTTATCGTTGTGGGTAATGAAGAAATGCATGATGGGAGATGTAGTTTTCATGTCAATATGCGCTTTAAAGTGGCGTAAGCTTATTTTAAGTCTTAAAATATCGGTTTAAAATTTAAGCTAAGTGCTCGAGGGCCACATAAAATGACGTGTTGGCCCGCGGGCCTTGTGTAGAGTCTTAGGATGCAAATCAAAAGAAGGCTTTTGGCTGCTAACGCTAACACTTTTCAGTGAGCTGAAACCTCTACTGTGTTTGTACACGTGTGTGTGTGTGATTAACTATTCTTAATGTGCAAGCAGAACTATCACCGGGCTTACAGACGGTACCTGGGAGCAACGGGAAGTTCAGCACTGAATCACACTCCCGGATCCAAAACAGAGGCTGAAGTTTCAGAGTTGAAAGTAAACCGTCAGAGGAACGCGGAGACAGAGGAACTGGAACGGCGGTGAACCGTCGGCCGACCGCTGGAGCTGCAGACCAGCAGACTGTGACTGACTGACGGCTCTGAGCCGAGGATGGCGATGCGGTCACTGCGCCAAACTGGCTCGCTGAAACAGGATCTGCTTTTTCCGGCCCCCGTGGGGGGGGGGGGGGGGACCCGGCGAAGCACCCGCAGCCATCCCTAACATCTGAACCCCTCTCAGGACTCGTGCAAAAACATTTTAGTTTCGGTGTCTCGTGTGTCCGCCACACGTCAGCCAACTGTCTCGGGGCAGGTTTTTGTCAGAGGTAGCTCCAGATAGCCCCCCCGTCTTTAACCAGCCCCCCCCCCCCCCCCCCCCCCCTTTCCTCCCAGCAGCGGAGGACATATGGTTGAGTGAGAAGCACCTGGCAGCCCCTTCAAACCTGCGGGCGCATTGGAAGCGAGAAGAAAGCTCACTGATATCTGCGTAGAAGAGTCTGGAATTCACAGCTCTGTGATGACGGGGACCGAACCCGGACCGAACCCGGACCGGACCCGGACCGAACCCGTCGGGTGACCGCTTCATTAGTTAGGTGTGGAGGCAGATGCCTTCCTTTTTTATATTTTTTAATTTTGCAGCACACATTGATGCGTTCTCAGTGTTAAAACGATGTGGGCTGCACCAAGGACTGTTGCACAATGCGGTTGGATGGCCGCCATGTTTCCATGGCGATATTTGAAACTTTTTTAAATGATTCAAGCAGGAATTAAACCAGAGAGGAGGAAAATACTGTCACAAGCATCACCGATCACCGAATGTCCAAATATGTGATTCTTTAAGGATGTTTGAACTGAGGTAGAAAAAAAAAAAAAAAAGTTCAATTTTCATTTTTGCTTCTGCAGCAGCAGCTCTGTCTGTCTGTAAAATCATTTCTGGGTTTGACAGATCAATATACAATAAGGCTTTGGGGCACGTTTGCTTGATTACTCATCTCGGTGAAAGGTTCGCTCTAACCGCCAGGAGGAATGTCCGCCGTCACGCCGCCGGTTCGGTTCCTCTGAGAGGCCGGGACACAGAAACTCAGACGGCGTGTTAGTTAGTCATTCGTACCTGAAGGGAAGATCATTTTGGTGGTTAAAACAAAGAAAAATTGATTATCAATATGCGCTCCTGTAATACTGTACAGCCCCTTCTGCCGTGCATCATCAGCATCATTCCCCGCTGTTTAAAATAGATTACTGTGTATACTTGTCACCGGTGATGGATTGTAATGAACTGGATCCATTGTCTCAACAAGCGTTTTTGCTGATGGGAACGACGGAGAAAACAGATAAACACAATAAAGCTGACAGAGGAGGCACTTCTTCCGGAGTTTCGGCTGTTCTCGCGAGTGAGAGAGAAGGCCACGAGGCGAAGGGAAAAGTCGCCGTCCGTGCTAATGAAACGGCGTCGTGTTGCCTAAAAGCAAACCGCAAATAACGATGCAAGTGTGTGCTGCCATTTCTGGAGGTGTGACCTTTTTTGTTTGGTTTATAAAGAAGAAAAAAGGAAAACGAAACAAGCCCTTCTGTCTGCTCTCGCACGATGGTGGGCAGGCGGCATGTAGCTCAGACCCTGGAGAGGCAAAATATGACGCCGTCACAGCGGCGCGCCGGTCACTGTTTGATTTGAAGTGACGCGGGGCGGGTCACGGAAGACAGCAACCTGTCACGAGTTCTGCTAAAAGCCCGGCGCTTCCTTCAGGACGCCCCTGCAGCCAGGAGAGAAAACAAAAGCAGATAAAATACTGAGCTGGACTTCAACACTTAGCCAGAGACCAAATGCCAAAAAAATGATTCGAAATGAAATACAGTGATCCCTTATTTTTTGCGGTTAATGGGGACCGGCAACCCACCGCGACAATCAAAATCCACGATCTGGAGCCGGAGCCCCCTGAGCCTAAATAATGTGTTTAAAATATGTTTAAAAACCCCAAAAAAGTAGCGAGACACTGCAGCGAAACAAGACAAAGGCTCAACTGTGGTCTTTCTGTTACCTTCACAGCCTCTGGTCTCTGAACCGTAGTAAACAAACTGCTGGTATTGTGCTATTTTTGGCTCGTAATTAGCGGCTAACACGCTAACAACAACAAAAGAAAAAGTCTGGTTTTCTCTGCATGGAACGATCACTTTATTCTGGCACTGCAGGAACTTGTAACATCACACAGGTTGTATTGTTGGGCTCCTGTCGGTTAACAGAGAATGTAAATCTATACACGCTGGGCTGCTGTTGATGCTCACTACACTTTTCATCTAACCCCGTTTTCTTCTGCCGTCCTACGACACACACTCCATTACCCATAAGGCCACACCATTACCCATAAGGCTACCTTCTTAAAGGGGCCAGGCTGGCTCACAATGTTTCTTCGCTGTGAGAGAACGCGCACAACATCCTGTGATGTTTCTGCAATTTTTTTTTTATATTATATATTTCTGAAAAATCAGCGAATAACTAAAACCGCAGAACTTAAAGCGCGAATTGGCGAGGGATCATTGTAGATCATAACTACATGTCCCACAATGCACCCTGATTTTGTTGCCTGCATCTATCCGCTGGATGTCAGCATGTCAAATTAAGCTATTTCCTCCAACATTTTTGGTGTTTTACGGTTCCTTTTGGCACGTTTCTGCTAATGGAGGCAAGCCAGTATGATGTCTTTGCTTTTGAACTGCGGCAGTGCCCAAAAGAATACACTTTTATACACCAGCAATTAACCTCACCTCACTCCACTTTTCATCTAACCCCGTTTTCGTCCTGCGTCCCACGACACACGCACTACATTACCCATAAGGCCACCTTCTCAAAGGGGCCAGGCTGGCTCATAACATTTCTTCGCTGTGAGAGAACGCGCACAACATCCTGTGATGTTTGCGCGATTTAAATTTTTTTTCAATTATTATATTATATATTTCTGAAAAATCCGAGAATAACTAAAACCACAGAAATTAAAGCGTGATTTGGCGAGGGATCACTGTATATTGCACGTTAAAAATGAAAACCAACACTGATAATCTGATACCCCGGCGCTTTGGAAGCATCTTCCTCCCACTCTGACCCTCCTCTTCCTCCTTTCTCATCATGCTGATGGCTGACAGGAAATAAATGCACTCAGATCATCCTTTACAAACACAAATGATGGGATGCAAGGACCGTACCCTCTGGTTTAGAGCAAACATGGCTGTCACCTCTCACAGATCGCCTCAGACTGTCACCTCCCTGTCCTGGGGGGGGGCTGGGCCTCTGGGTCGCATTTGTGGCTGTATATCTAAAGTCGAGCGACAAAGAAAATTAAAGTCAGGAGATTGAAAGTTTCCAAAAAGGGTAAAAACCCTTGTTGCCTTGTTCTTCACTCTCTTCCTGCAAAACGCTTCACTTGTCACCCCAGAATCCCAAGCTCCTTTAATAAACGCTGCAGACAAGGAAAAAAAAGAAGAAAAAGCCTGAGCTTTGAGTGGCAGAGTGTGACTGTCTAAAACCGCTGGGATCCCGTTGTAATCCTGCAGAAGACACAGGCGCAACCTGACTTTAAAGTCGCCTCGTCGCTCTGCGTCCGAGTGAAGAACCGGGATGAACGGCTGCCGGAGGAAGAGCGAGGGGAGCAGATCAGGCAGCCGTCTGTGCTTTGATACTGGGTGGAGACGCCCTGTATGTTTTACTGAGACCTCATATCTGACGTTAAGCCTCAGACGGAGTGAAATGTGGGTTACTTCTGCAGAGGGGGGTCCCACGGATGCAGCTTTGAGGACTGTCAGTCAGCGGCTGCAGCTCAACCTATCATGCTAGGAGCTGTGATGCTAGTCATGAATCAGCGCTGATGTAAGTGATGTAGGTTTAGTGATGTAAGTGTGGTGGTCAGCGGCTTCATTTAAATGTTCTCACACCAAACAGGAGACGGCAGGAGGAGGGGGAAACTTTCCAAAACTTTTCTTTTCCACTGTTTTTGTTTTCTTCTCCCTTTGTCCTTTTCTTTTCTTTTTTTTTTTTTCTTTCTGGTAGACAGCTGTCGGAGACGAGATGCCGCTTCCACTTGAGACCTCGCTCTTTTCACTCGCTCGTCGTTGCCATGGAAAAGCCCAGAAATGGGGCAGACAGCGGTTCAGTGAGGGAGCAGAGACTGGAAGGGGGGGTCTGGAGGGACGGAACCGGTTTCTGGGGCCCGTCAATCCATCAACCGCTTTTAATGCGTGAAAATGGCCGAGGGAAAGGTTTATAAAACAGAAAATGATACTAATTTGTTGTTGAGAGATAACAGCACTTCAGAAAGAACGACTAAAAGAATAAAGATCTATCCGTGTTGGGAATATTCTCAGCACCAGGTGCAATTTTAAGAGAGGCAAAAATCAAACAGTCAATAACTCGCAGGCTGAGAAATGACTCACTGCAATCCAGAAAAAAAAGAATAAATCGACCTGATTTCCTGTCTCTGATGTAAGAATTAACTGTCCATTACTGAGGTATTAATAATCTCATGAGTGCAGCGTTCGGTGATTAACAGCTACACAAAGTCGGTCGGAGGAAGTTGAGATGAGGCTCGCTGGCACCGGCGGTCTATCCATCAAGCTAACAAATCAAAACGTAATCATCAAAACCAGAGAAAGGCCAAATGTTCTGTGGGAATTTCAGGAGGCTCCGGTTCGCTGAGAGATGACGTGTCAATAAATTTTCCGAGGACAGAGTTTCTGCCACATCCAGAGACGACTGCGGCCAAACTGGAGAACTTTGCAGCACCTCGTTACGGTAAGCTCCATTTTCTTTCCTGTAGTTTGTTGTGCTGTTTCCCCCTTTTTTCTCCCCAGCCAGAAAGCTAGAAATCAAGTTAGCTCGCACAGATCATTTCGTTGCAACAATGGCAGAGAAGAAGACGTCAACCGGCAGCAAAATCAAAGGGAAAACTGTTGTTGAAAAAGCAACAGCCATGCGGAAGCTAACCGAAGAACGAAACAGAACAATAGTGGTTATCGGTACGGCTTTCCAGCGCCAGCGCCAGCTAAAAAATGAAAAGGGGCTCCAAACCAACGCCAAGGTGGCCCCCAGTTTCTACTGGATAGGTAAGATGATGCCGTTCTCATTATATAATATTTCAACATACTGATCAGTTACGGGTATTGTAGGTCTATTCACCCAGTCAGTGAGAAAATGAAGATGATGACAAAATTATTGTCCATCGAGTGACATGACGAACATATTCCAGCATGTTTCGCTAAGCTAGCAACTCTGTCAGCTAGGCTACGGTACTATGTGTGACACCATTAGCTAGGCTGTTATCCTTGACGGAGAAGACGCCATGGCTTGAAGTTAGCCAGCCACTCTGATGCTACTTGTTGTTGGCAAATCGACGTGAGTGCTCGCGAATGCTCGTGAACTGCCATGACCGCTCGAGACAGCGTGCGCGTTCATGTAGTCGTGAATCGTGTGAAGGTGTGGTTTCGAGGGGTGGGCTGAAGAGGAGGAGGCGGAGCCTTTGGGAGGAGGGAGGGAGTATATATTTTCAAAATCTCACTTGAGTTGGATTGCTGGAACCGTTTTTACAAAGATCACCCACCTCACCTTTAATATCAAAATTAAAAGTAGAGACGAAAAATTGAGTTGCTGTTATGTTCATCAGATGATATTGATCATTCAGAGGACAAATTGAGTCAAAACTATTTGCTTTAAAACAACCTATTTATTTTTTATTATTAGTGTTTTTGCACATTTAATTGAATGAATGAATTTTTCTAAAAAAAAAAAAATCGATATTAGGAGCTGAAAAATCGATATTATATCGGGCGGCCGAAAATCGCGATATATCGCCAAATTGATTTTTTTTTTCACACCCCTAAAGCGGACCATATAAAATTTACAGACAGGTGTGAATTGAAATTAATAAATAGTTTTAAATCTGCAGCTCTGTCAAAGACTGTCCCTTCACAGGTGACTGAGTCTCTAAGATCCAGACCTCTTTCAGATTTCTATCACATCCTTGAGGCGTCGTGGTCGCCACTGATGAGTTCAGCCAGTGTTTGTGTTTGGGATCAAGAGTGTCTGGCTCTCTGTTCTCTTTATTTTCCTTTCACTACTGCAGCTTTTCTTTTGTTTTTTTGGTGACTGCAGGTGATGTCCCCTCCTGTGGTCTTGTACTGATGAGCTCTATGTGGGGGTGTGTGGGTGGGTGTGGGGGGGTGTGGGCTGCTTCTAGTAATGCACGCAGCAGTTGGTTAGATAGCAACCGTAAAACATTCATGAGCTGGGCGAAAGCCGCAACCCCCCCGCGCCATATAATAATAGTGCGTACCGAATCAGAAAAGAATCCATATTTTATGTGACACCAACGGCATCGGTTCGCCGGTTTGGACGGCAGCTCTGTTATGACCCCCGTTGCGGAAGAAGTTTGGACGCTCCGTGAGACGTGAACGAAAACAGAACGCAACGATTTGTCGATCTCACGGACCAGAGCTTTATCCCCGGCAGAACGTGAAGAGTGTGTCAAGTGTTGAAGCTGTTAGGATTAAGATTAATTTAGAGAACTGTTTAACTGTTAAAACTAAACTTTATGGCATGTAAGAATGCAGTCTCCTTTTACGATGGTGAGTCCTCAGTTTTGCTGCTTTATGACCCAACGACTGGGATCTCCTGACGTCCTGACCTGCTGTCTTCCAAGGAAGTTTGGAACTTCCAGATAAACAGTTAAGACAAAGATTGGAGAGCTGTTGGCCATCTGGGTTCTGAAACAAAGACCAATAAAACTCAGAAGAGCAAGGACCCGCCTATAAGAACTGAGACAATCTGACATTCGGGGTGCATTTCCTGGCATCTCTCTGTGGTGTTAAGGCAACGCATCGGCCGATTAAAATATTCTGCATGGCACATTGAATCTTTGTATTCATGATTGTATATTAAACTCTTTAATTGACCTTTGTTTCTAGTCTTGTCAATGGCACCAGATAAAAGAACATGGAGAACAACTTTCAAAGATGAGACATTTGATGTCATCTCGCTCTGACTTTCGATGGCAGCAACACAACCGTAAAGAGTCGGCGAAATAACCGGCACCAATCAAAAAACAACTGGAGGAGAATCTGACGATGAATCGGGTTGAGTGGTTGCGTGTCAGCACCTCTGTTGTTGTAGCCAGGTAGGGAAGGTGGTAACACATCCCATTGACATGACGAACACCTGTAAGACTGCCACTACCCATCAGCCTCTGCTGTATCTACCGATGATTCATCCCGAAGCGACGTCAGCAGTTTGAAATAATATCCACGACCACATCTGATGTTTCAGTTTGCTCTGAGCGCTGATCCGAGTGGAACCTGCTGTCGAGGTGAGAGTTTGGAGGATGCCTCAACTGTTTGACTCATACTGTTCTGGCTGTCACTTTGAAGTCCAACTTCTGCTGGTGATGCACACGAGAGGATGTTAACGAGGACGGGTGGGAGGATAGAGTTGGATGACGAGGGACAGATACAGTGACTCCACCTCCGCTTCTCCACCAGGGACCGACTCTATCCGTCCATCTTTCCACTGTGAGACCTAAAGACAGCTGTCTACCAGGCCAGACTGAGTCCAAGGAGGATAAAACTTACATCATGTTGGAGAGATTTGGACGAGATGTTGCAACCCACAGCCAAAGCCAAAGACCAGCCTACCACTGAGAGGAAAAACGGAAAACGGCAGTCGAAAGAGCTCAAGTAATTTCTCAGTGTCCCAGCCACCTTTGCTGTCCTCTTTTTCCTCACTTTTTAAATAAAATGGGAGGCCCTCAAGTTGAGGCAGCGGGCAATGGGGGGGTGAGGGGGATGAGATTCAGAGGGAAAGTTTGATGAAAGGGGGCGGCGGATGAGAAGAAACCGCCACGCGCAGATGAAAGACGAAATCCCACTCTGAGCTGTCACGGGGCCATGTCACAGGCCCGCGGGTCCAGCAGGGCCCGGCGCTCCGCGTGAGGAGACGATGCCGGACCCGACGGCTGCCTCAGAACGGCGGCCATGCTCCGAGGGCCACTGGACCGAATCCCAACAGGGCATAGCACCAGCGCTGCCCTCTGGCCTCCAGCGGCTCAGGACGTTTGAGAATCCAAATCAAGCCGTCTTTCAGCTGAACGGACTCTTAGTCATCCAGCTTTCATGGGATCATAAATTACCCAGCTGTGCCGCATGTTCCCCATTTGAATTATTTTTTATTTGTACCGATGGATTTCTTCAGATGCCCTCCTCTGGACCCGCTCCGCTGTGGTCCAAGTCCAGACAAAATCCAACAAAGATGAGTAAAAAAAAATAACTCATTCACACTTTGTCTGTGCCAGATTCAACCGCACTGACTCGTGTGTGCAATACAGTGATCCCTCGCCAATTCGCGCTTTAAGTTCCGCGGTTTTAGTTATCCGGAAATATATAATATAATAAAAAAATCAAGAAAAAATCGTGGAAACATCACAGGATGTTGTGCGTGCTCTCTCACAGCGAAGAAATGTAGTGAGCCAGCCTTGCCCCTTTAAGAAGGTGGCCTTATGAATAATGGTGTGGCCTTATGGGTAATGTAGTGTGTGTGCCGTGGGACGACAGAACAGAACAGCTGTCTACTAATTCTCTGTTAACCGACAGAAGCCGAACAATACAACCTGTGTGATGTTACAAGTTCCTGCAGTGCCAGAATAAAGTGCCGGACTTTTTCTTTTGTTGTTGTTAGCATGTTAGCCGCTAATTACGAGCCAAAAATAGCACAATACCAGCGGTTTCTTTACTACGGTTCAGAGACCAGAGGCTGTGAAGGTAACAGAAAGACCACAGTTGAGCCTTTGTCTTGTTTCGCTACTTTTTTACGTTTTTTAAAAATATTTTAAACACATTATTTAGGCTTGGGGGGCTCCAGCTCCTGTTAGCGGATTTTGATTTTCGTAGGGGGGCGCCGGTCCCCATTAACCGCAAAAAATAAGGGATTACTGTATATATTTTTGTGAAAGTGTCATATGTGCAATTCTACTTGGTTCTGAAAGCAGAAAGTGAAACCGCACTTGGTTGAATATTTCACGTGAGTCCGAGGCGTCTCCGCACTAAAACGGGAGATTTAACTGAAGAAGGAAAACAATCAGTTAATGTTTTTTTTTTTTCTTGCATCGATAAGTAAAATAGGTGGAAAAGGGTGGCGCACATTTCACTCCTGCGCTTCCTCGTGTGAGCTCAACCAGAATCGACCCAACGGGAAATCGATCCACCGACTGCTGCTGTAAGTGTCGATGAGATGTTTGGAGTTGCAATCAAAAAAAATAAATAAATAAAAACAGCACCGACAACACATTCGCATGACTCCAGACGGGAGACGAGGACACCACGGTCCTCACGGCTACACAAAAACAAGCACACACACACACCGAACAATTGAGCAGGAAACAAATCAATGGGGTGTCTTCATAATAGATTACTTCAGAGCTGTGAGACAGTTGTCTTTAAGTGCTCCGGTGTTATGAGGAAGCACACGAGAAAACAATTTCAAACTAAGGCGTAAAACAAAACAGTTTAGTTGAATGCATCACCCGTCTCACCTGACTTTTCTCTTGAGACAACGTGACATCTGCACATCATCCGGGTGTTTATGACGCAACCCGTCAGAGTTCACGTCCCTCCAAACGCAAACACGATCAAAGTCGGGCTGAAACACGAAGCTGCAAAAGGGGCGGAGTTTCGTGTGACGAATCCACGCGACAACTGGAGCAGCAAACTGAGCTGTTCATCACACGGTCGACAGTTCGGCCCCCCCCCCCATACGGCAGGGACATTTGTACCCAGGAAAGAAAGGAAGGAAAAAAAAGAGAGCATTCTATAAGTTCTGACCATTTACCATTTAAAAAGTTCAATGTGTCGTTCCGCAGGGGTCACCGGCCGACTGCTGCCCAGAACCACATCGATTTTCCAATTTCGCTCGGCCAGAAAACAAATATGCATATTTTCCTGAAATGTCATACTAATGTTTCAGCATCAAAAATTAACACTGTCAATACAGGATCCAGAGGGCCATTTTACACCTCCCTGAACGACGCAGCCTGGAGGATTTTACCAACAAAGACAGGTGGGTTTCCGTAAGTGGCCTGTTCTGATCTTATTGACCGTTTATTTAAGGCGTACGTGGAATAAGAAACTAATAACGAGTTATGCGTTTCCCTGATGAAGATGCTCCAGACGCAGAATTTCTTTCATGTTACATATTTCTTGCCACCTCAAAACAGATTTCTGTCTGCACTGAGAATAAAAGCAGACCCGAGCCCGGTTACTATCTGGACCCGTCCTTCTCTCTGATCGTCTGAGCCGCCGCCTTCTGCCGTCTCATTCTTCCTCATGCTGTTCAGTTCTTAATTTAGCATCTCGTGAGCCCGTTGCAGATTACGGCGGCCTGCAACCGGCGCCGCCGCACGCTGGAGCCCAACTCCGCGGAGGGATAAATCAAGACACATCCCCGGGTTGATAGATGCTGAACAGAACCAACGAAGAACATGAAGCAAGGTCGGCGTTCATTAGCCGCGCCTCTGAGTCACAGATGGATAACCCGGCAACAGAAGGGTCAGCGAGTACGGCTGTTAACACACCACAACCACACTGGCTGTTTCATTACGCCTGTCAGCAGGAACGGGAACACACGAAGAGCATGCAACAAACACAGAATACACATCAGAGGTAAAATATCTGAATATGTGAAGTCCACCGTTGCAGGTCTCGTCCACCGTGGAGGGTTTCACTCATTTTCATCTGTGATGGTGCTTGTCAAAATTATCCTCAAGAGATTGTAATTAAATTATGCAAAAATACAATCAAAAGCAAACAAAATAATCCAAATTGAACCAGCCGTTCTCACCAGTCAAGAAAAATGACAAAACTATTTAATAGTAATAAATAGGGCTGGGTAATGATTAAAATTTTTAATCGCGATTAATCGCATGATTTCCCTGATTAATCACGATTAATCGCATTATATACGCAAAATCAAATAATTAATTCAAAAGTAGTGTAAAGGTCACTTTTCTTTTATTATAAATGTTCTGCTGCCATATGAACTAAAGTACCATAACATTTGTTGTTCAAACACTTTTAACATCAGCACTTGTCAGTAACACATATTTAGTGTAAATCTCATCTTAAAAAATGTAAAATAAAATCTGATGGAACATAGAGGAATGACGTGAAAGTTTTGTTGCAGTCCAGTTTTTTTTTTTTCAGACAGAATTGTTAATATTGCTACCTGAGTTGCTACCCGAACTTTAAACTTCACGGATTTTTACCGTTTTCCATGTCTCATTTAGCTTTTCTGCATGTTTTTCCACCAATTATCTTCCAGTTCTGCAGCAGCCAGAAACAGACTTTTCAAAACAAAAGCATGTGAGCAACATGCGTTAAATAAATGTCAGCGTTAATAAATTAATGAGTTAATGCGATAATAACGCGTTAATCCAGCCCTAGTAATAACACATCTGTGCGCTCCATGTCAGTGTCAACGACCAGGCAAACAGGAATAAAGAGCAGAACCATTATCCACATGCAGATATTTAAACTGTCACTGGTTTACTGCAGAAATGTAAAAACAATGAAAATAATCTGATATTTTGATTCCATACACTAATTTTCCCACTGCATTTCAGCTGTAGGAGCCAAATCTGTCCTCTCCGGCTGCTTGCGGTCCGCCAGCATCACAGACCTGACGACGACGATGTCACACTGTCACCTGAGCTGAGCCATTATTACACGAGCATTCTTAATGGCCCTATAGATTAAAGTCCAGAGGAACAAGACGCCAACAGATTAAAAAAAGAAAGATAGGGAGGAGGATGATGAATTGCTTCAGATCACTCAGCAATCGTGCATGAATTACCGGGATGTTCTTAGGTATAATAACCCGTTTTAAGTGATCACTCACTCCGGGAGAGCTGTCGTGTAAGGAAGACTGGGCTGAGACGCCGGGGGGGGGGAAGAGATGGGTGATGGGTAAAGAAAGGAGCGGGTCGCAGCTGTCTACTCAATCACATCACCGTCAAGGGTATCGTCGTGACACTGTCTCCACTCCGTGCCCTCGGCGTTCACACAAATCTCCCGGTGGACAGACGCAGCAGTCAAACAGCACCCTCGCCGCCTTTCTGGGAGCCTGCTAGCTTCCCCCGGCGCGTCTCCGCGGCCCAGCGGGCTGCCACCGGGCGCGCCGGCAACGACTGATTATTCAGGATCCAGACTAACAAGGATGTGCCATGTGGATCTGGAGACAGCATGTTGTAGTCGTGCATACATCATGAAGCGGGGGAACGGCTGTCTCGTGCTGCTCTCTCTCTGGACGCTGAGTTGCTGAGCAGAGTCAGATAGGAGGATTCAAGCCGGAGCCTTGACTGCTGGGGCCTCCGTTTGCAGAGCAATAGTCGTAACGGCTGCACCGCTAGCCACCGACAAAGCGTGTTTCTCTGTAAAATCACATATCAATTAATTCATTGGCTGCCATTGACTTCAATTCCAATGCACATGCTCACTGTTACTGCGTCAATGGCAGCCAATGAGTTAAATATTGATATAATATTTAGGGGGAAATCATTTGCGGTTGATATTTATCAAAAGTTCAGGACTGCGGAAGTCAATGAATCTCCTTTCTTCAGGTTTCATAATTAATCTCGAAAAAAACATCACATTTGATCCATATATCGTTGGTTGAGACTTTACAACAATTGTGATTTATTCTGGTAACAATCTTAGCACCCAATTTGAAGACAGACTTTTGAAAAAAAAAAAGTGGTACAGTGGTACCTTTATTCACGAAATTAATTTGTTCTGGAAGTAGTTTCGTAACCTAAAAAAATTCCGTAAGTAGAGACGCGTTTTCCATGTAAATGCTCTAATCCAGTGATTCCCAAAGTATGGGCCCCCTGGTGGGCCGTCGCGGTACTGCAGGTGGGCCGTGAGAGGTCATTAAGATTAAACAAATATGTTTTAAATCCTCGATCTTTTTTAAATATGTTTTAATTACTGTAAAATATTCATGACATGGTTTAAAAAAACATTAATTAATATGACAAGTGTACCGTATATATAAATATTGGAACATAGCTTCTAGTCTTGTATGTTGATCACAGTTGTGATTAAAGGTTTTAGTGGGCCGCAGAGATTTTTCACATTTCAAATTGGGCCTTGGTATTCTGAAGTTTGGGAATGGCTGCCCTAATCCGTTCCAAGCCCCCCAAAATTCGGACATAATTTTTTTTATGAATCGTAAAAATGCGTCAAAACATCTAACAAATACATGTTACCATTAGATTACTCTACAATAAACATAAAATGAGAGTTGTACATAATAAAAAACAAAGAATAAAGTAAAGAATAAAAATTATGTTCATTTACCTTTTAACTGCTATCGTCGTCACATTTTCTCTCTCAGCAGTGGTTTTTGTTGGACGTTTTGTAAAGAACCGATCCAAGGACGTTTGCTTTTGTCGGCTTTTAACAATCCTTCGAAAATGTGCAAGGCAAACATAATCATAGTGAGCGATAACCCGACTAGTGAACACTTTTTCTGCGTGATTCTGAAACTTCATGAAATTTTCCTAAAATGTCAAAGGAATGCCAGGAAGATGCTAGCTGATAGCCAATGGCAGAGCAGCTACAAGTATGTTTACGTTCGGTAAACTCTGGGAGCTGCGAGTAGCAACGCAAACTGTATTTTTGCTTTTCGTATCCTGAAATTTCTTTCGTAACAAGAGGCAATATTTTCCCGTTGAGGCGTTTCGTAACCTGAAAATACCGTATGTATTAGTATAGTATAGTATAGATATAGATACAACACTGTCGCAGCCCAAGTTGTCCCACAAGAGGTGCACTTGATTGGACGTCCCAGTGAAGGGCTGGACCCAAGTGGCTAGAAGTCGTGTTACTACATACAGTGACTTTAAAGTGGCAGTCATGACACTGTGTTCAAAACATGAACACAAAACCTAGAAACCTCGTGATCTGGACTGACCTCTTCTGCGTGTCGGCAGTCATTACATGTGAGATCACAAATATCGCTCTCGGGTTTCACTGCTGTGTATTCTCCTCTGGACGGGTCGTAATGTGCACTCTGCCGTACATAAACTGCTGTCTGTACCATCTGCAACAACTCAACCACTCAACTTGGCAGGAGTTCAGGTTTTTCCACGGATGACTCTCCGCCCACTTGGGGATCGTCTCTCGGACTGGTACGGCATTTCCGGGCTCAGACATTCGTTTCCCTCCATCGCCTCCTTCCTTCGCAGCGCTTCTTCGTTTAACATCGGGGCGGCGCAGTCCCTGTTCTCTCTCTCTCTCTCTCTCTCTCTCTCTCTCTCTCTTCTGAATACTTGTGGTGTAATAATGCCAGCGCAGCAGGGAGCTGGGGAGCAAAGCGAACTTAGGCCACTTAACTCAATAGCATCCACAATTGCAAATTAGGCAGAAAAGCAGAAGTGGTTGCCAACCAAATAAAAAAAAAAAAAATAAAAAATACGCTCACACTCAAGTGTGCCTTTCCTCTGTGACTCATTACTGATCTGATAATAAACGCTTTCTCCGCGTACGCGCAGGTTAATATTTACATGACACTCTGCCTCCGACATTTTCTGCAATTTGCGGCGCAGAATGAAAGAGGAGGATTAATTGTCCCACTTTTCCACCCATTAATCCAGGAAGATGCTGTAGAGCAACACCCTCCCCCTGTTTGTGTTTTTCTTTCTCTCTCTTTCTCTTCTTTTTTTTTATCCTCCGTGACTCTGAGTTCAAAGCAGGAAAACAGAGAGAGGCTTGTGTTTGACAGACGAGGGCTCTCCAGCAGGATATGAAGGAAACCAGCCTTAAGTGAAGGTGGCGAAGAAATGGAGAGAACAAAAGAGTGCTCGAGAAAGAGATGAGGGTTTGTTATGTCGGGACAGCTGAGTCCTCGGGCGCGAATCAGGGAGAAGGAGACACGAGGGAATGAAAACGTTTTCTTGGTTCTTTCAAGCACCGCGAACAATCACGAAGAAAACGGCCACCCGGGAGGACGGAGCTGGCAAACATCGAGCCCGTAATCTTTTAGTGCAGTCGAGGATGAATCTTAGTTAGGGATGCACGATTACTGATACCGATACGTTTCAGCTCCTAAAAGTCGATACCGATACCGATAACACACACATATACCTAAGATCATTACATCAATACTATGAACAAAACCAAAAGCAGTTTTGACTCTTTAAATGAACAGATATTGATTTTTTTTCCAATGAAAAACTACTGTCAAGCCTCGCAAACATTTTCGTAAAGCTATCAAACAAACCTATTTGACATCTCACATTAACTTAAATAAGCTGCATTACTGACTGATATAAAAAATAAAGGCTCCTTGAACTGATGGAAATACATGCATCAGAATTACAAACTGAAAAAATGCATTCCTCAATGACAATAAAAAATAATGCACAGTGCATAATGTACTGACACAAGTTAGACTTGTCTGTGTAAATAAACTGAAAAATTGTACTCCATAGTGACAAAGAAATTATGTTTAAAGGATTTTGGCTTGTGGTTCCATTCAAATGAATGCCTTTAATTAAAGTAAATGAGGTTTTGTAGTTTGTTTGTTTTTTTAATCTCATGGAAGCTTTAGATGAGATGATGGCGAGGAGAGGAGAGGAGAGGGGAGGGGAGGGGGGGCGGAGGATTGCTTCCGGCTTGCTCGTTAGCTCACATTAGCTCCCGTTAGCGCAATTTCAAAACTCCATGGAAGCGATGGTTATGTTTCAAGTGGCTGATCGGGTTTGACGTATTAAAGCTTGTGCTATTTTTTTCCCTCCTTCACTTGGAGAATTTGTCACAAATAACCAGCGAACTATCTTCCTTTGAAACTTTAACGAAGTTCCACATAATTGCCGCCATGTTTGTTTGTATTTATCAGCGCATTGTGCTGCATGCTGCATTCAAGGTGTAACGTAAATTCCTCGGTTCCCTCGTCTGCACGTCGTTCTTTCAGCCTTTTCTATTTTTTCTATTTTGTATGTGTAAGATGTAGGAAAATATTGCAAATATCAATTCAAGTCAGCAACTACCAAAATTATGACCGAGTTAACAAGTTGTTTTCTGGCATGAGGGGGTATTCTTGATTTTCCTTACCGAGAAATCGTTTTTCTGATTATGCCGACGTCACTTGAACATAACATTCACTGCTGGTTATTCAAGGCTCAGAGGGAGCGAGGCACTGCTGTGTTGACAAAAATATATATGTTATCGGGGCTATTCGTCGTGATATCGGACTTATCGGGATGACGTCATAATTTCCTGTTATCGGCCCGATAGTTATCGGGTCGATAGTTATCGTGCACCCCTAATCTTGGTCGAGCTACGGGTCAAGTCAGTGAGACGAGGTTTAATAAAAACATGAACGGGAGAGCGCTGGATACTGATTCCACCCGGGAGATGAGCTCAGCCGTTAGGCTGGCTAACGGTCGGCCATGTTTTTTATTTTTCATGTTTTTATTCCACAGGACAGTCGGTCGTTGATGCCGTAACTTTTGCAGCGTACACTGATCCCTCGCCAATTTCTGCTTTAACGTAGCAGTTCACCATCCCTGCTTTTCAACACGTACAGAAACGTACAGATCGAACCAGCGGTCCTCCAATGGGAAGATGACCACTCTATCACCTGAGCCACGGCCCCCACCCCCCCGCTGACAGGTCAAGTGAACAACATCGATCGTCTCGTTACAAAGCAATGTTCTGCCGGGAATCAATAGGTCCCAACGTTGGATGTTAGAACGACCCAGACTCGGGTCTACGAGTCCAGCAGCGCTTTAGCCGCAACGATGGAGGCCGTCACAGTTTCAGGGGGGCTATCTGTCGCTGCTGATCAGTGCTTAGCATCTGATAAAAACAAAGAAACTAATGCACACTCCAGAATCCAGCCACAAATGGACCCAACCGGACTTCATACACACCACCTATCCATATGCTAATTTGTCCCCGAGCACTCTTGAAAAGTGTGACATCGCTACAACGGGGAGCAACTTGACGAGCCAAAGCGACCGGCTCTGCATGCCAACCGGCGCACTGAATCTTGCTCTCCGTGAAAGGGAGAATGTGAAGGTGGAAGGAAAGAAAAACAAAAGCGATTGATATAAATGATCTGCCGGCCGAGAGAGGCCCCCAGGCAGGGGCGAGCGAAGGTTCGCTCGATAGCAATTGATCGCGGGAGGCCCAGGCATTCGTCTTAATTCTGACTAATTAGGGCAGCGGCTGACGAGAAGGGGTTAGAAGGATGTTGTCGACGTGTGTGTGTGTGTGTGTGTGTGTGTGTGTGTGTGTGTGTCAGTGAGTGTGTGTGTGTGCTTTCTTGTGCATCAGTGGGACCCCCCAGATTCAAATATCTAGTCCCCATGTTTACAAAGCGTGGAACAAGTGAAGGATTAAGGAAATCAGTTTAGGAAACAAGAACCGTCGCCACATTAGTGTCGCTGCCAAAATAATTTCTCAGTCTTCAGTGGGTTGGCTTTTTTTTTTTTTTCTTATCGTGTTTGTCTGAGAAACTCTGATTATCTCCTGCCAGAAAAAGCCTGGCCTTTGGTAACCGAGAGGAAGCAGAAGAAAGCCGCTTCTCTCGCCTCAATCATTCAACTGATGGATTTAAAAGACTTTAAATTTTGCAGGAAAGAAAAAAAAAAAGCTTGATCACCGGACCGTTTGAAGAATAAGCAAGTAAGCTCTCGATGCAAGACGCAATACAGTGATCCCTTGCCAATTCACGCTTTAAGTTCCGCGGTTTTAGTTATTCACGGATTTTTCAGAAATATATAATATAATAAAAAATTAATTAAAAATCGCGGAAACATCACAGGATGTTGTGCGGATTCTCTCACAAGAAATGTAGTAAGCCAGCCTAGCCCCTTTAAGACGGTGGCCTTATGGGTAATGGTGTGGCCTTATGGGTAATGGGCAATACGACCTGTGTGATGTTACAAGTTCCTGCAGTGCCAGAATAAAGTGCTCGTTCCATGCAGAGAAAACCGGACTTTTCCTTTTTGTTGTTGTTAGCGTGTTAGCCGCTAATTACGGGCCAAAAATAGCACAATACCAGCAGTTTCTTTACTACGGTTCAGAGACCAGAGGCTGTGAAGGAAACAGAAAGACCACAGTTGAGCCTTTGTCCTCTTTCGCTACTTTTTTGGGGTTTTTAAACATATTTTAAACACATTATTTAGGCTTGGGGGCTCCGGCTCCAGTTAGCTGATTTTGATTTTCGCTGGGGGGGCGCCGGTCCCCATTAACCGCGAAAAATAAGGGATCACTGTACTCAGGGCTTGACACTGACACCGGCCAACCGGCCAAATGCTGGTAATATCTGGCTGTGGCTAGTAACATCTTCTGTCTCACAAGCAACTTTGGCTGGTAACTTATTCTTTGATATGACACATCACAATAGTTGTACCAATTATTTGTATTTAAAATGTAAATGTAAGAATATTGTGAAGAAGAAAACAACTGACAGCAAAACTGTGGCTAGCATAAAGACTAAATGGCTAATGACTGAGGAAAAACACCAGCCACAGTGGCTGGTGAGCCAAAAAGTTAGCGTCAAGCCCTGACTGTACTGCAGTTGCAACACACACACTGTTATTTATCGTGCGATCTTACAGAAGTGGACGACAGATGAGGACTTGAGAACAGTTGCGATTCGAGAGGCGCCTCAGAATTTCGAGCCAAAAGGCCTTTTAAAAGATCAGCGCGTTTGGGAGTCGGTCCCTGAACGGGAGCCACAGAGAGCGGGAAGAAGACTGATTCCTATCTGTCGGTCCCAGAGGATGCTAGCCGCCTGAAGTGGAAGGTGACGGGGGGAGGGGGAGGGGGTGCAGGTAGCGGCTGGTAACATTTCTACCTGACTGGAGATCACAATCTGAGGACAGAAAGGTGAACAAGTCCACCGCAGACAAGGCAGGACTGCGTGAAGCGAGACAAAAGAGACAAAATATCAGAGAGCAAAAAGTGACAGACAGAAGCATATCTGTATCAGACGAGATGCTATTGTTAAGGGGGGGGAGGGGGGGTTGAGTTGACCTGCGCTTTGTCAGTCATCCTCTCCGGCCAGACCACCAGAGACTCGCTCGAACATCAGCTACTTGCTGAAATTCAAGAGACACAAACTTCAGTGTCTTTTTAACCTCTGGCGCCCCCGCTCCCTGCCAGCTCCTCCGCTACTCGCATCCCAGCTAGCTCGGTCGAGCCGACGGCCCCCCGAGGGCAGTTGTTTATCGGGAGTTCGCCAACAGAAGCGGACAAACTTCAACTGTGGCTGTCTGAACATCCTCGACCCGACTATAAATATCTCTGTGCACGCAGACGCCGTGTCACTCCATTCACATCAAATTAACCAATCAGGACGGACGCGTGCCCTGAAATCTCCTCTCATCAGCTCAAGTGTGATGTCCTAATGACTAGCCGAGCTGTCGATACGGGCGCGCACGTGACGGCGGCACCTGAGGGGGACAATTAGGGAGGGTAGGAGATGTTTTCTCTGATAAATGTTGTCACTGCCGGTACTGGTACTAATAAATGGTAATTTGCTGCCGCAGACTCCGATGATACGCACCGTAACAGCTCAAGTGGAGACAGATGGATAAGACCTACAAGCTTTTACATTAAAGCGGCACAAATGCCTCCATTAATTCAGGGAGGTGGAGGGTACGAACGCTGCATGTGGAGTTTATGAGATTAAGGCCGGGAAGCGTTCTGAAAACAGACCAAATATGCGGCGCTGTGCAGAGAAGGGGACACAAATTAAATCTTCCAGTCCCATTTAAAATGCTATGTTCATTATGGGTCAGATTTATTGAAGGTACGGCGTTTAGAGCAGCATCTCTTTAATTTTAAACTTGATTTGAACTCTTTAGATCAGCAGGGTTTCACTTCTAACTCAAAACTTTTACATTTTAGGACTGTCTTCTCTTTAAACTGTAGGCTACGTTCACGAGAGTGTGATGTTTTAACACTCCTTTATAGGCGGTCTGACATTTGGAACCGTAGTGATAATCAGTTATGAGATGAGCTACGTAATGTACACACATGTGTGTCGTTCTCTAGCAGCATAGAGTCTATAAAAGGAACTGGACAAACCCCCTGCGTTGTCACCCTTCGGTTTTCTGATGAGCGCGTTTTCCTCTTTTCCGCCTTCCTGCGTGGAGCCATGTTGGTAAGAACTGAAGCCACCCAACTCAGCAACAGCAACAAGTCTGCAAGTGTTCATTAAATACTAGGGCTGGGCAACGATAAAAAAAATTTTAATCGCGATTAATCGCATGATTTCCCTGATTAATCACGATTAATCGCGTTCTATACACAAAATCAAATAATGAATTCAAAAGTAGCGTAAAATGCACTTTTATTTAAATGTTCTGCTGCCATATGAACTAAAGTGCCATAATATTTTTAACATCAGCACTTGTCAGTAACATATTTAGTGTAAATCTCATCTTAAAAAATGTCAAATAAAGTAAAGTTTATTGCCACTGTCCAGGGCATTAATGTCATTCTGTTTTTTTTCTGAAAAATAAAAAAAGTCTACCAATAAAATCCTGAGCCACAATCAGAACATTAAAACAGGTAATTTCTGAGGTAACAGCAGAATTTTTAACGGGGAGTTCAACTTGGCAGTTGTCCGTCTGGGAGAACGTTAAAATGAAAACATCCATGTTAAAGTTCTGTAACTTTATCAATCCGTAATTATCTGTATATCATTTGTTTTTTTCCATTTTCAATTGTCAATCCAAAATTTAAAAAGTTAAAAGGTGATTTTTTTTTTTCTGTTTTTTAATCTAACACAAAAAACAAAAAAAAAAGCCTGTTTTTTTTTATATTTCAATTCAGCAAACAGGCCACGGGACTGAATTTGTTTTTAATATTTTATTGTCTAGTTTACGTGACCCAGAAATGGTTTTGTTTTATAATCAAGGAACAGACTTTCTGTTGTCATTACACATCTGTGCCACTAGATGGAGCCGCACTGCAGTAACCAGCTAGAGAACAGCAGGACAGTGAACACGTGGAGCAGATCTGATGGAACATGGAGCAATGACGCGATCGTGTTGAACAAAGGGGTTTGAAAGCTTTTTTTCAA
Source organism: Hirundichthys speculiger (assembly GCA_018398805.1). Taxonomy (NCBI): domain Eukaryota; kingdom Metazoa; phylum Chordata; class Actinopteri; order Beloniformes; family Exocoetidae; genus Hirundichthys; species Hirundichthys speculiger. The sequence goes on along the minus strand of JAGFBZ010000205.1, from coordinate 386,783 downwards.
ACAGAATTGTTAATATTGCTACCTGAGTTGCTACTTAAACTGTAAAGTTCACGGATTTTTACTGTTCTCCATGTCCGCATGTTTAGCTGCCAATTATTTTCCGGTTCCGCAGCAGCCAGTAACAGACTTTTCAAAATAAAAGCATGTGAGCAACATGCGTTAACCCGTGATAAAATAAATGTTGGCGTTAATAAATTAATGCGTTAACGCGATAATAACACGTTAACTAACCCAGGCCTAATAATATTTTATCTATAATGCTGTTTTATTTAGCAAAGTCTACCATCATCTGTTCTTCTGCATTCCTTCCCTGGATACCAAACCTTCCCATCACTTCTTCATCACCTCTGCTGTCTTCTCCAATATGGGCACTGAAGTCTCCTTCTCTTGTAACTCACACCCTACCTGTAAGGGTATAGCTACTATCAACCCTGAACATCACACCTTCACTCTCTATCACTCTATCTGACACTCTTCTCACCTCCAGAACGTTCCTAACAAGTCTCTCTGTCATATCATGATAAAACAGCTTGAACCTGCTTCTCAGCTTCCAGCTCTGCTACCTTTCCACCTGGTCTCCTGAACACACAGATCATCCTCCTCCCTCCTCTTCATCATGTCAACCAGTTCAGACATCAGACCACCTGCATGTGTAGATCAAAGTAACTGATCCTGATGACGTGCATGGTGGGAGTTTACATAGTATTACTCAGAGTTATCCGCTTTCTGGACAAAACTCAGTTCAATTTAATTCAAATGTATTTGTATAGCGTTTATTTATTACAATGCAAATTGTCTCCAGGCACTTCACAAAGACCCAGATCATGACTCCCCGAGCAAATATCATTAACTAAAATTATAATATTTAAATCCTAATTCAAAAAAAGGCAAGTAAAAAAACTCCCATAGCGGGAGAAAAAAACCTTTAAGCCAAACAGTGGCAAGAAAAAACTCCACTTTGAGAGGAGAGCACATACATCCTGGAAATACTATATTAGACAAAATGTATAAATAATAGGGCTGGGCAAGGATTAAAAATTTTAATCGCGATTAATCGCATTATTTCCCTGATTAATCACGATTAATCGTATTGTATACACGAAATCAAATAATGAATTCAAAAGTAGTGTAAAATGCACTTTTCAATTTAAACGTTCTGCTGCCATATGAACTAAAGTGTCCTAACACTTTTTGTTCAAACACTTTTAACATCAGCACTTGTCAGTAACACATATTTAGTGTAAATCTCATCTTAAAAAATGTCAAATAAAATAAAGCTTATTGCCACTGCCAGGGCATTAATGTCATCCTGTTTTTATAAAAAAAAAAAAAAAAAAAAAAAAAGTCTACAAACAAAATCCAACAAAATGATTGTGGCTCAGCACAATCAGAACATTAAAACAGGTAATTTCTGAGGTAACAGCAGAAACTTTTAACGGGGAGTTCAACTTGTCAGTTGTTACAAATAACTTTGTTTTTGTTGAAACCAAAATAAAAAAAAAGTGACATTTTATTGCATTTTTCGTTTTTTTAATCTAACACAAAAAAACGAAAAAAAAAAAATGCCTGGACTTTCTGTTGTCGTTACACATCTGTGCCACTAGATGGAGCCGCACTGCAGTAACCAGCTAGAGAACAGCAGGACAGTGAACACATGGAGCAGATCTGATGGAACATGGAGGAATGACACGTAAACGTTTTGTTGCAGTCCAGAATTGTTAATGTTAATTGTTAATATTGCTAGCTGAGTTGCTACCCGAACTGTAAAGTACACAGACTTTTACTGTTCTCCATGTCTGTTTTAGCTTTTTCTTATGTTTACTGTTTTCCGGTTCTGCAGCAGCCAGTAACAGACTTTTCAAAACAAAAGCATGTGAGCAACATGCGTTAACGCACGATAAAATAAATGTCGGCGTTAATAAATTAATGCGTTAACACGATAATAACGCGTTAATGCATTAAGCCTACAAAAGTAAATCAAGAGCATGTTCTCGAGTTTGTGAAAAAATGTTTGAAATGTGTTTATTTTACATGGTAATTCTTGTATTGTCGCTGTGTGCTATGTTGAAGGTTTTTCATGACCAGAAAAAAAGGGTTAAAAGGTATAATTTTAAGGGACACTCCTGAAATAACATGCTAATTTAGTCAGTAATTTTAAACCTAACCTAACCCTGCCCGATGACAGGTGAATAATTTTAGTTTAGGAGTCTACTGAAACAAGCGTACATGTTTTAACCCTCCAAAGATGTTAATTTTCTCCTGCACCACCTATTTTCATCTTGTCACTGAATGTTTCATTTTTTTTTCCCCTCAGTACTTGTATAGCGACAGCTGGTTTGACACTTTAAGTGCAGTGATTTGCAAGAAGAAAAAAAAAACATTAGATGAACCTTTACCATAGAATTTCAAAGCGATAATTGGTTAAAATCAAAAAGACATCGTCTGAAGTTTGAAATACAGAAAATGTCAAAGTCAAGGAGCCTTGACCTCCAAATGACTTAAACAAATAATCTCATAAACTGCAAGCAGAAGTTCTGTGTCGATCAGTGATATTGATTCAGCACTGATTCATTATTAATGAGAGGCATGCTAATTGCTTCAGCGCTTTCTGATGTTTACTGATTGTCAGAAAAAATGGACATTTTATTCTAAAGCCTCTCTCACATCAGAAGAAGAAAACCTCTCTCGCTGGTGCTTATGGAGCCCCGTTTGGGTCATAATTCAATGAATAAATGAGTCTGTTATTATGAAATACAGGAATTTATTATTATGAAATATTTCCCATTATTATAATAATGGTTTCGTTTTTCATAAGAATGAGCTTTTACATAATAATGGCTTTGTTTTTCATAAGAATGATTTGTGTGTCAATCACAGCAGAGAGGGCGGAGCCATTTATGTGATTGGCTGCTCTTTCATTCAGGCATAAGCAACAGAACAGTGAATATCGATAGTGGGCGAGAGGTGCAATGTATATACTCCAGGCCAGTAGGTGGCAGAATGCACCTCAGTTTACGGTTAAAAGTTGACATCGACTAAGAAACGTCGAGGTTTCCCGTAGCTCAGTCCAAGCTGCCATAGCTACAATCGGACTAGGAGCGCACCTTGATGACGCCACGGCCCGCTGCTAACGGGACCTCACGGCCAAAACTAGTTGATGTCAGAGCGTAGAATGGAGAAGGATCAGCCAATGAGCATGCAGGTCAACCACTGGTCCCGCCCACTGGCAAAATGTCATTATTATGTAAAAGCTAATTCTTATGAAAAATGGAAGCCAATTATGTAAAAAAACTCATTCTTAGATAAAAAAAAAAAAGCCATTCTGAAATAAACTATTATGCATTAAACTAAGATTAAATAATAATAAAAAATATATTTCATAATAATTATATTTTTTTCATATAAAATGGGAAACATTTTATAATAATGGATACATATTTCTTAATAATAAACACCTGTATTTCATAATAATAGACTCATTTATTCATTGAATTATGACCCAAATGGGGCTCCATAGGTTCCTACCAGAGGGAGCAGATAAAGAATAGGGAGACCGGGGCGACGCTGTGAGAAAACAGGTGGCATGAGACGGCGCGGCGCCGCCTGATCCGCGGGTGAGTGATGGCTACCAGCAGAGCGGGGCTGACACAGCCCATCGGCAGATGCAAAGCCAGTGCCCCATCTGCAGCGGGAACCAGCGCAAGGTAACATAAAGACTGCCCTCCCTCCCCCTCCCTCCAACTTCTCCTTTCCACCAACAGAACGACGACGCGCCGCTACTCCAAACTGTCACACGCAGATCCACTTCAGGTCGCTAGCTGCCCTGATACGCGCGGCCTTGTTAGGCAGTTCATCTGATTAAGGAATTATTCAAATGTGGGAGAAAATCCGTGGACTGGCGGTGAAACTGGAGAAAAATTAGGGGGCTTACGCGTAAACGGCGACAGTACCGTCAAAATACTAGCCTGACGCTGTTTTTGTAAAGGAGAAAAGGCGGGCGAGGGGAGGGAGGGGAGGGGAGGGGTGGACTGCAGTCAGCTGTCAACAGAGAAATAACAAATCATTTTAAAATGAGGTGACACGCGTGTCCCGGGGGATAATAAGGGACGACTGTGGGGGGGGGTTGCTCTGCTTTTAGAGAGCTCACAGCTACAGTAAGTCGACATTTATTCACGGAGACCCCTCGGAAGTCGACCCGGCAACGGCTGAATCTGCCGTATCCGGTTTCCCGTCCGCGTCGTCTCCGCAGTAGCCGCCGAAACCGAAATCCTTTACGCCCCGCGCCGGGCCGGGTCTGCAATTTAATTCCCCCGTCTGTTGCCAGCTTGAGATATTATCCAAGAAATGAGATCCGTGACCCTGAATACAGAGTATGGAGCAGCATGGGGGGGGGGGGGGGGGGGGGGGCAGCTAAGAGGGATGCTTGTAGAGCGGGGAGAAGGCCTGGATTTCCTGCTAAATATTTGACCTCCTCCACTCGGCTGTCTAGACACGCCCACGGGTCCCTGTCTTCGCTCAGAGGTGGCGCGCCCTGGCACGGTTTCCCAGGCAAGGCGCCAAGGATGTCCTCCCCGCTACCAGAGGTCGCGCAAGTTCAGAAACCTGGAGAGAAGGGGGCTTTTGCATTTTTAAAACCTCTGGGCCATCATTTGGAAAGTCACGTGCTCACCAAGCGAAGGGAAGGGAGGGGGGGGAGGCTTCTTAAATGTTCTTTGTGCTTCCTGACGATCCGGAGAAAGGAACCCTCAGAACTGAACGAGCCGTCTCGGCGGGCTCCCCGAGTTACTGTTCCATATTCATCGCCTTTTCCACGCATTCACACGGCGAAGTTTTAATTGCTTCCAATTCAGACTAAAAAGCGAGATGAGCGGAGTGAAAGCGCCGCGTCTCCCGGGAGGGAGTTGTGGGAAGTCAGCCGCCGCCGCCGCCGCCGCGGCTCAACCCGACAGACGCATAACTACTAATAAGAACCCTCATTACACACCACCAGATTATTCCCTCCGCTATCAGCGCTCAGTTCATTTTTTTTTCTCTCCTCTTGAGATACTCAAAGTCAATGAAGCCAACAAAATGAATGAAGTCAAACAAAAATCTCTCCATGACTGGGCTCCCCTTGAGCACGAGCTCCTCAGACTCTGCGTAGGCTTCTCAAACAACGCAGAACCGCTGGAATCTTTACTTAAACTTTAGAAGAAACTTTAGCATTAGAAGGTAATTTAATCCTTTAAAAGTGCAACGGCAAGTCATCTTGTCCAACTATGTTCAAGTGTTTGACTCCCACGGACAGTTTTACATGTATGTTAATATTAGGGCTAGGCTAGTTGACGCGTTATTATCGCGTTTATTCTGCTAATTTATTAACGTCGACATTTATTTTATCGCACGTTAACGCATGTTGCTCACATGCTTTTGTATTGAAAAGTCTGTTACTGGCTGCTGCAGAACCGGAAAAAAAATAACGTAAGGAAAAGCTAAAACGGACAAGAAGAACGGTTCGGGTAGCAACTCAGCTAGCAATATTATCAATTCTGTCTAAAAAAAAAAAATTCTGTACAGCAACAAAACTTTCGCGTCATTCCTCCATGTTCCATCAGATCTGCTCCATGTGTTCACTGTCCTGCTGTTCTCTAGCTGGTTACTGCAGTGCGGCTCCATCTAGTGGCACAGATGTGTAATGACAACAGAAAGTCCAGTCCTCTATTATAAAACAAATTCAGTTCTGTGGCCCGTTTATTCATTTCATATTTTTGATCCAAGTCTAAAATTGAAATATAAAAAACAAAACGGGCATTTTTTTTGTTTTTTGTGTTAGATTTAAAAACAAAAAAACCTAATAAAATGTTACTTTTTAAAATTTTTTTTTTTTGATTGACAATTGAAAATGGAAAGAATGAATGATACACGGATTGGTAAAGTTACTGAACTTTAACATGGACATTTTCATTTTAAAGTTCTCCCAGACGGAGGATTCAACAGAAACAAGGTTATTTGTAACAACTGACAAGTTGAACTCCCCGTTAAAAGTTTCTGCTGTTACCGCAGAAATGACCTGTTTTAATGTTCTGATTGTGCTGAGACACAATCATTTTGTTGGATTTTGTTTGTAGACTTTTTTTTTATTTTCTATAAAAACAGGATGACATTAATGTCCTGGCAGTGGGAATAAGCTTTATTTTATTTTACAGACAAGAGTCTCCGCTGTCACTGATGGTCATCTGGCTGCTATTTTTCTCGTGTCATCACTTGAATGAATGTAATTAAGTTGTTGTTTTTTTATTTACAGGATGATAACGTATCTTGTCACGGAGCAAAAAGGGTTAAAATACCTTTTGGTTATATTTTTTCCATCTTTAATAAAGTCAATTACTCAAAGATTCAAGCTGGGACACCAAAGTACTAATGATGACTTTTTTATTTTAAATTTCATTGATTTATTTAAGTTCATTTTTTTTAACTCATGATTAGGTTATCTAAGATTTTTTGGTCCTTTATTTCTTTTATGCAGTTTTCTCAAAGTTCTCCAACAGATTTATTCAATTTTCAAACTCAACAAACTCTGACTGTTACATAACCTTCAATACTGTTAGACGGCTCAACTTTTAACTTTTAACAAAATGGATGTTTCTGATTTTCCTTCTTCTTACATCATAATCTTTATAAAATCAAGTGATACTAATCAACTGCAAAGCTGATTATTATTCTAACGGGGCGGGACTCTCTGCTCTGTTTATGATTTTAAAAGTGATTTATGAGGGAAAAGATAATTATTACTTGACAGTATTTGTATTTTATATTTGAGCGCGAGAGTTAAATATAAAATTCTGTACACAATTGCTTTTTTTAACCGGAGGAGAAAAGAGGTGTTTTAGCAGTAGGGCTGTAGCGATACACTAATGTCACGATACGATGCGATACACGATATTCGGCTCACGATACGATATATATCGATATTCATCTTACAATACATTTACATCATTTTCCGAAAGATTTTAAAGGGACAAAGTGATTTTGGTGACATCTTGTGAGTGTTCCAATGACTTTGTTTGAATTGATTGAACTGAAAGCATCAATTACACATTACATGGCTGACAGGCAGCTTGCAAATGCTGGACAAAATGAATCAAAGATTTGTTGAGAAAAATAGTTTCATTTATTTAAACAGTGCAAATTGTTGCTTGCAAGCTTTTAAAGGTGGAACACGGGGATTTTGAAAGAAGCTTAGAATATCGATACCCGCGACTGAAAAATCGATACTCGATAAAATATCGATATATATCGCAGAATCGATAAAAACTCTCAGCTCTATTCAGCAGCGTATTTTTTTGATTGTTAGTAAGACGCTCATGGATGGACGCTGGAACAGGAAGTAATGTCTCAGTGTTCCTCGGTGGACGAAGAGAGACTCCAACAGACAAGGAGACCTGTAAACACAGTAATGCATGAAGCAGACAATCGTCTAAAACAGTGATTCCCAAAGTGTGGGCCGCGGCCCCCTGGTGGGCCGTCGTGGTACTGCAGGTGGGCCGTGAGAGGTCATTAAAATTAAACAAATATGTGTTAAATCCTCGATCTTTTTTAAATATGTTTTTAATTACTGTAAAATATTAATGACATGATTTAAAAACATTAAGAAGTAATAAAACAAACCAGTTAAGTGTTATTCTACCATCATCTTAACTTAATATGACAAGTGTCACCTTATTTGTTGACCCCTTACATTAATGTCAGAACGTAGCTTCTAGTCCTGAATGTTGATCACAGTTGTGATTAAAGGTTTCGGTTTTTCACATTTCAAATTGGGCCTTGGTATTCTGAAGTTTGGGAATGGCTGGTCTAAAAAATACCCAGGAGCCTCCAGGAAACTGATCAATATGTTGTATCATATAGAAGTTAGTGATTTGGTTAGTGGCTCAATAAAAAGTGAGTGAATCGCAGGTGAATAGTCCGACCGAATCAACATGTCTGGACATTTTCCAGTCGTGTCAGCGTGAATGAATGATGATTCTCAGGTGAAGGGAAACTTAACTTTATTTACGCAACGAAATGAGTCAAACCATAAACACGAGGCATCAGCACACGGACATGTCCTTGCATCGTCATGAGGCTGAAGATTTAAGGACCTGAATGCAGGCTCACAGGTGGATGAACAAATATACTTTATTTAAATAACACCTGAAGGAGCTGCTGTTGCTGAAAAGAGAAATCTGGAATACAAAGCAAAACGAGGCCAGATGACGCCACTGAGCAAATAAAAGCTGGCGCTGCTGAAGGATGTGACCTCTAATACAAACCAGGTGTGGAAATCAGTACCTGAAGCCTGGTGTGAAGCTGCAGCAGGTAACAAAGCCCAGAAGGATGCAGAGGACAGACATGAGGCTGACGAATGAGGCACTAAAATACAAAAACAACACATCGGCTATGACACATGTAGCTGCTTATCGTCATATTCATGTTTAGAATACTGTATTGTATTGTAACTTTAATCTTTGTGCAATTTCTGGGCAACTTAATTGCATCAAAGTGGGCGTGAAAATGATCAAGATATTCAAGTGCAAGCCAAGAGCACGTCAGATGTTCGCAAAGAGCTAAACTGAGGTGCAAATACTGCAAAAGCCAAGAATTGAGTTGGAAGTACTCAATATGTCACGAATCAGTTTGGAAAAAGGCATAAATTCACTTCAGCAGACTTATGAAAAAGATGAAGATGTTGTTCTTCAGCATTCCTGTGCTAAATTACATTTGAACCTAAGAGCATAGAGATGAGAAAAAGAAAAAAAACCTGAACATGGATGTTTTTTAACACGTTCTGAACAAATAAAATGAAAGTGACTCCAAATGGGCATCACTAAAAAAGGTACCAGTTTGAGTCAGTTATTTCTAGGGCAAGTTAACACGTTATTATCGCGTTAACGCATTACCTTATTGACGCCGACATTCATTTATTTTAATGCGCGTTAACACATGTTGCTCAAATGCTTTTGTTTTGAAAAGTCTGTTACTGGCTGCTGCGGAACCGGAAGAGAATTGGCAGCAAACACGCGGAAAAGCTAAAACAGACACGGAGAACGGTAGAAATCAGTGAACTTTACAGTTCGGGTAGCAACTCAGGTAGCAATATTAAAAATTCTGTCTAAAAACAAAAATTCTGGACTGCAACAAAACTTTATTGTCATTCCTCCATTTATCATCAGATCTGCTCCATGTGTTCACTGTCCTGCTGTTCTCTTACTGGTTACTGCAGTGCGGCTCCATCTAGTGGCACAGATGTGTAATGACAACAGAAAGTCCAGTCCTCCATTATAAAACTAATTCAGTTCTGTGGCCCGTTTTTCATTTCGAATTTTTGATCCAATTCTAAAATTGAAATATTAAAAAAACAAGCATTTTTTTTTTTTTGGTGTTAGATTTAAAAACCAAAAACGTAATAAAATGTCACTTTTTAATTTTTTTTTTTTTTTTTGATTGATACACAGATTGCTAAAGTTACAGAACTTTAACATGGACATTTTCATTTTAAAGTTCTCCCAGACGGAGGATTCAACAAAAACAAGGTTATTTGTAACAACTGCCAAGTTGAACTCCCCGTTAAAAGTTTCTGCTGTTACCTCAGAAATTACCTGTTTTAATGTTCTGATTGTGGCTCAGGATTTTGTTGGTAGACTTTTTTTATTTTTTATATCAAAAACAGGATGACATTAATGCCCTGGCAGTATCAATAAGCTTCATTTTATATGACATTTTTTAAGATGAGATTTACTCTAAATATGTGTTACTGACAAGTGCTGATGTTAAAAGTGTTTGAACAAGAAATGTTATGACACTTTAGTTCATATGGCAGCAGAACATTTAAATAAAAGTGACCTTTACACTACTTTTGAATTCATTATTTGATTTTCTGTATACAATGCGATTAATCGTGATTAATCACGGAAATCGTGCGATTAATCGCGATTAAAAATTTTAACTTTCTTCAACAAAAGATGTGCACAGTGCAAATCAGGACGATACAAACAGTAGAAAGATCAGCCACAAATGCAGAGAAGGAACTGCAGTCATTTACATGCAAAAATCAAAGCGAGTCATCGTCTGTTCTGGTCCCTGAATCCGTCCCAGGACTGATGTGAAAGGGGTCCAAGTTCCTGAGGAGTAAGTACCTTTTTCACGGAGTAGCAGTATTTAATGAAAACACGACGAGCTCTTTTCGTTGCCAGGATGGTTTTAATGATCCGACCCTTGTTTCAGAGCCAGTGATTTACAGACACTTATACAGGCAGCGGCTGCTGCGGCATGCTAACCAGCTGGTGGTTAACGGGCAGGCGCCGGGTGAGCCCAACAGTAGTATTGATCTTCCATGTTAGCACGTGTGATGGAAATCAAAAGCTAAGTAGCGTCTCATCCTTTAATTCTTATGTGTCTTATATTCTGTGACGTATAAAGGAGTGAAAGATCACTGGGATGGTGTTTTCTGGATCTTCCACTGCCTCCATTCTGCATCACATGTTGTTTTCTGTGCCGTCTGAAACCACTGGAAGCACATCAAAAGCTCCAGCTCTGTTCAGGCAACATAAACAACCGTCTTTATCTGTCTCTTTTTTTTTTTTTACATATCGATTTTCCTCACTGTCAAGCCTTGATGGTGTTGGAACACTCCCTCATAAAGGTCTCGGCCCGAATAAACACACACATGTTGACTATTCCACTCTCACTTTCTTCATCTCCGCCGAGAGGAGTGATTTAATTTCAACGACAGCATGTTTCCAAAAATGTCAAAATATTGCTTTGAGCTCCGGGGGCTTAGTTGTGACACTTCAAGAAAACCCCTCGGAGCCGAGAAGTAACTTTTCTAACGTGACATCACTGAGCTCTTTACGCCGTAAATGCGAGAAGGCAGCCTTGGCAAACCTCCGTTTGATAACCCGCATGTCGAGGAGCGAAATCAATAAGTCATCAGCAAAGTTTAATAAAGACGCTGATGGACGTGCGGCGGCCTCCTCTTAGAGACGCCGCGCCGCTGACAGTCCTGCTTCCGACCTCGTTAACGCGTCGCTAAATGATAGAAGACGTGCCGTAGAGAAAGAGAGTCGTAATGAAAGCAGTCAAAGTGAAACGTGAGCGTGAACACCGTGACTGTACGGATAAACAGAGTCAGCGTTGGGCCTTAAACCTCTTCTTCCATGTACGTGTCATTATTATTATTGTCCCTCTTTCCTGTCATCTCTGCTCTGGTTCTGCTGGAAGTTGTTTTTTATTATTTTTTTCCCTCTCTGCTGTCATCTCAGGCCTGATCAGAATCAGAGCCTTTAAATGAGGATTCAGGGCAATCTGGTAAATTTTGTTATGAGCTGCCTTTACATGAAATCTGGATTTTTTTTAACCCGACTGGAATGAATTGGAATTGCAAATTGAAAAGACTTGGATCATACATATACAGTCAAGGAAAAAAATTATTAGACCAGGCTTGTTTTCTTCAGTTTCTTGTTCATTTTAATGCCTGGTACAACTAAAGGTACATTTGTTTGGACAAACATAACGATAACCACAAAGATTGCTCATAAGAGTTTTATTTAAGAGCTGATATCTTACCATTTTCCATGGTTTTCTTGAATATAACCTAAATCACTTCAGTTTTTACATCAATAGCTATGGCGTTGTACTGCCAAAAACACTGCTTTTATGCATTCAGTGTTTTCTTTTCTGTCTGTTTTAGTCACATGATGACGTTTAGTGGTACCAGGTATTAAAATGAACAAGAAAGTGAAGAAAAAATGGTGGTCTAATAATTTTTTACATGACTGTAGTTCAATAACTGCAAAACTACTGAAGTCGAGTTTTATTCAAGAACAACATAAATAATTTAGTCTGTAAAAAAACCTTTTCTTTCAAAGGCCTTTCCTAGAGTTGGCTGCATGGTTCCTCCATTCTTACTGGTTAGCTAGGTGCGGGCTCCATCTAGTGGCGCAGATTTGTAATTACAACAGAAAAGTCTAGTCCTCGATTATAAGACGACCCCCATTTTTGAGAATATGATTTCTAGAATAAAATATCGTCCTATAGTTGGGCCAATAAGGTAAAATGTATGCTGACGCGATCAAGCTGAAAAGTCAACAGCGTTGAAGGAAAAGTCACGAGCCTAAACAATGTATTTAAAAAATGTTTAAAAACTGTAAAAAAGTAGCGAGTCACTGCAGTGAAACAAGACAAAGGCTCAACTGTGGTCTTTCTGTTTCCTTCACAGCCTCTGGTCTCTGAACCGTAGTAAACAAACCGCTGGTATTGTGCTATTTTTGGCTTGTAATTAGCAGCTAACACGCTAACAACAACAAAAGAAAAAGTCTGGTTTTCTCTGCAAGGAACGGGAACTTTATTCTGGCTCTGCAGGAACTTGTAACATCACACAGGTTGTATTGTTGGGCTCCTGGCGGTTAACAGAGAATGTAAATCTATACACGCTGGGCTGCTGTTGATGCTCACTACACTTTTCATCTAACCACGTTTTCATTCTGCCGTCCCACGACACACACACTACATTACCCATAAGGCCACACCATTACCCATAAGGCTACCTTCTTAAAGGGGCCAGGCTGGCTCACAGCATTTCTTCACTGTGAGAGAACGCGCACAACATCCTGTGATGTTTCCGTAATTTTTTAAAAATGTTTTAATTATATTATATATTTGTGAAAAATCCGCGAATAACTAAAACTTAAACCGCGAATTGGCGAGGGATCACTGTATTAAACTGATACATGCATATTAAACTGGTGAAGATGTAGTGATACAGTACATCTAATGTAGAGTTGCTTCTAAGGAATGAAGCAATCACTTCACTGGGGAATGCAGAAATGGAAATCGATGCTGAAAGAGAGAGTTTGAAGTCCTTTTTGTATATCTTACTATATTGCAGAAAAAAAAGAAGAAAAAAAGACTTGGCCACGTTCCTTCCTTTGCTAATTCATACTGTCCAAACAGGAAGTTGTTACTGTGCTTTCAAACAGCGTGCAGGCGCTGCAGCAGAGTCGGAGGACTGCCAGCTGTCTCATTCTTTTTATTTCAGCTCTTCCCTTCAGGGGTCACCACAGGATCCCCTTTCTGCCTGTTTCTCTTTCGTTTACAAACGTGCACGCTGTTTTCCTGCTTCCTTCTTTCTGGTGGGTGTCTAAACCTCCTTTTCTCCTCCACCTGCTCTCGCTGCAGATCACACTGTCGTCTGCAAACATCACAGTCGTCGTACGTCAACCTGTCAATCAGCAGGCTCGATGCAGCCCCACTTCCACCTGAAACCCCTCCATCACCCCTACTGACCACACCTCACCGCTGCCATGCTGCCCCCACACATGTCCTGTACCCAGTATCCATCCATCCATCCATCCATCCATCCATCCATCCATCCATCCACCCATCCATCCATCCATCTATCCATCCATCTATCCATCCATCCATCCATCCCCGTTTGATCCTGTGTAGGGTCACGAGGATCTGCTGGAGCCCATCCCAGCCAGGGTTGCCAGATTTGGTTGAGCCATTTCGTTGCAAAACCTGCCCACTTCAGGAAAAAAAAACGCCCAATAAGTGTTTCATATTTGAATAAATGTGAATTTAGATGCATTTACACTATTAAACAATTAAACCTAAATTAATAGTTGTATTTTATCATAGTGCACGTCACAGAAAATGTGCAAAAATGCACATCGTGTATCCCAGTGCCAGGCCCAAGCTAACACAGCAGCAGTAACATCAACCACGTAAACACCATTTCTTATATTTTCCCCACTTCTGCATGATAGCCTACTTATTTTGCTAACAGATTAGCTACCACTTTGAGTTGGGAGAGAGCGGCTTCTGCCTCAGACTTCTGCATCGGCGCACTAAGGTTTGTTGAGGTGATGTCACGATAGCGCGTTGTTACAGCGACTGAATAACTCACTGCAATTAAATATTTTTTAAATTGGATGACCACAATACGAGTGAGCGAGGTATACTGAATTTTGTATTGTACTGTTTTTAAACTATAAAATAACAGTTTGTTGTGCTGTTTTCACAATATTAAATAGATGTTGGTAATAGCAGCCCAAATTACGTTTACCCGCCCAATGCATTTTTTTCCCGCCATCTGTAATCAAAAGTAGCCCAATTGGGCGGGAAACCGCCCAATCTGGCAACACTGATCCCAGCTCTCTTCGAGCGTAGAGGCCAGGGGTTCATCCTCGACAGGTTGGAAACAGTATCTCCATGTAAAATAGGATGTTTCCTGTGATCCCCCTCCCCCCCCCACACACACACACATTCACACACTCATGCACACACAGATTGTGATCATACCTGCTGCATCACAACTCATGATTGTCACATGAAACCACTCCTCTCAGTTCATCACTCTCTCCTAAACTTAAAGAAATATGAGCTTGTGTCAAAAATGACACAAATTCTGAAAAATGCATCCAGAGTTTTGACAGTACATTAACTTAAATCAAACACAGCTGATTTAGCTTCTCGCCCAACAGAACTACAGGCAGACTAAACTTCCAACGTCGCTACTAACCGAGTGCTTGAGAAGACGCAGAATCATGCCTGGTGCACACGCTGTGTTTTATTTTTTTATTTTTTTTTTTTCATTTTTCTGCTCTGCGTGGTTGTGAGGGCTCTGGTTATATTCTGTCACATTAGTGCTGGGATGTGGGATATGTTGACAGAGAGAGGACATTGCACATTGAGACTGTAGGGCTCTTCCAGAGCTGGTGGCGGCGGGACACGAAGACAGGCGTGCATGTGTGTGTGCATGTGTGTGTGTGTGTGTGTGCGTGTGTGGAAGCAGAGGGCTGCCTGTGGAGCAGAGCATGTGGATGCCCACCCACTCAGCAGCCTCGCGGCTCTCGTCATTTCGCATCAATCCACAGACCCTCAATATAAATAGGACAGGCGTCCTGAAGCTACGCGGCGCTATGAGAGGCAGCGGCGTTGTGCATCGACCCCGGACCCCTGAGCCCGAAGTATGACGACACCGGCCCGCTGTAATGGAAGCCTCCCTCTCCGTGAGCACAGGGGACGGGTCTGGCAGCGAGCTCCATGAAAGCCAAGCGCTTCACCATTTTGGGTTCTGGCTGCGACGTTTCCAGGAAGCTGACGGCCAAATGACATTAATGGAACTTAAAATCTGGGGAACGTCATTTCCATTTTTGAATTTGAAAATGTTTTTAAGGTTTTTGCCAAAAGTTATACTCAACCTTGAACAAAACTCTGTATCAAGAAGTGCCATAATAAAATACTGGATGATGCAAATCAACTTTGAAAAGAAGTTACTTTTTAAATTTAATTTGCAGACACACATCCAGCCTGCAATAGTCCAAGTGGAAACCTTCTTATCACGACACAACTAAAATAAAATTAGCTTTTCAAGCTTTCAACCCTTTTTGTAGGCGTCAAAGAGTATTTAATAGGACTGGGCAAGTTAACACCTTAATTTATTAAGGCCGACATTTATTTTAATCCGCGTTAACGCATGTTGCTCACATGCTTTTGTTTTGAAAAGTCTGTTACTGGCTGCTAACCGGAAAAGCTAAAACAGACTTGGAGAACGGTAAAAATCTGTGAACTTTACAGTTCAGGTGCAACTCAGGTAGCAATATTAACAATTCTGTCAAAAAAAAAGCTTTCAAACCCCTTTGTTCAAGGCGATCACGTCATTCCTCCATGTTCCATCAGATCTGCTCCATGTGTTCACTGTCCTGCTGTTCTCTAGCTGGTTACTGCAGTGTGGCTCCATCTAGTGGCACAGATGTGTAATGACAACAGAAAGTCTATTTCTTGATTATAAAACAAAGCCATTTCGGGGTCACGTAAACCAGACAATAAAATATTAAAAACAAATTCAGTCCCGTGGCCTGTTTGCTAAAATTGAAATATAAAAAAAACAGGCATTTTTTGTTTTTTTTGGTGTTAGATTAAAAAAATGGAAAAAAATAAAGTCACTTTTTAATTTTTTTAATTTTTGATTGACAATTGAAAATGGAAAAAAACAAATGATACACAGATAATTGCGGATTGATAAAGTTACTGAACTTTAACATGGACATTTTCATTTTAAAGTTCTCCCAGACGGAGGATTCGACAGAAACAAGGTTATTTGTAACAACTGACAAGTTGAACTCCCCGTTAAAAGTTTCTGCTGTTACCTCAGAAATTACCTGTTTTAATGTTCTGATTGTGGCCTCTAGATTGTTAGGACTTTGTTGGTAGACTTTTTTTTTTATTTTTCATAAAAAAAAAAACAGGATGACATTAATGTCCTGGCAGTGGCAATAAGCTTTATTTTATTTGACATTTTTAAAGATGAGATTCACACTAAATATGTGTTACTGACAAGTGATGATGTTAAAAGTGTTTGAACAACAAATGTTATGACACTTTAGTTCATATGGCAGCAGAACATTTAAATAAAAGTGATCTTTACACTACTTTTGAATTCATTATTTGATTGTTCGTATACAATGCGATTAATCGTGATTAATCAGGGAAATCATGCGATTAATCGCGATTAAAAAAGTTAATCGTTGCCCAACCCTAGTTTTTAATGAACACTTGCTGACTTTTCCCTTTAAAAAGAATCAAAAGTGAACCAAAAGTTGGAGCGCATGACCTGCAAGGATGTGGTGCATGAACAGAGATTTCAGATCCAGGCGGGAACCTCCCTGTGGCGCGACAGAAGCTTCACACTTCATCACTGCGCGACCGGCAACCTGTGAAGCTCTAAAGCTGGAGCGACGTGCACGCGAACGCACGAGCGCGCCCGTGTCAACGCTTTGACTCAATGCAGGGCAGATAATAAGAAAGCAGAATCAAACCATGCGCATGGAAACATCATTTAATATATTCAAACAGCTGGGAGGTAGAGTATCTGTTGTCCCAGTGTCAAATGAAAGAGAACGAGCAAACATCTGGCGGGGCATTTTCCCGCTCCGCAGCCCTGCTTACAATTATACATTTCACAAAGTGACTCTGATGCGCACAGAGACACAGAAATGAATCACGTGCGAAAATAAGGTCCAAAGTGATGTCGTGCATTAAAGGTAACGCATCTCCATTAGAAGAAAGGAACAAACAAATCTGTGTTCTACCTCCACCCAGTGGTCGAATAAGGAATGTTCACCTTTGTTTAAGCTCAGGCCCTCAGGACCCGCTGCTCTGCATGTTTGAGATGTTTCCCTGCATCCAGTCTTTTTTTTTTATATGTGTCTTATAATTATATTGTAAATAATTATATAGTAAATAGGAATACTTTCTGTTTTTTATATTGCTATTTAATATTGTGTTTTTTCATGTGTTGCTGTTGCTACGCTGCAATTTCCCAGTTTGGCATCAATAAAGTACATCTATCTATCTCTATCTATCTATCTATCTATCTATCTATCTATCTATCTATCTATCTATCTATCTATCTATCTATCTATCTATCTATCTATCTATTTAAATCGGGAAATCTAAACCGTGCAGGTCGAGCTGGATCGATGAACTTCTGAATTGATTGCATCCTGAATGACGTAATCTATGAAATAAATGTGACTTTTGACAGCTGATCATTAAGCAAAATATACATGATAATAAGACTACCAACTACAATCTGAAATATATTTTTACAATAATGTTCAATTCTTAATCTTAAAAGAAGACTTTCTCTCATTCAGACAGTAAAAATGAAAAGCTGCTGTATCTTTGCTCTGCTGGGATCAATAGTTGAGTCGTGGCTGTGCAGCTACCCGTAAGCATCACATTGTAGCTCATTATTCTGAGGCCAGCGTTTCCGTTAGACTGATACTGGTACCCGCACGCCTCGCGCTTAAATCTTCAGAGGAAGTTCTTAATACTTCTGCAAACCAATCAAACGCTGATTTTTAGTCAAAAACATTTGTATTTGTGGCAGTTTCCCCGGGAACATATGCGACTGCCAATCTCCGGCGTCTGGCACAGCCAGAAATATTTTACTGCTGAAACTGATTCAACAAACCAGATTAGATGCAGGAAGAAGTTATTACAGCCTTTTTCTCTTCAAATGGACAGTTGACAAGACTGGTGACGTGTCCAGGCTGTTCCCTGGCTTTTATCAGCAGACCTCCATGGCCCTGGATGGGATTGTAACAGGTATAGATAATGATCGGATGGGTGGAAAGATACGTGATTATAGTCTAGAAGCTGTAATTTAACTTACAGGAAAGCAGGTACGTTTCCTTAACAGGTGATGCAAGCAGCTTTAGATTAAATCGCTGTAGAGCCACTGTAGATGGACGCACAACTTATTTCATGACTCTTTTGTTCATTGTGCATGTATGTACGCACAAATATGTTTATCAGCAGCAACTTTTAATTAAGATGCAGTTTAACTGTGAGATTAGACTGGAAAAGTCTTTTTAGACTGGACTCAAGAGTTGGTCTAACTGGTGTTCACACATTTTTTTTTTTATACCATGCATTTGATTGGAAAGAGTCTTTTTTTCTTCCTAAACGTGTAACCAGTATTTACAAAACTGTCCCAAATTATGGCATTTAAAGCATCTATGAATGGGACTATGATTTCACTGACACATGCATACCAGTGTAAAAAAAAAAAAATCCAATAGGAGTTGACTAAAAATGAAGGAAACACTGTAGATAAAGAGATTAGAATAAACCAAGAAATACATAAAAATGTTAGCGCTGAGAGCAAAGTATTAAATAGTGACATACAGTCATTAAACCACAACGACAGTTGCAAAAAAATTGGGACACTGCATTAAAATGCAAATAAAACAAATGGCAACAATTTGCAAACCTCATCAACCCATTTTCTGTTCGCAATAGAACATAAAGAACATATTAGATGTTGAAACTGGGACATTTTATAGTTTCATGGAAAATATGAGCTCATTTTGACTTTGACAGAAGCAACACATCTCAGAAAAGTTGGAGACAAAAGCCTGGAAAAGTGATTGTGCAAATCAAAAACGAATCGAGGAGCATTTGACAGCTAATTAGGTTAATTGACAACAGGTCAGTTACATGACTGGGTATAAAAGGAACATTTCAGAGACACAGAGTCTCTCAGATGTAAAGGTGGGCAGAAGTTCACCAATCTGTAACAAACGGCATCTTAAAATTGTGGAACAATTAAAAAAAATGTTCTTCAATGAATCAGACAAGACTGGGACAACATTCCTCTCCTGAAACTCCAGCAACTGGTCTCCTTACCTCCCAGGCACTTCCAGACAGCTGTTAAAAGAAGAGGGGATGCTACACAATGATAAACATCACCCTGTTTCCAGCTTTTTTTTTTTTTGAAAGGCGTAGCTTCCATCAAGGTCAAAATGAGCTTATATTTTCCATGAAATGGTAAAATGTCCCAGTTTAAACATCTGATATGTTCTTTGTGTTTTATTGGGAATAAAATATAGGTTGATGAGATTTGCAAATCATTCCATTCTGTTTTTTTTTGTTTGTTGTTTGTTTTACAAGGCATCCCAACTTTTTTGGAATTGGGGTAGTAATTTATGAAAATATGGATTAAGATATATATATATATATATATATATATATATATATATATATATATATATATATATATATATATATATATATAATTAGATTACAGTAAAAAAAAAAAAAAACCAAATTAAAAACACTGTAGTTGGTTAAAAGGCTAAAAGGCTAAATTCAAGAGGCAGGTCTTGGGTTTACTTTTAAAAGTGTCTGCAGGAGTCCTCAGTTAGGCCAATCCACAGAAGGCGTGGTAGTAAAAATAGCCATTACTATGTGTTTATAGCCGTAACTATGTGTTTTTGTTCTCCTTTTTGAGAAAAAAAATATGTTTATAATTATTATTATTTTATTTTATTTTATTTATTTATTTATTCTCATTTAAATCTTTGCTCACGGCATTGCTTCGTCTTTTGACACAGGCACCAACAAAGGGCACCTAAGCGGCAAACGAAAGACCCCAAAGCGCAAAGATGGCGGCGCCCCTCGCAGACGCCGGGGAGTTTGAAGTCTGGCTCGGGGGCCGCCTGGACGCGTTGGAGGTGGACCGGGACGTCTACGGAGCCTACATCTTAGGGATTCTGCAAGAGGAGGAGAGCGACGAGGAGAAAGAAGACGCTCTTCAGGGGATTTTATCCGCATTTCTGGTGAATATCCACAGCGGCACGTGAAGCGGAGCCGCCGGGCTGCAGCTGCTGCTGTCCGTCCACCGACCGCCGCTGCCCTCAGCAGCGTCTCATCAACTACGACCAAGACAGCCTTTCTCGTGCCACAGCGGCTGTGATTTTATTATTTTTCCGGTGATGACTGTGATCCGTGTTTACGTCGGCACGGACTCAACGACGCTGACGTCACAGCTGAATCATCAGCGGTGTTGCTGGCGAGAGATCAGAGCTTGTAATTATATCCTGCGACTAATATACTGGCCTATAATCTTTTTTTGTATCGTCCTGTTTTAGACCAAGTAGTTACAGTAATGAGTTTCGGGCTCAGTTTCATCCCTGGCTCACATTAGCGTTGTTGTAATAAGATCCGGTTAAACGGCAACTGCAAGACTTTTTAAATGTATCTGCTTTTTCCGATCACCTTTAATAATCCACACAGTGTTTATCTATTAATAATATATATAAGCTGATTAGTTTTATAGTTGTGTGGCAGATTCTTCCCTTAAGGCTAAAGCTGGACAATAGTTCAATGACGAAATCTCAACAGAAAGTGTTTCAGGAATGATGAAACACATTTATGATATTAAAAAAAAATACATTATGATTTTTTAATGTAGTTCATATGATGTGGTTTTATGATTATTAGGCATTTTTGTTTTTCGGATGTTTGCGAGCAGTTATATTTTTTAGAGCAGCGATTCCCAGTGTGGGCCGCGGCCCTCCTGGTGGGCCGTCGTGGTACTGCAGGTGGGCCGTGAGAGGTCATTAAAATTAAACAAATACGTTTTAAATGTTCGATCTTTTTTAAATATGTCTTTAATTACTGTTAAATTTTCATGACATGATTTTTAAAAAAATTTAAGAAGTAATAAAACAAACCAGTGTGTTAAGTGTTATTCTACTGTAATCTAGACTTAATATGACATGTGTCACCTTATTTGTTGTCCCCTTACATTAAAATCGGAACATGGTTCCTGCTCCTGTATGTTGGTCACAGTTGTGAGTAAAGGTTTGAGTGGGCCGTGGATGTTTTTAACATTTTAAATTGGGCCGTGGCTGTTCTGGACATTTTTAAAAGTGTCTACAAATTCATACTGATATCTGAATTATAACGTTTCGTCCAAACTTGAAAAATAAATAATGATATAAATTTTGGCCATATGTTCCAACCTAACTTAAAGCCAATAAAAAAAAGTATTTTATTTTATTTTTTAAATTTAGGCGCTAATTTACACATCTTTTGGAGCTTCCACTGTTAAAAAGCAAAGTAAACATGCAGGCTTGTCCTTATAATCCCAAACATTAATTAATTAGTTCATTTTTGTTTTGCTTCAAAAATCTCTTTCCCTCGTCATAAATTTTGATTTTCTTGGTCTTTCTTATCCACAAAACTCACAAGCATTTAGATTGATTTAAGATGCTGCTGGTAACGATATCAAGGTGCATTGTGGGACACGAACCTCTGGTCTATCACCTCTGAAGGACAGAATTGGTTTTAGCGCAGTTATCTTTGCATCTGATCACAGGACAGATAATGAGGTGGTGGGTCGGATCTGTGACTTATAGGATCGTAGTACAAATGAATGTCTTTCGTTGCACGGGGGACTTATTTTAACTTATAATTATGTGTGCAGGAAGAAGACAACGTAGAAGATGTCTGCAAACAGATCATCCAGCAGTGGGCGGAATGTTCCAGCCGATCTGCAGCCAGAGCAAATGCTGATGATGGTATCTGTATACTTCCTGTTATTATTCCTTTACTCTAGAGACGCTAAAGGACGTGTGGTAATTAATTAGACCTTCTGGCGTGAGTAATCACAGTTGTGAGGACGCTGGCTTGAAAAATGTACAGTACGGTTTGCTTACAGTGCACTTAGAAGTAAACAGAAAAAAAAAAAAACAAAAATACAAAACATCCCTAACAGTAGCATAGCCCACAGGCATAAAATGATTGGCATTTTAAAAATGTTGAGTTCATTTCAGGGCAGCTGTCATGAACGAAGCCAAGCTTTGGATCTCTGAGTTTGGAGCAGCTTTTCACTGGAATTAATATCTGAACGTCAGATCTGTTTACTGACAGCTTTGACAACCTGAATTCCAGAAAGGTTGGGACGTTCTTTAAACTTGAACAAAATGAAAACTGAAAGACTTTCAGATCACATGAGCCGATATTTCATCCACAAACGAGCTCATTAGTGATCTCTGCTGCAGGTCTCTGAAACGGTTGGACAGTAACATGATTCTCCACGATGGAGCATCTCTTCTTCCTTTCAAAACAGTATGAGGATGTCAGGATCATCGAGGTTCCGAGTTTCTGGAGTTCTGGTGCTGAATCTGGTCCGTTCTTCCCTTGATAGAGGCTTCCAGCTGCTGAAGAGTTCGTGGTCGTCTTTGACGCATTTTTTGTTTGATGGCGCTCAAGGCGTTCTCTACAGGAGAAAGATCTGGACTCCAGCCAGGCCAGTTCAGCGCCTGCACTCTACTCCAAGAGTTCAGCGCCCGGACTCTACTCCAAGAATCCAGCGCCCGGACTCTTTCCCAAGAGTCCAGCGCCCGGACTCTACTCCAAGAATCCAGGCGCCCGGACTCTACTCCAAGAATCCAGGTGCCCGGACTCTACTCCAAGAATCCAGGCGCTGGACTCTACTCCAAGAATCCAGGCGCCCGGACTCTACTCCAAGAACCCAGGTGCCCGGACTCTACTCCAAGAATCCAGGCGCCAGGATTCTCCTCCAAGAATCCAGGCGCCCCGACTCTACTCCAAGAATCCAGGTGCCCGGACTGTACTCCGAGAATCCAGGCGCCCGGACTCTACTCCGAGAATCCAGGTGCCCGGACTCTACTCCGAGAATCCAGGCGCCCGGACTCTACTCCGAGAATCCAGGCGCCAGGATTCTCCTCCAAGAATCCAGGCGCCCCGACTCTACTCCAAGAATCCAGGTGCCCGGACTGTACTCCGAGAATCCAGGCGCCCGGACTCTACTCCGAGAATCCAGGTGCCCGGACTCTACTCCGAGAATCCAGGCGCCCGGACTCTACTCCGAGAATCCAGGTGCCCGGACTCTACTCCGAGAATCCAGGCGCCCGGACTCTACTCCGAGAATCCAGGCGCCCGGACTCTACTCCAAGAGTCCAGGCGCTGGACTCTACTCCAAGAATCCAGGTGCCCGGACTCTACTCCGAGAATCCAGGCGCCCGGACTCTACTCCGAGAATCCAGGCGCCCGGACTCTACTCCAGAGAATCCAGGCGCCCGGACTCTACTCCAAGAATCCAGGCGCTGGACTCTACTCCGAGAATCCAGGCGCCCGGACTCTACTCCAAGAATCCAGGCGCTGGACTCTACTCCAAGAATCCAGGCGCTGGACTCTAATCCAAGAATCCAGGCGCCCGGACTCTACGCCAAGAATCCAGGCACCCGGACTCTAATCCAAGAATCCAGGCGCCCGGACTCTACGCCAAGAATCCAGGCACCCGGACTCTACTCCAAGAATCCAGGCGCCCGGACTCTACTCTAAGAATCCAGGCACCCGGACTCTACTCCAAGAATCCAGGCCCTGGACTCTACTCCAAGAATCCAGGCCCTGGACTCTACTCCAAGAATCCAGGCCCTGGACTCTACTCCAAGAATCCAGGCGCTGGACTCTACTCCAAGAATCCAGGCGCCCGGACTCTACTCCAAGAATCCAGGCGCCCGGACTCTACTCCCAAGAATCCAGTGTCTAGACTCTACTCCAAGAGTCCAGCTGTGGTTTTCACTGTCCTGCTTAAATACACAGACCTTCCCTGAAATAGACCTGGCCTGGAGGGGAGCAGATGCTGCTCTAAAACCTTTTTATACCCTTCAGCATTCATAGTTCCTTCCAGAACCTTCCAGCTGCCCATATCATCAGAGATGCTGGGTTTTAGAGCTGAACACTGAGAACAGACTGGAAGGTCTCCCTCCTCTTTGGCCTGGAGGACACGGTGTCCCTGATGACCAACAAGAATGTCAGATTTGGACTCCCAAACAGTCCATGTGAAGATGAGTCTTGACCCTCAGGACACGACGGTTCTTCTGGGCCGTGTTCAAATATGGCTTCCTTTTTACCTCATAGCTTTGGGATCCGTAGATGGAACGGTGGAATTTTTGACACCAACTGTGGTTTCTGGAAGCTTCTGCCCATTTTTACTTCTGAGAGACCGTGTCTCTAAAACATCTCTTAAACAGCTGAATCATGTTACAGACCTGATATCAGTTAACTTCATGAGTTAAAAGAAAGATTCAGCTGGGAGAACATCTAATATTTTTTCCTTTTGAGTTGTCAAGAACTGTTCTTCTAAATTCCAGTCTTTTATTTTCCTCTGCACACCAGAGAGCTCGTTGGTATGAAAAAGTGCTTACGTCAGCTACTGATAACTTTTAGGGTTTTTTTTCTGTCAGTATTATATTTGGAACCATATTATTTACTCTGTGCATTTGCAAGAAGGATGTATCACAGGTGCAAAGCATTATCATGATTTATTTAAGTTTTTTCTTTTCTTTCCTGCAGCTGAAGTCCAGGCCATTGCCAGCATGATCGAAAAACAAGCTCAGATTGTGGTAAAACAGAAAGAGGTGTCTGAGGAGTCAAAGAAAAGGAAAGAAGCCCTGCTGGCTCAATACGCCAACATAACAGACGAGGAGGAATATCCTTTACTCGGTAGATGACAGTAAGGCTCGACACTTTTTAACTTTATCAACAGTATTGTGCACACGGGGCCCGGTAGTTTTATTAGAAGAAGGAATCAAATCTTTTTCTTACCCAGTGGAGTCACAATAATCCAGATATTTCCTTGACAAAAGCACTGCAGCTGAAGAAGAGGAGCCCACATGTGGAAATGATTTTACTCCAAGCGATAAATGTATCCTTTATGAAGATAGTTGTTTTTTCAGCGTCACGTAATTAAGTATCACAACACGGCTGTTTTTAATTCTCGATAAAAAGTCGCACGGTATCGTGCTCTGGTCATTCGCCCCGCCGTAGTGGTGCGTCCGTTTCCAGCCAGTTGTCCTTCACTGAGGATGCCAGCCCTGTTCAAGAACACCAACGTGGAGGAGGTGTTCCACCGACAGAAGCAGAAGCGGGAGCAGGCTCGCGAGGACGCTCAGAAGAAGAAGGAGATGGACAAGATGCAGCGGGAAAAGGACAAACTAGCTAAGCAGGAAAGAAAAGACAAGGAGAAGAAGCGTACACAGAAAGGTGAACGAAAAAGATAAAATCAAAAGAATGGACACTCTTTTTTTTTTTTCGTTCTTTCTTTTTGGTTAAAAGCTTTTGTTACCAGAAAAGAAAAGGAAGATCAAAGATGACATTTAATTATCCCCGTTGAAGCTAAAGCTCGTTCGGTATGTGAATGTTCTGCTCGTCCAAACTGAAACAGTTGATTGAATGTTGTCCAGAACTGAAATCTGATTTAACAAAATGTCTCAAATAAAGCTACGAGTTTTCTATGACGACAGCTGTGATGGCCTGACTCCTTATTAGTCTAAATGGACCGTTTTCCCAGATTGCAACACGTCTACCTTTGAAACGATCAAAAAAAGGAACAAATTCTAGTGATCCAAATTTTTTTTTTTCCATTTTGTCACAGAATAGGACTGCTGGGTAACGCCTTACAGACAGCGTGTACCGTCATTGAAATGTTTGAGCTTCATCTTTTTTAAATAATAAACATTTTCAACAATTTGTTTTACTTTATTTTTAATGTCAAACTCGAAAAACAGTTAACAAGAAAAAAAAAAAACAGAACAGGAACATTAAAATGAGAGAAAACAACTTGTTTTATCCCAAAAAAAATTTATTGTGGTTTCACATTGCACCGATGCAAGTAGTTTTAGACAAACACGAGTTCTGAGAGCCACCTACGGACCCGTCACACTTTACATTTAAATGTGAAAATGTCAAATTCAGAAGAATAAAACAATTTATGATTACAGAACTAACAACATAAGAATTAATTTCAAAAACATTTCATTTCAAACTACTGAGAGCAAATCATAAAAAGCCTACACTGTATAGAGAACTATTTTAACTTTGCTATTATATATATGAGAGGTTTCAACACTATAATTCTAATGTGAAGGCTGATTATTGTAATTAGGTACATTTAATCTTTTTTATATTGTTGGTACATTTCAAATCGAACTAAATAAAAAAAAATATTTGCAGAATGTTATGGTTCAAAAGCAAACCCAAAGAATCAGAAATTTATTGATTGGAACAGTTCAGAGAAACCACTTTAATATTTGGTATTTTAACTTTAAACTACTGGTCTTATGATTCAATTATTGCTTGGGAATATCTGGAGTTAGTTTTGATTATATTCCAATAAATAAGTAAAATGAAGAATTCAAAGGAATCTTCCACATAAATAGTGTCTTTAAATAGAACAGTTACGGTACAAGATTGGAAAGGACTTGAAGTTGACACTAATTAAATGAAATTAAGTTAAGATGCACCAGAGTTATATACATTTCATGCAGTTCTTGCACAACAAAGCTCTTTAGTGCTCTGGGGCCAAAAGAAAAACTCTGTCGTCAGTTTTAAATAGCTTTTCTTATTTTCTGGAGGCTACTGTTCAAATAAAACATTCTCTTTAAGGAAAGTAAAACTGTCAGAACATTTGTTTCTACCACCTTAATACCTTTAACTCATACTTGTAGCCGGCTAATTCATAAGTGAAAAGAGTAAAACTGAAATGCAGAGGAGCACCTCTCAGTGGGCGTGGCTTCCTCGTCAACATGATGGTCCTGTATCTTCTCAGGTTTGGGCAGCGTCATGTGCAGGGCGCACCACAGGGCTGTGCGGAGCCTCATGGTCGTAGCAGCTAGGTCTCTCAGCGCCATGACCATCAGCAGAATATCTGTGAAGCAGAGGCAGGTTAGAACCAGGAGCATCTCAGAAACCGTCACAGGATGTCTAACGTCTCCACCGGCTGCAGAGGTACCGGGTCTGGGACTGCAGGGGTTTTACTGCATCCTCAGCACGACCTCGGGTCCCACCAGGAGCATTTCAGATGGACTAGACTAGATTATAAAATTTACCCCGAGGTTTCTAGTTTATGTGAGAATCAGGCGGTAGCAGCCGTTCTCTGGTTTAATAACGAACTATGGATTACCTCTGTTCTCTGTGAAGTTCATTCCTTGCTGCTGGTGTTTGGTCACGTTCACACAGTCTTCCTTGCATCTTTCCTGCATGATACAAGCGGCGGCGTGGTGCCTTCTCAGCGCCGTGTGGATGTTGATGTGTAGGGGAACGCCACACAGACACTCCATCCTGTCCAGAAGGCTCGCCACCTGCAGCACACCAACAGATTTTATGTTTACATTCTTCAATCCATCTTAGAAATGAATTTCTTCATCTAGTCTATGTACGAGAAAGCAAGAGCAATCTTTTTAAAAGGTATTCTAGTGGTTTTGTTGTATCCTGTTGATTTGCCAACGATACAACACGGTGGTGTTGTGGTTATCACTGTCCTCAGACAGGAAGAATTTTACATCTCTGGAGCCTTTCTGTCTAGTCTGAACGTTCTCCCTGTGTCACCTGGCTGCTGTGGCTTAGCATGTTAAAGGAGAAAGGTAATACTAAATCCACCACAGGTATGAATGTGAGTTGAAGGAGGAAGTTGAAGAACCTGGAGGAAATCCACGCAAGCACGGGGAGAACATGCAAACTCCTCGGCCCCTGCCGAGGTTCGAACCAGGAACCTTCTTGCTGTGAAGCAACAGTGCTGACCACTAAGCCTCCGTGAAGGTGAGACACATTTTAAATAATGTAAAATAATTGTTATTATTTTCAGGGTAATTTGCATTTTGATTTGATTATTTTTGGTCTGTGGAAAAGTTCCGATTTGAACCTTTGTTATCGTGATTTTTTTTTTTTTAAACCAACTATGATGTCACAGATTCTTCCTCTGTGGTGGCTGAAGCAGAGCGGTTGCAGTTTCCTTAACAAAACTCTTATATTTGCTCGATGAGACAGCAAACAAACATTACATTTACTACATCCGGCTGTGAAAAGATTCCCCTGTAGGTGGCAGTATGAAAGCAGTTAAGTCAGGAGTTTCACCTTCGCTTGCTCTCTGATTTGATTAACACTGAGATGGTCGATTCTTATGGGGTTTGTTGGACTTTTCTGGAGGTTAGCGTTGGTCTCTTCTGTGGTCCTTTTTCCTGGAAATGTTTTCCTGAGGATCGTCTCTGTCTAAGGTTTGAAAACATAGAAAATGATGGGAGAATAATAAAAATAAAACATTCATATATTTTTGTTCTGTTCAGCCAAATAATCAATCCTATGATAAACAAAAATACATTGTATTTATAATTTGTACTGCTCTTTTCACTAAAAAGTGAGGATGAAGTGTGGCTCATCCTCATTTGAATTTTTTTCACTGGTAGAGGCTGGAAGACCACTGTTTATAATTATAAATTAATAGCATCTTTTTGTAAGAATGATTTTTTTTTCATGATAAAATATTAGTTTCAGTTACAAGCAAGGAAAAAAGAGAAACAAGAAAGTGATTGAGCAATCAGAAAGAATGAAAAGATTTTAAAAGCATACCTTCTTCCTCTCGTTCTGCAAACACTTCCAATGTTTGCAGCACTCGTCCAGGAAGAAGCAGAGCTGCATCATGGGTCGGCCTTGATTCATCATGAGTGGAGATGCAGCGGCGGAGGTCGTTCCATGAAGAGCGTTCTCTCCTCTGTGGGTTCTCACGTCATTCACATAGTAGTTTAAAGCTGCAGCCTCGTTGACTGACATCATGCCTCCCATACAGATCCCAGGAACAGCGTTTCCACGGCTCAGCGTGGATCGGGGGCTGAAGTTCAAACCCATGGACGTGCTGAAGTTCCTCCTCGGGTCATTTATTGGAAACATCACAGAGGTGAACTGCTGCGTGGTCCCTGAACCGAACACGCCGTTCTGTCCGTCAGGTCTCTGACTGTGAACAGTCCCCCAGAAATCCAGGTATGGGTTTTGTGTTAAGGCCTGCTTATCTCGCTCTGTCATGTGACTGTTGCTCTGTTGCTTCCTCGTAAAGCCATTTTCAAGAAATCCAGACATGGCCATCCTCTTTTTGTCTTTTTGCACCTGTGGTTTGGTATTTTTCTGTGTCTGGCTTTGATGGACGTGATGCTTTAAACCCTGGTTCTTGCTTAGATTAACGTTCTCTCTGTTCATCGTCATCTTGCTTTGATATTGGTTTGGATTTTTTAAAAGTGTCGATAATTCTTTTGCTGCCTGAAAGTACTCTGCGTGGCGAAGGCTGAAATCAGACGGCTCTTGAAAGGCGTCAAGTTTAAATGTTTGTTTCCTCGCTCCCATTCCTCCCCTCTGTACCGTCTCCAGGTCTCCCAGCAGCTGTTTTGGGGTCTGCGTGGCGGGAACGCTCCGCATCGACACGGCGGGACCGGCGACTTTATATTGTTCAGCTGCGCCATCTTCCTTGTGCATTTGCTTGTACATGTTTAGAAACTCTTTGTAGGCAACACCATCATCTTCACAACCAGCGAATGACTGAAAACTGCTGACGAGCTGGTTCACGTCTTCTTGCACGGGCTCCTCATTAGCGGTGGGATACGTGCTATGTTGGAGAAACTGGTCTTGGTAGAAAGCATCAAAGCTGTAGTGGTTAGTTTTATTTTGGGGTTTGAAGATGTCACCGAGTTCAGGGTAATTATTCATCTGCTGATCATTCCCTCTGTCATTATAAGCTGACATGCTGACATATTTACTCTGCTGCATCTGTGATGGGTCAGTGTTTCCTGTGCTGGGTACTGGCAGACCCGGGGGCAGTTTCTGAGGATGGAAGGAAAAACTGCCTCCATTGGGCAAATCAATCAGCCATGGTTGATTGGGAGCATTCCCAACGGACTCTTGATTCCGCTCACCGACCGCTCTCGCCACTGATTCTTGCTGCGTTTTACTGAAAGTCTCACGGGACAGATGGTTTGAAGGAAAGACGGGGCTGTGAAGTATTTTAGCCTGCGTGTGAAAATATTGTAGAAGTTCTTCTCTCAGTGTCTCTGAGGACCAGACGGGCTTGGATGGAGGTAGACTTGTAAAAGACAAATTAGGACTTCAATTAATGTCATAGTTCATGTAACTGGTGTATATTTATAGCTGATTAACTAGCGAGAGCTAAGTGATATACCAGTATTGTAACATCTATAAATGTATATTCATACCTGTATGATAAGTAAATGGGAATATATCGTGACATTGATGTGCACGTAACTTTGCTTTAAGACTGTCTCCTTTTGTCTGAGTCCACACCGAGCAGCTGAGCTTTCTCTGCTCACACTGGTTAATCTCCTTATAGGGTCGGGGATAAAATTTCAAGGAAATTCTGACTTTATAAAATCTGACTTTCTGTTGAAGCAGAGGTCTCTGTCTTCAATGTAGGCGAATTATTCTCCTTCTGTTATTAAGATGACCTTTTCATTTATGTTAATAAAAACTGTGAAGAGTGTCTGTTGCATCATATTTGAGGCACCAAGTTCAATTTCAATTCATATAAAAAGAAACTGTCAGTATTCAACCTAAACATGCTGGGATATGAATTTCCAACCGTATCGCGCAGCCCTAACACAAGCTACATTATATCTGAAAACAATGTAAAAGAAAACTGAAAACTCGACATACCTCTCACTGTAGCTGATATCCATTGGATGCCCTTCATCTAAAATATTTGAAACTAGATCCTGCAGATCTGTTTCACAATTACAGTCAGCACTGTCAGTTGGTTTCCTTGAGGGGAGGAGAAACATATGCTCAAAACAGGAGTCTTTTTTTTGTATTAAAAACTTCCACTCAACATTCTCTGAAAGATGTTCAATCTCTTCTTTTCTCTGATAAAATTTCCAGTCAGTACTTTTCTTTATCTCTGAATAACAGAATTAATATCTAATTTATTTAGATCCCACAAAGCTGTCATGTGATCACAGACTTCTACAGATTATAAACCTATCTAGTGTGAACAAATCAGAGCATAGTTAATGATACCTGTTTTTATTGCTGGTCTGGGAAGAGCTCATAAGAGCAAAAGGATCGTCCTCAGTGTTGTGAGACCAGGATACACAGGATGTGTTGTCTTGTTCTTGATGTGAGGCAGCTGGGACTGAAGTGGAGGGAAATGGCGCACCATTTACGATGCCCTCATTCACACCTGCCTACAAGAGAGAAAAGCTAAAATTAATAAACGTGTAGCTCATTTGAAAAACTAATATGTGCTTTGTTTTTCTTCCTCACACACAAAAACAAAAGCACA
This sequence comes from Hirundichthys speculiger, assembly GCA_018398805.1. NCBI lineage: Eukaryota > Metazoa > Chordata > Actinopteri > Beloniformes > Exocoetidae > Hirundichthys > Hirundichthys speculiger. The sequence continues at coordinate 355,327 of JAGFBZ010000205.1, read as the reverse complement.
CCAGAGGGGATTCCTCTGACACTGCAAGGAAGCTGAGCATCCCGCCTCCCTGTCCTATAAAGTCCTATAAAGTGCAGTTGTGTAAACGTTTCATTGACTATAAATGTGTTAGAAGATGAGTTAATTCTTCTTCACCAGTAAAGTAGTTAACTTGTCCGTGCATTCCCATACCGTTCCCATAGAAGCTGAGCGTCTCTGGGACTGCATGGAGCATTTTTATCATTGCTGTAAAACTAGACAGGCATTGGCTTAAATGCCGATGTTATCCCGTCCCCCGGACTCTGAGCGTCTCTGGGAGTGATTGGACCTGTGAGTTGACCTCGGCTGGCCTGGACGCCGATCAGTCCGCACGGTGATTGGAGGAAAAGCTGAATGCAGTTTTGACTGACAGGTTTCCGAGATCTATATACTTTCACGTCTCATGCAAGATTTCAGTCCATTGCAGATTTTGCATGAAGTCGATTGACCAGCAGCAACCATTTGTTGGTCTTTCTACAGCGAAATACCGTATTGGCCTGAATATAGGATGACTCTAATTATAAGACAACTGCTATTTTTCAAATATCATTTTGGGAAAATAAAATATGATGAAAACAATACGGTTATCCATAAAAAAAACTTTTTATTGTACAATTACTATGGAAAAAAAATCACAAAGATAACATTCTGCTATATTGTTAAACAGTTAAATGCTTTCATCTTTTTTAGGAAGTATGGTACAATACTGAAGGTAATGTTATTTAAGATCAAGGTATAGTACTATTTAATAAACTGAGACAATGACTCAGTGAATTAAGAAAACCATGTAGTTCAATAACTGCATTAATGATGTTAATATCTGCATAACCAACAAAGTCGAGTTATATTCGATTTCAAGAACAACATTTATAATTCAGTCTGTAAAAAAACTAATTCTGGACTGCAACAAAACTTTCGAGCTCAGTGTGGTCGCGTGATCCTCCATTTTACATCAGATCCTGCTCACATGCCTCCACTGTGATGCTTCACTCTCTTACTGTTCACTGAGGTCTGGGCTCCATCTAGTGGCACAGATGTGTAACGACAATAGAAAAGTCTAGACCTCGGTTATAAGACGACCCACACTTTTGAGAATATGATTTCTAGAATAAAATATCGTCTTATATATGCAGGCCAATACGGTACTTCATTTCTTATGCTGTAAATAAATGAAACTCACTGTAGGAAAAGGAAAGGGAAGGGCAGAATTTACATGAAAATAAATTGACTATGAGCTTCTCCTGTTTGAAAGACCAGAAATGTCCACTGAAGCACAGTAATGTAAATTACGGGTCTAAGAGGCTCTCTGGACCTGAGTGCATCCTGAGTGGCCACTGGACGAATAGTGTAGAGCTCTGAGAATCAGAGCATTCAGCATTTATTAAGATTATATTATTTATTCCACGTTTGAAGGCGGTCTATGCACCGTGGCCTCGAGCAGTTCCTGGAGCTTTTTAGATGAATTCTTTCTTTAACTCCTACTTCACAGTAGGTTACAAAAAAAATGTGTAAACATGACTAAAAAGTCACAGATACAAACAACTTTTTTTTTTTTTTTTACATTTGTTTCTAAAAACCTATGAAAAAAGAAACAGACTTGGTTATTTTGGTTATTTGACAAAGGTAAATTCAAGATAGGAATCATAATTTGATTCTGAACTTATCTACAACCTTACATCACTTCAGCCATCTTGTCTGTGATCTGAATACAACAGCAAACGGAGATCTATCATCCTTTGGGGAGCTCCCCAGTCCCCTTAACCTTCAAAGAGACCCTAGAAGTGTTTGGTGTAATGCCCTTAATGTGTCCGTGGCCTCACTAAAACACCACCAAGTCATCGGACATGTCATCGGCGTGAGGATGTAAAGGGTGTAGCTAAGTGTTTATTACGATGAACACCAAGGAAGCGAGATCTCATCACGCGAGGTCACTCACACATTTTAATGCCAAGTGAAAACTCATATATTGAGGTTTGACCGCTGGTCTTCAGCCAGGATGCAGGTTAATACCAGGTGTAAACAGCCTGTGTTTCACTGGAGCTTGAAAACATTTTAAAACACTTCTGAGGCCAAATCTAAGAACAGAGATGAATGCTCATGTGGACATGATCAGTTTTCTAATTAACCAATTAACTCTGTTGTTCTTTTGTGTTAAAATGATTTAATCAAATAGAATTAAATCTATTATGGATGTTTACTTAAATCACTCTTGGTCAAACAAAACAAGATATTTTAAACGTACATTATTAAGTCTTAGACACCCGTAGTGTTCTTGTTTCATCAAAGTTTTAAAAAGATCTATATTTATTTTCTAGTTTACATAGATCTGACTCTAAATTAAAATTATTGCAAATATCTGTATGAAACAGAGGGTTAGATAATAATTCAGTAATAATTTATATCACAAAAGAAAGGGTTTCAAAAACGATGATATGACTTTTAATCACATTTCTGATACTTTGACTATACATTATTTTAACAATGCCATTACGTTTTTTTTTTTTTTTTTTTGGGGGGGGGGGGGGGGGGGGGGTTTGATGGTAATGTCGTGTTTCTTGGTTATGAATCCAAATTAAACATTAAAGAAACATAAATTTCTAAAATATTTTATCGTTTTATAGGAACAGGTTTTATGGATTAAGCATTTTCATTTTTCAGAGGCTTTCTAGGTACAGTTACCATTTTATGGACATTCTTGACAGTTTCTGTGTGGTTTTCATATTATTCATGTTAGTATATGAATCATATCTATCGACCAAAATAAGGAAATATATTGTGATATAAATTTGGGCCATATCGTCCAACTGTAGTGGAACAGTCTCCTCAAAAACAGTTAAATCTGTATTACTGATGCTAATTACTTTAAAAAATATGTATTATAACTTTGTTTTCTCTTTGTATCTAAGTAAAAAGACTAGAAAAAATACGGACAGTCATTTAAATATTGATGAAACAACACGAAAAATGCTCATAAATAAAATATTTGGTGGCATTTTCCACTTCTGTTCCAACGTTTAACCTAATGGGTCACTAGTTTTTCACTTAGATTTGAGTCTGGTATAAATCTTTTCTACAAATCATTATTTCTTTTGAAGAGTAAATGTTATATAAAACATGTCTTACCTGCCGCTGATAGGTCTGAAGGAGTGAATTTGCTAAAGTACTCTGATGCCCGTCAAATGCCATCCTTCTGGTCTGACGAAGCAAAAAATAATAATTACTTGTTGACGTTAATACCCTCTTCAATGGCGAAAAGAACAAGGATTTAAGTCGTAAATGTGACAGAAGTTAAAAATAATTTACTAACTACTATTTTACGAAAACTAAAATCGACTAGCTCACTTTAGCCGTTAGGTCAGACGGATTAAGCTAGCAAGCTTTGATGCTGCGTTAGCCAGCTTTGGCACGAGTAAAAAAAAAAAAAAAACATTTAAAAAATTAAATTAAATGAAAAATAAATTGCTCTGGCTTTTACATTTAGCTCACTTTGCCACAAGTTATCTAAGTGACGTTAACCACCGAAAACCTACCCCGTAAAGTTACAGGAAAAGTTGGACTCCCACAATCTTCGTTTTTTGTTTTTTCTTTTTTCTTTTTCTTTTTTTTTTTCGTACTTCATAAATGTATATATAACATTATTAAAACCAGCACAGATCACCGGAGAAGACGGGACCCCAGTTGTGGTCCGACCCTAATAAAGGTCGATGTGTCCTCGCGACCTCGACGCTGATTGGCCGAGAAGGAAGAAGATATATTTTTTGGTCCAATGAAGAAGCAGCAGGACTGTCATAGCAACAGGCATAGCAACACCTGAGGGGTATACTACGAAGCGAGATTAGAGGGTTAGCGAGGTATGTTGAGTCTAAAACCAGGATTTCCGGTACCACGAAGGTGGCTCTCTTTTAACCTGGCTAGATCACCATGGTAACTTACTCTGCAAACTTAACCTGGTCCGGAGCAGGTTATGTGCAGAGTTTAGGCTCAAATCGGCTATAAAAGCACCGCCCTTTCACTTTCACCCGATCCTGTTGACCTGAGCGCCAGGATTGTGCGAGGATAGGAAGAGAGTATTCAGAGACCGGACTGATCCGCTGGCTTCCCATGACCATATTCTCTATGAACGCTATAGATTTCTGAGGGAATCCGTTACATTTGTAATCTGCTAGAGCCAGATATTGGCAGCGTCACCAAACGCAGCCGTGCGCTCACAGTAGCGCAAATGGTGTGCGTTTCTTTGCGTTTCTTTGCCGCGGGAACCTACATGCATTTAGTTGGTGATGCAGAAAATCTGAGCCAGAATACTGGAATAAAGGTTGTACTTGCTCTTACTAAACTGCTGAATATGTTTGTAGTATTCCCTGGCCATCTGCCCACGTTTCAAATAAAAGAAGCGTTTTACAAAATCTCAGGTACCATAAATTAATAGTCCATAATATTGATAATCAGTGTGACGTGGAATTTCATGTGAAATGTTGTAATATAATTCATAGATTCCCCAGGGTGATAGGGTACCTATTAAAGTGGCCGGTGAACGTATATTGGTATCACAGATAATATTAAATCTTAAATTAATTTCACATAGATTTAGCAAAAAACTAAAGTGATTTTTATTTATCATCCATAATGGGACAGTCAGACCTAAATAATGTTTAAATCTGCTGCATTAAGTTTAAAGTTTAAGCGCTCTAAAAGAGGGAGGGGGATTAATTAAGGTGCATTAAGTGGTGAAATAAATATAATTTATTGTGGCAAGAGACACTACAGAGGGCCCAGGCGAGGTTTGATCCCCAGACTCCCGGGTAAAAGTCACGCACATTTGCCAGTCAGCCAAAGGCATATCCCCTGAGCCACGTAGCCAGGACACATGATCAATCGGAGGTCAGTGACAGGACCTCACACTGTCATATTACGAATTTACACGATCTGCACTCCTCTCTGGCTTTATTCGCACCTACAGTGTTGCTTTTGGCCGTAAAGATTTCTTTGAAATCCTCATAGCCCTGCATTATTAAAACCTGTTCCTCCTGACTGAAATATACGGACCGCGATCTATCAATTTTATCCGGAAGAGGCGTCAAATGACGCGTCAAACGCCCCCTTTCGTGTGAACGCGCACAGAGCAGAAAGCAGAAAGCCGCGGTTAACAAAGATAGTTGATAACCACCGTCGTGGTACCGGTTATCTCTGATGGAGAGTTTCAGGTTTGTTAAGCCAGCTCACCCAAAGAAAGCCTGGCTGTGTCGAACTTGCTTCGTAGTATACCCCTCTGTTGCCACCATCCGACCCTCCGTTGACACGCAGGAGGTCACATTTCGTGACAAAAACTGCGTGTAAAACTTTACAACTTTCATAAACAACTGCTGTTTTACTGATCTTTGGTTCTCCATCTCTAAAACACGACATACAGAATAATCAGGATATATGTTTTAAACGTTAATCATTGTTTTTTTCAAAGACATCGGTTGATAAAAGGGTACTACTTGTTGTTCAATTATACTGAATTCTTAGAGTGAGATATAATTAGTATTTTCACATAGATTGTGGAAAAACATTGGAATCAGAGTTTTTTGTTTTTTGTTTTTTTTTTTTTCATTTTTTATTGCCAGGTACATTTGGTCTTTTGGATGAGGAATCAGAATCAGAATCAGAATCAGAAACAGTTTTATTGCCAGGTACGTTTTCACATACAAGGAATTTAGCTTGATGTCTGGTGCAGAACATATAAACATATAAGATATAAGAAAAATATAGATATTCCTACAAGGAATTCCTACAAAGAAAGCGCAAAAACTCAAGAGCTGTGAAAACTAGCCTTATGTCATGAATTTGATTTGTTATCTATTGTCTACTTTTATTATATGACACTCTAAATTTAAGAAAAGAAAAGAAAGTTTGCAATTTTTTATTAATGGACAAAGGCAAATAAAATAAAATAAAATGAGCTGTTTCTTGCTGTATGCAAATATGCATGGGGCCCTCGTGGCCACTAGGGGGCCCCCAGGCCAGGGGGTCAACAGGTACCTGAGAAGCTATGTACCTTAGAGATGTGACGTGTGTTGCTTCCCAACACATAAACTTTTTAACTCCTCCTTTGAGCTTTATAAAACAGGGGTCCCTTGAATAGAACCTTACAAAGATCCCCCCAAAAAACCTAGAAATTGTGCTGCAAGCAGGTGTTTATTAAGAGATAAATAACACTGTTTATATGTCCGTAAGATTTTACCTGAACATCAATTTGGTTTTACAAAAATATAAAGCACAGCTCTGGCAGCATCCAGTCATCATACTGAATCTCTAAACAAGAAGCTCGGCTGTAGCCATTTTTATTTATTTACAGAAAGCTTTGATACTGTGGATCATGCTTTACTGATGCAGAGACTTATCCATATGGGCAGCCATTACCAAACTTCAGAATACCAAGGCCCAATTTGAAATGTGAAAAATCTCCACGGCCCACTGAAACCTTTAATCACAACTGTGATCAACATACAAGACTAGAAGCTACGTTCCAATATTAATATATACGGTACACTTGTCATATTAAGTTAAGATGATGGTAGAATAACACTTAACTGGTTTGTTTTATTACTTCTTAATGTGTTTTTAAACCATGTCATGAATATTTTACAGTAATTAAAAACATATTTTAAAAAGATCGAGGATATAAAACATATTTGTTTAACCTTAATGACCTCTCACGGCCCACCTGCAGTACCACGACGGCCCACCAGGGGGCCGCGGCCCACACTTTGGGGATCACTGCATATGGGTTTAGGTGAGGCAGCTGTCAAATCTACAGTGATGCCTTATTTTTCACGGTTAATAGGGACCGCAAAAAACCGCAAACTGGAGCCAGAGCCCCCCAAGCCTCAAAAATGTGTTTAAAAACCCCCAAAAAGTAGCAAGGCACTGCAGCGAAACAAGACAAAGACTCAACTGTAGTCTTTCTGTTACCTTCACAGCCTCTGGTCTCTGAACCGTAGTAAAGAAACCGCTGGTATTGTGCTATTTTTGGCTCGTAATTAGCGGCTAACACGCTAACAACAACCAAACAAAAAGTTTTTTGTGTATTGTTCGGCTCCTGTCGGTTAACAGAGAATGTAAATCTATACACGCTGGGCTGCTGTTTACGCTCACTCCCCTTTTCATCTAACCCTGTTTTCTTCTGCTGTCCCACAACACACACACTCCATTACCCATAAGGCTACATCATTACCCATAAGGGCACCTTCTTAAAGGGGCCAGGCTGGCTCACAGCATTTCTTCACTGAGAGCGAACGCGCACAAAATCCTCTGACGTTTCCGCGATTAAAAATTTTTTTTTAAATTATATTATATTTTTCTGAAAAAAATCTGCGAAGCACTAAAACCGCAGTACTCAAACCGCAAAGTGGCAAGGGATCACTGTACCCGAATCTACCTGCAGGCAGAAGGTGTCACTGCTAGGTTTCATGATTTCCTCCAGGATCAGTTTTGGGACCTCTTTTATTTATTTTATATGATAAAAGTGAACATGTTAATTTTTACGCTGACGATGCTGTGGTATACAGCGCTCCATCTGAGCTTCAAGCTCCCTTTGACGCTGTCCAACACATGTTGTTTCATGTGCAGCTTGTTTTAAACACCAACAAGACAAAAACCTGATGTTCTCTAATGCAGAACTCATGTCCGTGACTCTCCCGGGCCATTACCGTTCTTCAGGCTTCTCTTATAGCGGCGACGCCGCTATTAATACCTTAAAATGCAACAGACTGTTTCATTTTCCCATACCTTTATGTTTTACACATCGCATCTAGCAATTAGTGGAAAACCTCATGCTGATTTCAAACGTAGACCATGTCTTTCATTTAAGGCCAAACAAAATGCCTGTGTTGGATTTCACTGCGCTGGATAGTTAAATCTGTTAGTCATCACTGTTAGCTGTACGTTCCTGCTGGATGCTAGCTGGTTTATCCGTAGTTCCACGGCTGTTTTTCACTCTTCCCATCGCCTTTACGCTCTTTCGTTACTCGGGATAGCTCAGGAAGTTATGAAGCTCAGGAAGTTATGAAGCTTTGTTCTCAAGATCTGTTCCTGCTCTTGGTTCCCAGGGGTCACACACAGATTTGGAGGATTTGTAAAGCCCCCCCCCTTCACTGCATATTGCTTTCAGAAGCACATGTTTTTACTCATTATGTTTGTTTAATGCATGTATTATTATAAAGTGTTCCATATGTGCTGCTGCTATTATGTCCAGGACCCCATTTTTCTTTAGTAAAAGAGACTTTTTCCAGGTTATGTCAAGGCTAATGATAGAGATGATTATGTTAATCAGGATTCCACTCTGTTAAGGATTAACTGTATTTGCTCCTGTCTCTTAAAAAGACTGAAAAAATAAATGTAGCTGGTGGAATTTAGACAAAACAACAAAACAAGGGGTGGCCTAAGAGGTTTTTGTTTTTTTTGTCAAACTTTGGTGTCATTTTCCATTTTCCATTCTGTTATATTTCTTCACTTTTACTGTCCAAGAGACATTTCGAGTGAACCACACAGACTTACAGACAGACTGACTGACTGAATCACAAACATGCATTAGAGAGAAAGGACAGAAAAGAAATGGATATGAACGAGCAGTAAGTAGGTGGGGAAGTGTCTCCCCTCCCGTGTGTTGGTTCCAGAGGAACCTAAAGTCTGATTGGACTGAGCAAATCCAGCTGCGGGGTCAAGTTTAACATCATAACACCACAATTCAATGAGCACGCGGAAAATGTTTCCTTCAAAATAAAAGTTTTTTTCTTTTTTTTCTCCAAAACATTGCCTGTTTACTGAGCGTAGTACAATATGCTTGTAATAAAATAATAATAATAATAATAATAATAATAATAATAATAATAATAATAATAATTATTATTATTATTATTATTATTATTATTATTATTATTATTATTATTTAGTCCAAGTAACCCCTACAGGTTTCTGCTTTTTGAAGATCAAATCCAAACTTTGCTCAGCTCACAGAACAAAATTCTACACATTAATTGATGTCATCCACCTTATGTCATCACCTCACAACCTCTAATTAAGTTATCTAGCAAAGAAAAACCCTGCTTCTGTAGATAATGATGCATGCAACCTGTGAAGGATGTTGCATCAGAGAGATGGTGCCTCATTTCATGGGCTCACAAGGTTTTTTTGAGCGTTTATCTCCAGAATGAAGCGAGCTTTTGTCTGCGTAATCATCTCCTACAATAATTGGTTTATTCTATTTATGGTTTATTTGACATTGACAGTGCACATTAATAAACATAGAATGTAAATGTGCCAGAATTAGCCAAAATGGCTATTTTACATCTGTTGTCCATGGACCAGTGTTAACAGGTCAGACGCATACTAAAAAAAAAACAAAATCATAAAATACACAAACATCATGTTAAAACTTATTGATAAAAGAACATATAAGACATATAAAAAGAGGATTGGTTAATATAGGAAAAAGAGGGAAAGAGAAAAAAGGAGGTTAAAATAAAATAAAAAAAGGTAAATACATAAGACAATGTACAATAACAAGTAGACAGTGTGATGTTTAGTGTTGACATATCTGATGGTTAACTAACCACTTTTTTTAGGTTGTACTTGAATGTATGGTATGTATTTATAACTCTAATGTGGGATGGTATTATGTTCCACTCAGGTGCAGCTCTAATGGAAAATGCAGCTTTTTTTCATCTGGATTATACAGTCACCTAGTTGTGCTTCTTGTGGACATGTTTGCAGATGAACCTGTTTTTATGAATTGTCTTAACACAGAAGGGGCATGTCTATTTATAATCTTGTAGGTTAGACATAAGTTAGTGTATTTCACCAGGTTTTCCCAACTCAGGAGTTTATATTTAGTTAAAATGAAACAGGGGTGATGATATCAAGGTTTTTTTTTTTATCCAGAACTTTGAGGGTTTGTTTATAAATGGACTGAATGGGCATAAGAGATGTTGCACTGGCCTGAGACCAAGTTGTTAAACAGTAATGTGGGAAAAGATCATTGAATGGATAAACATAATTTCAGCCTCTGTGGACATACAGTTCCGTATATATCTTAAGTTTGCTAGATTGAATTTAACTCGCTTACAGACCTTTTTAATTTGGGCTTTAAATGACAGAATACTATCAATCGTGACACCGAGATATTTAAACACTGAGACTACCTTTTGTCGCTGCTGGGGCGTCTCCGCTGCATGGCGGGGGTTCACCCTATAATATATATTGTAGTATGTACTGTAGTATATACTATAGTATATATTGTAGTATGTACTGTAGTATATACTATAGTATATATTGTAGTATGTACTGTAGTATATACTATAATATATATTGTAGTATGTACTGTAGTATATACTTTAGTATATACTATAGTATGAACTGTAGTATATACTATAGTATATATTGTAGTATGTACTGCAGTGTATATTATAGTATATAATATAGTATGTACTGTAGCGTGAATGTGTGTGTATCAGTGTGTATGTATGTAGTTAAATGTCTATGTCTATCTGGATATGAAATTACAACTAAAATTTAGGATAAGGCCTCAAAAACCAGATACATTTTAAGGGTAATCATGGAGCATTGGAGAAGGAGTAGAAATAAGTTTTACTTCTTCCTACCCCTTTTCAGACATGTTTAACCAGATGTGTTTTGCATATTGATATGTATATGTATATATATAGATTGGTGTGTGTATACATTGGGCATAAATTTTGTTTATTTTTTTCTTTTTGGGGGGGAATATGTCCATTTAATATTTAGATTTATTTAGAAAAAGTTCAATATGTTTCGAAATTATGGTTAGCACATGTGTCAGTGTATATTGATTTATGCATTATTATATATTTTATAAATATATTATATTTATTTTTACATACATAGATTCATGATAGTGTTAAAATTGTCTATGCTTTAAAAGACTGTTTTGACATGTCTGGAATGAATCAATAAAATGAAATAAGTGAAATGAAGATTTTGTTTGATTTTTCTAAAGAACATACATACTGTTTTAGATACATTCAGCTGTAAGCAGTTCTGTTTTAACCAAGTTGCAACATTTTATTTCAAATGTTGGTATTTAAATGGTGAAATGAGAGCAGACGCCGTTCATTCATGCGTACTGTGTGCTTTTATTTTGAAAGGGCGCTGCTGGAGGGTCCAGTCTGGTTCTCATGCAGGCTGAGTTGACGGTGGTGAGCGACTGGGAGTTGTGGAAAAGAAACAAAGTGAGCCAGACTTTAATCAGAGCTGCGTTCAGGTCTTCACTGAGTTTACTGATTTAAAAAAAAACCAGACTCATAAAACTGGAGTTAAATAACTTCACTGCAAGTTGATCCACTTAAACTGGGGAAGATGACTTTTTGGTTCTGGTTTGCGCTTCTGCCGCCGCTGCTGATATCAGCGCAGTACCAAGGAGACAATGGAATAATGATCCCGGAGCACGGGTTCTGCCAGCCGATCTCGATCCCTCTGTGCACGGACATCGCCTACAACCAGACCATCATGCCGAACTTAGTGGGCCACCACAACCAGGAGGACGCCGGGCTGGAGGTCCACCAGTTCTACCCGCTGGTGAAGGTACAGTGCTCCCCGGAGCTGAAATTCTTCCTGTGCTCCATGTACGCGCCCGTGTGCACGGTCCTGGAGAAGGCCATCCCGCCCTGCAGGTCCATCTGCGAGCGGGCCAAGCAGGGCTGCGAGGCGCTCATGAACAAGTTCGGCTTCCAGTGGCCGGACCGGCTGCGCTGCGAGAACTTCCCGGTTCTGGGGGACGGGCAGATCTGCGTGGGCCAGAACGACTCCTCCGCCGCCACCGCGCCCCCGCTGCTGCCGCCCGCGCCGGGGACGCAGGACTCGCCCGCGGTCCCGCCGGGCGACAGGCCGTTCCGGTGCCCGTCCGTCCTCCGGGTCCCGCCGTATCTGAACTACAGGTTTCTGGACGAGGCGGACTGCGCGGCGCCCTGCGAGCCGTTCAAGAACGGCGGGAGCATGTTCTTCAGCGACAAGGAGATCCACTTCTCCCGCATCTGGATCCTGGTCTGGTCCGCGCTCTGCTGCGCGTCCACGCTGTTCACGGTCACCACGTACCTGGTGGACATGCAGCGGTTCAGGTACCCGGAGCGGCCCATCATCTTCCTCTCCGGCTGCTACACCATGGTCTCCATCGCTTACATCGCCGGGTACTTCCTGGGGGACCGGGTGGTCTGCAACGACGGGTTCAGCCCGGACGCCTACAAGACCATCGTCCAGGGCACCAAGAAGGAAGGCTGCACCATCCTCTTCATGATGCTCTACTTCTTCAGCATGGCCAGCTCCATCTGGTGGGTCATCCTCTCGCTCACCTGGTTCCTGGCCGGCAGGTATGAAGTGGGGTCACGAGGCCATCGAGGCCAACTCGCAGTACTTCCACCTGGCCGCCTGGGCGGTTCCGGCCGTGAAGACCATCAGCGTCCTGGCCATCGGGCAGATCGAGGGCGACGTGCTGAGCGGCGTCTGCTTCGTGAGCCTCAGCAACCTGGACCCCCTGCGGGGCTTCGTGCTGGCGCCGCTCTTCATCTACCTGTTCATCGGCACCTCCTTCCTGCTGGCCGGCTTCGTGTCGCTGTTCCGGATCCGCACCATCATGAAGCACGACGGCACCAAGACGGAGAAGCTGGAGCAGCTGATGGTGCGGATCGGGGTGTTCAGCGTCCTCTACACCGTCCCCGCCACCATCGTCATCGCCTGCTTCTTCTACGAGCAGGCCTTCCGCCCCCACTGGGAGCGCAGCTGGGTCAGCCACAACTGCCGGAGCCTGGCCATCCCCTGCCCGGCGCCGCCCGGGCCCCCCATGACCCCGGACTTCACCGTCTACATGATCAAGTACCTGATGACGCTCATAGTGGGCATCACGTCCGGCTTCTGGATCTGGTCCGGGAAGACCCTGCACTCCTGGCACAAGTTCTACACGAGGCTGACAAACGGCAAACACGGCGAGACCACCGTGTAGATGTTGAAATGTGTTTTTTGTTACGTGACGCGCGACACAGTGAGTAGAAATGACTTCTTACAACTTTGCGTTTGCTTCGGCGTTGTGGTCAGAGATGACGCCAAGACCAGCTGGAAATACCTGGACTCTGACTCTAACAGGTAACAGCACTGAAACGCTCCTTTGGACCGTCTCGTGAAGCCTCCATAAACTCCAGGACAGCTCATCCTGTACAAACATTTTCATGTACATTTTAACAAAATTGTAAATAGTATTTGTAAAAAAAAAAAAAACAAAACAACAAATTATATATTTGTATTTAAAAACACACACACACACAAAAAGGGGGGCCCACATTGTTAAAACGCTTAACTCCAGATGCTAATTTTTTTTTAATGACGACACATCCATGTTTACATTTCAATCAGCTGGACCACATTCAACATATAAACGTCTACGTGCTTCCTTTCCATTTTAAAGAGGGGGGACCTGTTTGTACTTCTTTTGTTAATATTTTAACCTTCAATGTGTTCCTTTTTTTTGTTCTTTTTTCTTTTAAAATTGATACTCTTTATAGGAAGGAAGTGAAGGGTAATTATGCGTTTTACTCCGGTGAATGAGGAATCGTGACACCTGAACATCTGTTGCCTGACAGGGCGACGTGAAGAGACATTGTTGGAATTCGAAGCAGAAACCGGCCTGTAACACAAGACTGTAGCCCCCTGGGAAAAAAAAAAAAAAAAAAAAGAGGAGGGGGGAGGGGGGGGGCACAAAGTGAGTTTTAACTGACACCGTGGCCACGGTTACATGATATTTTTTAATTTGGAATTAATTATTCCGAATTAAATAATTCCGAATTAAACTATTTTCCTTCGAGTTTGCATGGAAATCGTAATTACGAATTGAGGTTTACATGGAAAATACGTTATCCAATTCCGCTTAAGGTCTGGGGGTTGGGAAGGGTTCTGATTGGATAGGGGGGACGGACGTCTTTGTGTATTTACGTCTACCGGAAAAAAACAAACGTACTCGATTAGCAACAACATGGAGGACTACATTATTAGCATCCTTTTTGGATTTGTTAAACCTCCTTCATTTAACCTAGCCGCTACAACTTTGAAAAGCTCACAATTTTTATGTTTCCTGCCACCAGTTCCTCCAAGCTATTTATTAAATAAATCGTCTCTGCTCTTGACCGCCGTTTACTGCGTGCTGCCATCTAGAAACTTTGTTTTGAAAACAAGCCCAGCGCGGAATATAAGCGTCATCACGACAGACGGGCAAGAGAACTAGCATGCGCAGAAAGACGGGAATTAATTTAAAGCGGAATGAGTGTATACATGACCGCGGAATCCACCTTTCGGTAAGCACCGCCCCCTTCCTAGTTACTGTTGCTAGGTCGGACATTCTCGCTGCTCCTCCATTAAGGACAATGTTATTTTGCCATTTTTCCGATGCCTATCAACCGTATTTACATCACACAAGAATAACGAATAACGCCGTGGTAAAATATTGCTGCTGGGGACCTGCAACAGTGACTCGAGGTGTCCAGAACGTTTGGAGGGACATTTTTATTCTCTTTCCCAAACCAAAACAAACGCCGGAGAATGCAGCTGTAGGTTAAGTTGTGTCCGTCCACACAAGCAACTGAATGTGGGGAAAGTTACAAAAGACACCTACATTTACTCCAAGGTAAGTTAACTTTGTTTATTAGATGATTGATTTAACCACCGTTTAGTAAAAGTAATATGATTTAGCAGCAGGGAGGGTGATGAGTGAAAACATCTCTCCGTTAGCATTCCAGCTAGCTTGCTGCCTCATTGTCTACAAATATATATGGCCCTTGATATTTATTTTGTTAGGTATAAGGTGAGGCTAGTGATGTTAACGTCACTTTATTAATCATATTAATACAATGCTGTGACTGTCTGTTGTTAACATAGCTCTGATGTGGGACAGACCTATGGACCAGAGCTAATGCTAACAGAGAACTCATCACCCTCCTTGCCGCTAAATCATATCATTACTTTTAGTAAACTGTGGTTAAATCAATCATCTAATAAACAAAGTAAACTTACCTTGACGTAAATGTAGGTGTGTTTTGTAACTTTCCCCACGTTCAGTTGATTGTGTGGACGAACACATAACTGAACCAACAGCTGCATTTTTCTAGCATTTGTTTCGGCTTGGAAAAGAGAATAAAAATGTCCCTCCAAACATTTTGGACACCTCGAGTCACTGTTGAAGGTCCCCAGCAGCAATATTTCACCACGGAGTTATTATAGTATAATATTAACACTGATGATACACATCGGAAAAATGGCAAAATAACATCGTCCTTAATGGAGGAGCAGCGAGAATGTCCGACCTAGCAACAGTAACTACCGAAAGGTCAATTATTCTATTCGGATTTAAAATCAGAATAAACCAGCCACTTACTTCGGAATTAAGTTTAATTCGGAATGGGTATTTTCATTCGGAATTAGGTGTTTACATGGTAATTTTTAAATCGGATTTAATTTTAATTCTGAATTAAAGAGGAATTAAACTTCCCATGTAAACGCACTGCGTGTCAGCTGATCACCCACGCCCCCCCTGTTAATCATCCGCCAGTGTATTCAGAAATATTTCACGCGCCCGTGTGTGCGTTTCGTGAAACCGGGCGCCGGCCGGTGAGAACGCGGCGGAGGCGCTTCTTCGCAAGGTCGCGCGACATCGCCGTCCAGTGCTAAAGAAAACAGGAGGCCGTTTTCTGCTTGTTGTGAGAGAGAGTTGTGAGATGGTTCAGTTAAACCCGGAGATAAGTCTCCCGTTGCACGGGCGTGAAAATGTCCAGGCCTGCCTGTTCGGCGAGGGGAGGGGGGAAACAAAGATGTTTTTTTTTTTTTTTTTTTGAGCTGTTACATCTTTCACCGGTCTGGAATCCCCCGAGCCACGCACCGCTGAAACTGAACCTTCTCCTCGGCGCTGTTTGTGAAGTTGATGGGTCGTCCTCGGAGAAACTTGATCCCCTCTCCTCAGAGCGGCATCTGAGAATGGCACGCACAAAACATTTTCGCCGCGCTTCTAATCGCTTTAAAGAGTATACGACAGGGGTTTACCACCACTTATGGACTAATTCATCTCATGACCTTTTAGACGTGCTGATGTTTGTCTTGGCTTCGCATCCTTCCCGGGGGGTTGAATAAAGATGGGCCGTAATAACAGACAGGTTAGAGTAATTAAAGGAAGGAGCAGATACTCAGATGGGAGGAAAGTCGTAAATCTACCTGTACCCCCCCCCCCCCCCCCCCCCTCCCTGACTTCACTCATCCGACTGGAGCGGTAGGGCCGCGGTGTTTCGGGCCCTCGCCTGGTGACAGACGGTCTCCTGTGAGCCGCTCACTTCAAAGCGCCGCCGAAGACCTGACTGGCTCCTTGTAAACAGGTCCGCCTGGCCCGAAGGCCCACTTCCTGCGCTTAACTCCACTTAATGGCTGGCTTGTTTGGCTTTGCGCTGAAGCAGAGAGGAGGCGAACGGGGGAGCTGGAGGAGGCAGAGAAGAGGCCCATGGGTGGGGTGCCGGAGCAAAGAGAGAGTGAGAGTTTTTCAAGGTTTTAAAGGGAGGGAGGGGTTTGGACGGGATAATGGAAAATCCAGTATTATTCGGTTGCCTTTGTCTTCCTCCAGCAGAAAACTATAAGTAGAGGAAGAAAAAGCAGAACTGGAACGGGTTCGGATGTGGCCACGGGAACGAGATTTTTGTTAATATTTATGAAATTATCACTACCTGCTTTGTCAACTTTTAAAAAAACACAGTGTAAATATGCAGTATAATGATTTGTGTGCTATGTTGTTTCATGTTTAAATGCTGTTGTCGTGCAGGGACCCCCCCCCCCCCCCCCCCCTTTTTGAAATGTAAGACATTCCTGGTGTGATTAAAGCTCTGCAACAAAACCGGCTGCGTTAAACTGTTTGTGTTAACGCCACCGTAGGTGTCACGCCGCTGCCCAGGTCTTCACTGGCAACCGTCTGCCACGCCGTCGACTTTCAGAGCTGCTTTCCTGCTTGCTTCAGGGCATGAAGGGACAAGCCAAGATGGGAGTGGGGGGGATGGGGGGGGGTGTAAGTGTAAGACAGGAAGAATGCGTGTCGAGTTGATAGTATGATGTCACTCTTCATAAAAGACGGCCTCGGCATGCCGGGGGAGGATCTCGTCGAGTCGCAGGTTACCTGCGTTCACAACCGGCGCCGCGTGGCCTCGCCGTTCAAACGTGAGTCAGCGGCCCAGTCAGCGAGTTTCACTACGGATAAACTACAACCGGCGTTTTTAAAACAAAAAAGGGCCGAAGAAAAGAGAAGAATGGTGAAAAAAAAAAAGAGAAAGATTCCAGACGGTGAAGCCTGTTTCCAATCAAATCCTGGCAGCGACTCAAGAAGAACTCGCTCTCAGAGGGCTGAATTAGTTTCAGCCGTACATTTATCCTAACCATCGGAAAGCTGCGGAGATTTGCCAGAACACATACTATATCCATCTGTCTTGGTTTTGCAAAATCTGAGCAGGAAGTGCGATAAGTTTCTTTCTTTACTCTCCTGTTAATGATTTCAAAAGGGTGGCCGCTGCAAACTGTCAGGAGACTGAAGTTTTCTGCGTCCACACCGACTGTCATCATCACCGAAATCCATCTTTAAAAAACCACCCAAGTAGAGCAGTAGGCCGTCATTTCTATGGAGCCCCATTTGAGTCATAATTCAATGAATAAATTAGTCTATTATTATGAAACACAGGCGTTTATTATTATGAAATACGTATCCATTATTATGAAAAGAATGTAATTATTATTAAATATATTTTTATTATTATTTAATCTTACTTTAATGCATAATAGTTTATTTCAGAATGGCTTTTTTAATCTAAGAATTCGTTTTTACATAATGGCTTCCCTTTTCATAAGAATGAGCTTTTACATAATAATGACATTTTGCCAGTGGGCGGGACCAGTGGTTGACCTGCACGCTCATTGGCTGATCCTTCTTCATTCCACACTCTGACATCGGCTAGTTTTGGCCGTAAGGTCCCGTTAGCAGCGGGCCGTGCCGTAATCAAGTTACGCTCCTAGTCTGATTGTAGCTATGGTCGCTTGGACTGAGCTACGGGAAACCTTGACCAGGTTAGCAGACAATATCAAAAATGATAATTTATCAGGCGATACTATTTTGACCCGCTTTGACGATTCACTCTGTTGCTTATGCCTGAATGAAAGAGCAGCCAATCACATAAATGGCTCCGCCCTCTCTGCTGTGATTGACACACAAATCATTCTTATGAAAAACAAAGTCATTATTATGTAAAAGCTCATTCTTATGAAAAATGAAACCATTATCATAATAATGGATGCGTATTTCATAATTATAAACGCCTGTATTTCATAATAATAGACTCATTTATTTATTGAATTATGACCCAAATGGGGCTCCATACACTTCAAACATCTCTGTTTGAAATCAAATCAACTTCAAGGATCCGTCTGATCCAACGTCACCACCGTCTTCCCGGGCTTTTCCTGCTTGCGTAATGCCTCCCGACATGTCTGGCTCTTCTTAAATTGCTAAACCATATTCCTTTAAGAACCGAAATAACATCTGCTTTTTATATCCTTGTGGCAAAAAGGCAAACATAGCAGGAACGGCAGAGAGATATTTAACTCGCTGAGCTTCGTAATTTCAAAATCTTTGCAGATGATTTCCGTGCCTCGCGCACGCCGTTCGCCTTGGGAGTGCGTGGACCGCAGAGTGACTTTGACGGGCCGCAAACTCTCGGTTCTGCTCCGGGATGTTGGGAGGGTTTTTTTTTTTTAATGTCCCTTGGTGCAAGGACAGAAAGTGTGTGTGTGTGGTGGTGGTGGTGGTGGTGGGCTGGGGGGGGCTCAGGGCCCGTCCTGCTGCAGAGCCGAGAGGTGCCAACAGCTGCATGATAGATATTCTGGGAGCAGCACGCCTGGGACGATAATAGCCTCAATTTGGAGGAGTGTGCGCGGGGAGAAAGGAATGGTTTAATGTGAATTCAAGCGCCACAGTGTGTACACAACTGTGCCACTTACCCGGGGTGATAGCGCAAAGTGACAGATGACGACGCAGGAGGCGGCGGCGGCCTTTTGAGCTCGTTGTTTTGTAGCGCGTTGACTGAGATTTAAAGGCGGCGTTTTACTTTCATTTAAAAGAAGCACGTCTTGCATGAGCGCCCACTGAAACGACGTCATTTAAAACGAGGTGTAACAGATGTTCTCGCGGCCACCCCCTTGACGCAACCCTTCCCCCCGTTTATCCGGGTTCGGGACTGGCTGTGGGTCATCGTCGGGGAAATGGGGGGGCAATCCTAGGTTGTCTTGCCCTAGAAACACTTCGACACGCGATTGATCCAAAGTTGGACGGGCCGCTGATAAAAGCTGAGCGATTTTATCGATTCTGCATATATATGTAGATATTTTATTTCCCCAGAGAGTATTGATTTTTTAGCTGTGGGTATCGATATTCTAAGCTCCCTTCAAAACCCCCGTGTCAGTAGGGGTGTGAAAAAAAATGGATTTGGCAATATATTGCGATTTTCAGCCACCCAATATAATATCGATTTTTCAGCTCCTAATATCGATTTTTTAGGAAAATTCATGTATTCATGTATTAGACGCATTGTGAAAACTTAAATGTGCAAAAACACTAATAATAAACAATAAATAGGTTGTTTTGAAGCAAATAGTTTTGATGAACATATACAGCAACTTGATTTTTCATCTCTACCTTTAATTTTGATATTAACTGGGTAGAATATCGCAATATATCATGATATCGTGATACAGTGATCCCTTGCATATTTGTGCTTTAAGTTCTGCGGTTTTAGTTATTCACGGATTTTTCAGAAATATATAATATAATTAAAAAATTAAGAAAAAATCGCAGAAACATCACAGGATGTTGTGCACGTTCTCTCACTGCGAAGAAATGCTGTGAGCCAGCCTGGCACCTTTAAGAAGGTGGCCTTTTGGGTAATGGTGTGGCTTTATGGGTAATGAAGTGTGTATAGTGGAGTGAGCATCAACAGCAGCCCAGTGTGTATAGATTTACATTCTCTGTTAACCGACAGGAGCCCAACAATACAACCTGTGTGATGTTACAAGTTCCTGCAGTGCCAGAATAAAGTTCCCGTTCCATGCAGGGAAAACCAGACTGTTTCTTATGTTGTTGTTAGCGTGTTAGCCGCTAATTATGAGCCAAAAATAGCACAATACCAGTGGTTTCTTTACTACGATTCAGAGACCAGAGTCTGTGAAGGTAACAGAAAGACCACAGTTGAGCCTTTGTCTTGTTTCGCTGCAGTGTCTCTCTACTTTTTTGCGGTTTTTAAACATATTTCAAACACATTATTGAGGCTCAGGGGGGCTCCGGCTCCAGTTCGCGGATTTTGATCTTCGCGTGGGGGCACCGGTCCCCATTAACCGTGAAAAATAAGAGATCACTGTAATATCGTAGTGACCCAAGTATCACGACACATATCGTATTGTGAGGTCCTTGCCAATACTCACCCCTACCTGCCAGCCATATAATGTGTAATTGATGCTTTCAGTTCAATTAATTCAAACAAAGTCATTGGAACACTCACAAGATGTCACCAAAATCACTTTGTCCTGTTAAAATCTTTTAGAAAATGATTTCAATGTATCTTAAGATGAACATCGATATATATTGTATCATGAGCCAAATATCGTGTATCGTATCGTATCGTATCGGGAGATTAGTGTATCGCTACAGCCCTAGCGCTGATTGTACCCGCTACGCTGTGGCCACGCTGCCGTTGTTGTTAAAAAAAGGGTAACGACGACTATTTCTGTGCTAAACTAGAACGCTGAATCGGTCACATGGCTGAAAAAGATCATACAGGTATGTGCGACTGATAAGCCCAGCCTGTGGATGCGCTGCGAGGCCTTAAATGTTCTCATTCGGCTCGCTGATAGAACGTTCCGGCGCCGAGCGCCTGAGTCTCCGAATAAACTGGCTGCGTTACACAGACGGAAGAAGTAATATTCCAGCGCAGCGTCTCAGTCTGTCATCAGCTTCAGTGAGGCAGAACAAGGCCTCGATAAGGACTTGCAGAATTGGCTCCTCTCTGGCGAGCGCCAGCCCCCCCTCCTTCTCCCCCCCCCACCCTCCGGTTTTAATGGGGGCCTTCATAACAGCTCTCTCTAAAGAATTTACAGCCGTGGCCCCACCTCGCTCCAGTTCAGGAGTCGGTAGGCGGGGAGGGAGGGCGGCACACTGCAGCCCTGCTTCGACAGAGCCAGCTGTGGAAATGTACAGCTTCAGGCAGGGTGGCATAGCTTCTGTCTGCGTGTGCATGTGCCCACCTGTTTGTTTAGCTGCGGTGGAAACTGTCACACGCTTATAAGGATATCGGCACACGTGTATTTATATCAGCGGTCCGCTAAGTGTCGACCCGGATTGACACGGAGCCATCAAGAGGTTATTTTCTGATGACCTGGTAAAAAAATTACTGTCTGACACGAAACAAACAAAAAAAAAGCCCCTGTGTATGTTTTTGCACAAATTGTTTCGTGTGCTCTTGCGTCCATGTGTGTAAAGGGGGAACGAATGAACGGTTAGGCTCCGGTTCTGTAGGTTTTCTCTGTAATTTCACTCGCTGCACAGCATAATCGCTTCCATGTGGGCCCTCGCCGACAACAAGGGCGGTGGAGGGGCCTCATCGCTAAAGGTGGGAGAGAAGCACAGACTTCACGCAGGCTCACCAACGTTTCCTGTTACAAAGCGCTGCACAGCCTGATGTCACTGATGTCACTCCGCCGCCGTTTGAATCGGGTTTCACGAGCGCTTTTGCAGAATGAGTTGAAAAAAAAAACCTTTTTTATGCCTTTTTTTTTTTCCATTATCGCGTCAAAACCGCAAGCGTGCGACGTCTCGTACTCGAGCACATGGCCTGACAATTCCAGTCTCGCAGTTTTGTAAAATGACAGGAAGTTCTGTATGCCTAATTTACGCTCATTAGTGATTTCCTTCCAGAGATATTAATCAGTTTTGTGGTTTTTCTTGGCATCCTGTGGATTTTCCTGCGTGCGGCAGCAGCGCATGCGGGGCTGGCGGCAGGAATGCGTCGGAGGACTTCAGGACCGGCCAGTCATGGTCGATGTGTGAAACCAGTGAAGCAAAAGAACAACAGGACCTTTTGCACGACAGGGTCACCATTTAAATACGCCTCCGTTGAGCTCGTTTGCTGGTTGGGCAGCGGGGAGAGAATTAGGAGAGTATTAGGAACCTAAATGGGGCAGATGTTACGGGAGAAGTTACACGGACAATCCAGGACAAATGAAAGGAAAGCTCCTTTTATTTGTTTCTTTACACTTCAAAATGTAGACGTTCAGCTTTAATTTAAGATGTCTCACAAAAATATGACATTTACCATTTAGAAATCACATCAGTTTTAAGTAAAGTATCTCTTATTTCAAGGGGTCAAATGTTTATGGACGGACGGCTGTTAACCACGTGTGGTCCATTTCCACTTTACTTGTGTAAAGTATGAGTATGAGAAGATCTGGAGCTGATATCAGGTATGGTGTTTGAGCTGTTTGACCAAAGAAAACCAAGGAGATCTCAATTAGAGCTGAACAATTTTATCGATTCTGCGATATATATCGATATTTTATTTCCCCAGAGTATCAGCCACGGGTATCGATATTCTAAACTCCTTTCAAAACCCCCATAAAGTCCGCCAGCTACTCTGCTGAGATGGGTGCAATTTTAAGATGGCTTAAATGTTGCTCCAATGGACTTGAATTATTGGCTGCCATGGTTGGTTTTTACTTAACCTGGTGGCTAGAACGGCTAGTAGCTACCTCATATGTTCAGTATCAAGCCAATAAAGCTGCCAAAATAGGCCACTTGTGCCCTTACCTTTAAAAGCTTGCAAGCAATTTGCACTGTTTAAATAAATGAAATCTTTTTTCTCAACACATCTTTTATTCATTGTGTCCAGCATTTGCAAGCTGCCTGTCAGCCATATAATGTGTAATTGATGCTTTCAGTTCAATTAATTCAAACAAAGTAATTGGAACACTCAATTGGACACAAAATGTCACAAAATCACTTTGTCCCTTTAAAACCTTTCAGAAAATGATGTTAAATGTATCTTAAGATGAATATTGATATATATCGTACCGTGAGCCGAATATCGTGTATCGTATCGTATCGTATTGTATCGTATCGCAAGATTAGTGTGTCGCTACAGCTCAAATCTCAATGTAGGTGAAGGAGGCCATCACTTGGCAAAAAAAATGATATAAATGTAAAAGAGAGATAGATTAGATGCGGCCAAACCAAGAGCCAAATGATGAACTGGTGAGCTCAGCGACAAATAAAGTGGATGAAAACAAAAACCAAACAACAAAACTCATCACAACATCAACAAAAGTCATAGAACACTCTGGAGAAAAGGAGGCATGTGATCATCATCATGAAGAGACGCCTCCATGAGTTCAAACATCGAGCGTTTACACCGAGGAACAAACCGGTGGTGACATTCCAGAACAGAATAGCCAGATTACGTTTAGCCAGAAAACATCTAAATAAGAAAACCTCCCATGTTCTGAAATCAGGTCCAACGGACGGATTGAACCAGAATAAATATGCGTGACGCAAAGAGAAAAGCAGGAAAGGAACGGCTCAGGATCCAAATCCTACCACCGCACCTGTCAAACATGGTGGCGGCAGCGTCATGGTGTGGGCGTGGCTACCTGTGGAGCAGGGTCACTGATGTTTATTGATTACATGACAGCTGGCAGAAGCAGGGAGATCAATTCTGAGGTGAGTACTGCTGACATTCGGCCGAATGCTTCAGTACAGGTGGGCGATGACCCTAAACATGCTGTCAAGACTTTTTGAAGGCAGATAAGTTGAATATTGTTGATCTCAAACCAGTATAGCCAGCAGATGATACTGAAGGCCCGCAGACAAGCAGCAACCAACAGCGGTTGCTTTGAAGACCCAGCGAAGCAGCTCCGAGGTGGAAACCAGAGTCTGGTGACGTCCAGACGTCAGGTATTCCTGTGAAACCCTTTTAATTAAAGCAGAAAGTCTAGACTCGCATCACCTTTTCATTGTTTTAGTTCAAATACAGAACAGAAGTGCTCATGACAGCTGCTCCTGTGCCGTGGTGAACACTGCCCCCCGGTGGCCGGACACGTGTACTGCAGGGCTCCACGTGTGAGCCGTGCAAAATTCACAACAGATGCAGAAAAAGGAAATGACATGTTGACAAGCAAATGAGCAGTTTCCCATAAGAGCTGCGCACGCTGAAATCATGCAAATGTGTGCATATGCGCTCTATAAGCTTCGGTGTGACGGTCTGTTATTTTAGTGAGGAAGGATCTTTGCAGAAAAACAGCTCATTTTCCCATCAGAATAATGAATGGTGCTGTCAGAAGGCTAAACAGTCGCTCTGGCTCACTAAGGTCACTTGGATTTTTTTGAGTTTGTAAGATTTGTAAGAATTGTGCTAAAAGATTGCATTTTTTTCATAAACAGGCTCAAGGGAGGGAAATGCCAAAAAGGGCCTATCAAGCCACAACTCTGGTTGTGATGAATGAGCGGGTCCTGGCAGATAGACGAATGCTGCCCCACAGCTGGAGCGTTTCTGGTTCAAGTCCTGTTCTGCATACGCTCCTCCCGTTTGCGTGGGTTGTCTGCGGGCGCGCTGGCGTCCCGCCGCAGTCCAAAAACATCCATGTTATGCAATTAGCGATTCCAAATTGCCCGTGGAAGTGAGTGTGTGCCGGCACGGCGGTTTGCCTCATTTGTCTCTGTGGGGCCCTGTGATGGATGGGCGACTTGTCCGGGGTGTAATTCCCAGCTCTCGCCCAGTGACAGCTGGGACCGGCTCTGGCTTCCCCGTGACCCTGAACAGGATTAAAGCTGGTGCAGAAACGAATGAATGAATGTGGCCCGCGACTGAAATGATAGGGAATCATTTTGTCGTTTTACTTTATTTTCCATGAACCTACAAATCCGTATAACACGGTGATCCTGCCAACAGCTGGCTGGAGTTTCGGACAAGGCAAGGCACATTTCGTGTACAAGACAATTCAAGGTGCTTTACAAAAAACATTTGAAGGATTACAGAGCATTAACAAACCCCTTTAAAACAACAACCCGAGATGTCCCGTCCGGGGGTCGTCCTATGTCGCCAGTAGGGTTGGGAATCAAGAACCGGTTCCATGGAATCGTTTGGCAGTTTATCCAGCGAATTCTCTTATCGATTCCAACCAGCACGAATCTCACGTAATTTACGCAAGTTACGCACATTCAATTCCAGAAAGCACTTACGTGATTAAGTTACGTCGGTTTAGCGCGCGCATCGGAGTTGTAAACAACAATGGCGCCCACCAGGTTCAAACGCTCCAAAGTTTGGCTTCACTTCACCAAAGAAACATAACAACAAGGCAACTTACAGTCATTGTAAAGTGGAGATAACAGCGTCGGGAGGGAACACGGCTAACATGCAGAAACATTTGCGCACACAACATGCGATAATGTTAAACGAGTGTTGTGTTTTTGACGCTTCGGACTGATGGATCTCAACCCAGCAGCAGTAGCCAAGCTAAGATCACCTCTGGTAACTCTGGTTAGTAGCTATCCTGCTGCCTATGTGCTTCTTTGTAAAACACGCTATAACATTAACGCTATGCTATTAAACGAATGCCTTCTGCATTACATTTAGAAGATGACCGTGACGAGAGAGAGAGTCTGGCTGGTTCAGAGGCTGGAAGACATGATTATTTATCTGCTAAAGAATTGTTAATTCTTCACAGTATTTGCAGATTTGTACTATGCCCTATTCTGTTGTATTTGATAGTATTTATCTTTCTTTATTATTATTTTTGAGTGCTTAGTGAGCTCATATATCCTTTTAAAAGGAGATTTTTTCATTTCTATTAGGAATAATCTGTTAGTAAAATGTTACACATTCTTGTGTATTTGCACAGTTACATATTACAACAGTTAACACGTTATCCAGGCTTTGGGCCTCTTTTGACCTCGTTGTTGAGTTTGTAAGGTCGTGACTTCTAAGTAAAAGAAAATTGATGATAAAAAAAAATTGAGGTTTTAGGTTGGGCAGTGACAGCTAGTGGGGGCCCTATGTGGGGGGTTTCCAACGTATCGTCATTGCAGTGTCTAAAGCAGTTCAGTCATTTTGTAATTGACAAAAGAACCCAATGTCAGCGGTGTCCTGGGGCCCCTTCCAGCTCGGGGCCCCAGGTAATTGCCTAGTATGCCTACCCCGTCGCGGCGTCTCTGGGTCTAAAGCAGGGGTGTCCAAAGTCGGTCCTGGAGGGCGGCTGTCCTGCAGGTTTTAGATGTTTCCCTCCCTCTTCACACCCTGATACAAGTGGCTGTGCCATTAACAGTCCTGATGACAAGATAATGGCAGCCATTAATTAGGATCAGGTGTGTTAAAAGAGGGAAACGTGCAAAACCTGCAGGACACCGGCCCCTGAGGACCGACGTTGGACACCCCTGGTCTAAAGTAACGCGGCAGAGTCGTCGAGTTCACGTTGGCTTTTCTTTTCGTCGAACAAGCCACCGCAGCTCCTCATATTTTCCGCTACATTTCGTGATCTTATCTGACCTCTGGGGGCGTCCTGAGGAGTTAAGCATCCTGGCCTGACAGCTGGGGGCGGGGCCTCGGTGACTTGTCGCGCCCCCTGGACCCTCAGACCTCTGTGGTATTTGTGGCGTGGGACCCGGTGGCCCGTCGTCCTGCTGGGGGAATACCTCTGATGTGTCTGGACGTTAGTGATGTTGAGGCGGCTGATTTGTGTGATGATACAACAAACGTTCAGCTGTACGTCCATTTCAATGAAACGTAACGCTGTGGTTCAACCATTAGCATAATTCACAGCTTCAGGGTGTTTTTTTTTCTCTCCTGTCTTGTTCTGCTTTTTTTATTCAGTTATTTATGAAAAGAAAAACAAACACCCTTCATGCTTTTATCATATTGGATCACTTTCACTGGGAATTTGAAGACTCCGGTCCACATGTCTGCCTGCTGTGCTAATCTCTCCTCCACATCTGTTCCCTCTTGTTTAGACATCGTCTTATCATCACAGTGGTCTTTCTAGGACAGACAGGAGACCAAACTACCTGCAGGTACGCTAATCAACATAAAAAAGCCCACGTAAGAGGTGCTAAACACTGACGAAATAATGCCTCAGTTGGTATGTCTACCTTCTGTTACGGGACCTTTTTTCTTTTTTGCAGCAGAGAAGAAAATGTTGAGGGACATATGCGGCATTATCTTGCTGTTTTCTTTTTCTTTTTACAAGCAGCTTGATAGTTTCAGCCAACTTCCTCTGCAACTGCCCAGGAAGCTGCCACGTCTCATTTAAAAACTTCAAGTCGAGCCTTATTAAGAGGCTGTCATGATCTGCAGAACTGTGCAGCAGTGGCTTGTTTTTTTCTAGAGTTAGGGTCTTAGGGGTTAGGGTTAGAGTTAGGGTTAGGGTTTTAAGGGTTAGGATTAGGGTTTTAGGGGTTAGGGTTAGGGTTTATTAAAAGGCTTCTGTCACGATCTGCAGAACTGTGCAGCAGTGGCTTGTTTTTTTTCTACGGTTAGAGTTAGAGTTAGGGTTAGGGTTTTAGGGTTAGGGTTAGGGTTTTAGGGGTTAGGGTTAGGATTAGGGTTTTAGGGGTTAGGGTTAGGGTTAGAGTTAGGGTTAGGGTTTTAGGGTCAGGGTTAGGATTAGGGTTTTAGGTTAGGGTTAGAGTTAGGGTTAGGGTTTTAGGGGGTCAGGGTTAGGATTAGGGGTTTTAGGGGTTAGGGTTAGAGGTTAGAGGGTTAGGGTTAGGGTTTTAGGGGTTAGGGTTTTAGGGGTTAGGGTTAGGGTTAGGGTTTTTAGGGGTTAAGGTTAGGGTTTTAGGGGTCAGGGTTCTTAGGGTTTTAGAGTTGGGTTAGGGTTAGGGGTTAGGGTTTTTAGGGTTAGGGTTAGGGTTTTAGGGTTTCAGGGTTAGAGTTTAGGGGTTAGGGTTAGGGTTTTAGGGGGGTCAGGGTTTAGAGGTTAGGGTTAGGGTTTAGGGTTTAGGGTTTAGGGGTTTAGGGTTAGGGTTAGGGTTTTAGGGTTAGTTAGGGTTTTTAGGATTAGGGTTTTAGGGGTTCGGGTTAGGGTTAGGGTTTTAGTGGTCAGGGTTAGGGTTAGGATTAGGGTTTTAGGGGTTAGGGTTAGGGTTAGGGTTAGGGTTAGGGTTGGGTTAGGGTTAGGGTTAGATTAGGGTTTTAGGGGTTAGGGTTAGGGTTAGGGTTAGGGTTTAGGGTTTTAGGGTTAGGGTAAGGTAGGGTTTAGGGGTTAGGGTTTTAGGGTTAGGGTTAGGGTTAGGGTTTTAGGGTTTTAGGGTTAGGAGGTTAGGTTTTAGGGGTTAGGGTTAATGTTAGGGTTAGGGTTAGGGTTTTAGGGGTTAGAGTTAGGGTTTTAGTGGTTAGGGTTTATTAAAAGGGTTCTGTCATGATCTGCAGAACTGTGCAGCAGTGGCTTGTTTTTTTCTAGAGTTAGGGTCTTAGGGGTTAGGGTTAGAGTTAGGGTTAGGGTTTTAAGGGTTAGGATTAGGGTTTTAGGGGTTAGGGTTAGGGTTTATTAAAAGGCTTCTGTCATGATCTGCAGAACTGTGCAGCAGTGGCTTGTTTTTTTTCTACGGTTAGAGTTAGAGTTAGGGTTAGGGTTTTAGGGGTTAGGGTTAGGGTTTTAGGGGTCAGGGTTAGGATTAGGGTTTTAGGGGTTAGGGTTAGGGTTAGAGTTAGGGTTAGGGTTTTAGGGGTCAGGGTTAGGATTAGGGTTTTAGGGGTTAGGGTTAGAGTTAGGGTTAGGGTTTTAGGGGTCAGGGTTAGGATTAGGGTTTTAGGGGTTAGGGTTAGAGTTAGAGTTAGGGTTAGGGTTTTAGGGGTTAG
The DNA here is from genome assembly GCA_018398805.1 of Hirundichthys speculiger. Taxonomy (NCBI): domain Eukaryota; kingdom Metazoa; phylum Chordata; class Actinopteri; order Beloniformes; family Exocoetidae; genus Hirundichthys; species Hirundichthys speculiger. Next base: position 326,348 of record JAGFBZ010000205.1, on the reverse strand, counting down.
GGTTAGAGTTAGGGTTAGGGTTAGGGTTTTAGGGGTTAAGGTTAGGGTTTTAGGGGTCAGGGTTAGGGTTAGAGTTAGGGTTAGGGTTTTAGGGGTTAGGGTTAGGGTTTTAGGGGTCAGGGTTAGAGTTAGGGTTAGGTTTAGGGTTTTAGGGGGTCAGGGTTAGAGTTAGGGTTAGGGTTTTAGGGGTTAGGGTTAGGGTTTTAGGGGTCAGGGTTAGGATTAGGGTTTTAGGAGTTAGGGTTAGGGTTAGGGTTTTAGTGGTCAGGGTTAGGATTAGGGTTTTAGGGGTTAGGATTAGGGTTTTAAGGGTTAGGGTTAGGGTTAGGGTTTTAGTGGTCAGGGTTATGATTAGGGTTTTAGGGGTTAGGGTTAGGGTTTTAGGGGTTAGGGTTAGGGTTTTAGGGGTTAGGGTTAAGGTTAGGTTTTAGGGGTTAGAGTTAGGGTTTTAGGGGTTAGGGTTAATCTTAGGGTTAGGGTTAGGGTTTTAGGGGTTAGGGTTAGGATTAGGGTTTTAGGGGTTAGGGTTAATGTTAGGGTTAGGGTTAGGGTTTTAGGGGTTAGAGTTAGGGTTTTAGTGGTTAGGGTTTATTAAAAGGGTTCTGTCATGATCTGCAGAACTGTGCAGCAGTGACTTGTTTTTTTCTGTGTGATGTGACACCCTCCCTTAACATCAGAACAACTATTAGCTTCACTCAGGAGTCCCTTTAGACGCCCTTCATCGAATCGCCATCTAATTTCATCCAACAGAAGAGAGCGAACTGTTTCATCTGCGGCACAGAGAAGTCCGTCTTTATTCTGAAGGTTTTTACCCCCAACTCTGGGTTCATATCGCCTTCAGGACGGACCTCAGCTCCACCAGACCGCCTGTCAAACTCATCTTTATTAAGCTCTCACAAGGACGTCTCTGTGTGCAGCCTTTCGGTAAATGTTTGATTTAGGAATTCGGGCTCTCGCAGAAACTAAAACAAGGCCCCTCGCGGCGCCATTCTGTGTGATCACTCATGTGGGAATTGGGGAAGCGTGGATGAAGGGTGGAGCGGAGTGGAAAGAGCTGTCACAGTCCGTTCGGCGGGCTTTGATGTGCCGCAGATAACTCACCTCGTTAGAACCGACGCGTCAAGGTTCGGACGTGTGAAGCGCAGCGTTTTTCGCTGTTATTGCAACCTATAACGGAACGTTAGGACTGTGATTTCACCCAGTCGGCCGGAGCGCCAGGCCAGCATCAGGCCCCTGCTGAGACGTCTCCTGGTCTCCTCTTCACCATTAAAGCTCTGCCTTCCTCAGACGTGAAATGAAACCGCAACGCCGTTGCAAAGTTCAAGTGAAAGCATTGATAAGTGATAAACAGAGAAGTCAACGACCAGCGTTGCGTTCAGCAAACAGCACACAACACGACCTTTGGCTGGAGGAGTCCCTCCCTTTTTTCTGCCTTTCCTTGTTTACGCATAGTTGTCCGTGACAATAAAGACGTGGTTCTGGTACGAGACTGATCCTGACAAGATAAGCAGCGGCATGACATGTCATGCACTGAAGGTGGAGTTAGTGCGCTGCAGGGGAGGGTGAGAAGAAGAGGGCTCGCATATATGCAGGGGAGAGCAGGGAGCGAGGGCAGAGCCTTCAGCGGCCTGGAAGAAAGCGCATGCATGCACGCGCGCATGCAGAGGCTTGCTGGCTGCAGAGCAGAGAGACCCGCAGAGCAGCGACCCAGAGAGGAAGTGTGACAATCAGCCCGGAAAATGACTCGGTGAAGTGTTTGTCTGTCGCTGCGCTGGAGAGGACAGCAGTGTTCTCAGACATGAACGGGGAAGGCGGCAAACAGAGTTACGTGTCCACCTTCAAGCTGCGCATCAAGCCACCCGGTGCGTCATCGCCCGCGCAGAGGAATGGACCCGGACCGGTCACCGCCGGGGCGCCGGTCACGTGTCCAGACTCAGGTAGGACGGAGCGCTGATGATGCAACATGACATGTCTGCTTAACAAAATAAAACATGAAAGTGATAGTATTTGTCATGCTGTTGATGTTGTACTTGACAAGTCTGAACATGATGACCACACTGTGAGGTTGGTGCGAAAGTTCATTTATTTCCTGCTTTTAAAAGCAAAAACATATAAATATGTTATCATCATTGCTTCTTTTATTTGAGCAGTGACTCCAAAGCACATTGAAACATTTCTTATTGGTTATATAAATTAATTTTCAGATTTATAATGTAGATTATTGTTGCTTAGATGCGATGTGCCACGCTGTTATTCGGCAGTGGAAACTTTTGTCAGCTAAATCGACCTTAAACATAAAAATAGTTTTTGACACTTTTCATCTGACGTTGACAGTTTTAGAGCAACGTCAGCTCAGCTGAGTCTTAAAAAAAAAAGGTATTAAAGGTAGAAAGAGGTGTGAAGATCCACCTCAGCGTGTCCTCGTGTGTGAGGTTCACAACAGCAGCCAGAACCTTTTCTTCAAACGCTAAATAATTTAACGCTGCTAAACGCAGGCGGAAAGGTTGATGGTAAAGACCCTGACGAGCATGCTGTTTATGGAAACATACAGAATGATAAAGGTCAATTTCTCTTAGGTTTAATCCCTTAAATGAGGCTCTGTTGCTGCACATGGATGCTTTGCTGGCTTAGAAATATGTTTTACTGGCAGTGAAACTCTCAAACACCTGCATTCGTATCACAAGGCATCAATCGTCCTGAAAGGACTCAGCTACGGTCCACTCGAGCTCTACGACAACATCCGATTTGTGCAAAAACCTTCACAGAGTTGAGAAATCTGAGCGCGAGAACTCCCAACGGACTCCTAAGAGTCATGACTTCCCTCCCATCCCTCATCTCTAAATCCAGGGCCTCCTTTGAAAGATCTGGACGTTCCTGTTTTCGTGGAGCCCCTGGAAGACTGCTGTGTGGACGAAGGGAGAGACATCTCTCTACGGGGGACTCTCAGGGGGAGTCAACCGATCAGGGTGACGTGGCTCCACAACGGTGAGCAGAGACAGTTTTCGTCCGTTTTCACATTAATGAAACATTTTATCTTAAGGAAATCCTTTTATTTTACCTTAGCTGTGTGTATATCAAGAATTAAAGGCACTTTAAGCCAGTGATTCCCAAAGTGTGGGCCGCGGCCCCCAGGTGGGCCGTTGCGGTACTGCAGGTGGGCCGTGAGAGGTCATTAAAAATAAACAAATGTGTTTTAAATACTTGATTTTTTAAAAATGTTTTTTTCATTGCTAAAATATTTATAACATGATTTGAAAAATATTTAGAGATAATAAAACAAACCAATTGAGTGTTATTCTACTGTCATCTTAACTTAATATGACAAGTATCACCTTATTTGTTAACCCCTTATATTAATATTGGAATGTAGCTTTTATTCTTGTATATTGATCGAAGTGGTGTTTAAAGGTTTGCATGGGCCGCAGAGACTTTTCACATTTCAAATTGGGCCTTGGTATTGTGAAGTTTGGGAATGGCTGCTTTAAGCACTAAGACTTTAGGGGTGTGAAAAAAAATCGATTTGGCAATATATCACGATTTTTGGCCGCTAAATATAATATTGATTTTTCAGCTCCTAATATCGATATCGTAAGTATGTTGTAATGGTTACTTAAATGTGCAAAAACACTAATACATATATAAACACTAAACAATAAATAGGTTGTTTTGAAGCAAATAGTTTTGACTCACTTTGTCCTCTGAATGATCAATATCATCTGATGAACATATACAGCAACTTTTCATCTCTACTTTTAATTTTGATATCAACTGGGTAGAATATTGCAATATATCGTGATATCGTGATATTGTGATAACATCATATCGTGACCCAAGTATCATGATACATATCCTATTGTGAGGTCCTTGCCAATACCCACCCCTATAAGACATGGAAACTATGGTTTAATGTCTCCACCTTTGCGTCAGTTGAGTCCTAAATGTCTTTTGTCAGGTTTTCTTCACATCCATCGTATATTCAGAGGTTATAAACAAACCGAAGGTGCTGCATTATCAGTGGGTTGAGTTTAGCGTCGATATAAATCCAGGGAAAACAAAGTTCGAACTGCCACACAGAACGAGGGGACCTCCAGGAGCTGGTTCAGGCAGTCATCTAGAGCTGCAAGAGTTAACGTCAGACGAGCAGAGGACGTCCGTTTCTAAGATTGTCCGTTCCCGCGGGCAGGTGGCGCGGCACGTTTCGGGAATCCCTCCTTCAACGGCAGGGAGGTGGGCTACGTGGTGAAGGAGTGCTTACCTGAAGACGCGGGGGCCTACACGTGCCTGGCCGAAAACGCCGCCGGAAAGACGTCCTGCAGCGCTGCCGTGTTCGTCCGAGGTGAGGGAGACGCCGGGACGCCCTGGGAAAGCTTTTTCCAGTACTAGTTGTTGGGGTACTGGTCCATGAACCAGGAAACAGTTTGATGCTGATCATGAACTTTACTTCTAGAAAACTAACAAAGAGCACTTTTTCATTTCAGTATTAGCGCCCTCGACCTTTCTGAACACAACGAGACAGAGCTAGCCAGAGTTGCGGTTCTGATTTTCTCCCCTTGTCTCCCTTCTTGCAACAAATGCAGACTTTGAAAGCTTATACAGCACTTTGAAGCTCCCCGAGACTGGACCCCAGACCGTTACGCCGAACGGAGGGTCGCCGCAGACTCCCAAAGACGAGCTGGCGAAGTTGAAAGGACCCGTTAGCTCCTCTCCTGCGAACTCTATGACCCGGAGCCCAGTCTCATCTCCAAAAGGTGATTATATAATCACTCAGCAGAACATGTCTTGACTTGTTTTCAGTGTAATGTCTTTAATGTCTTTACTAGAGCTGGGCGATACTGGGAATTTTGGTATCGATCCGATACAGGGCCAGTATTGCCGATACCGATACCGATACCAATACCGATACGTTTTTCATATTAAGCTTAATCTGTCATGAAACTGCCGACCTTTTGCCGTTTTTGTGATTTTGTCTCTGGATTATTTTGTTAAAACCTAAGATAACATTTCGGCAAACTTTATAGGTGACAATAAAATACTTTATTATCACAATTAACATTTTTGTGTAAATATTGATTGTAGTTGAATTGTTCTGTTTTTAATGTTTTTCTAAGTGGGCGGGCCTGGGGGGAGGGGCTAGACCGAGTCTACCTGCATTAGGGGTGTGAAAAAAAAAAACGATTTGGCAATATATCGTGAATTTCGGCCTCCCAATATAATATCGATTTTTCAGCTCCTAATATCGATTTTTTTTTTTTTTTAGGAAAATTTTATTCTATTTATTTTATTTTATTGATTTATTAAATGTGCAAAAACACTAATAATAAACAATAAACAGGTTGTTTTGAAGCATAGTTTTGACTCAATCTGTCCTCATCATATCATCTGATGAACATATACAGCAACTTGATTTTTCATCTCTACTTTTAATTTTGATATTAACTGGGTAGAATATCGCAATATATCGTAATATCATGATAGTATGGTATCATGACCCAAGTAGCATGATACATTTTGTATTGTGAGGTCCTTGTCAGACACAGACTTCAATGAATTCTTAGTGTTGTGGGAGAGAAAAAAAAGCTTGAGTATCGATCTTTTTACAGGAGTATCATTCGATATCAATACCGCCATTGGTATCGATATTATCTATATTTGGATCGATCCGCCCACCTCTAGTCTTTACCTCTACTGGTTTAACTTTTTAAAAAATATATGCATGTTGAAATTCTAAAAAGAAATCATTGTAACCTGTCAGGTTATATATGACAACCATAGGAGACTTTCGTAACAATCCCTGATACACCCACCAAAGCTTCCCAGTCCCAAGTAAACACCATATAGGGAAGTGGACATTGTGCAGAACAGTAAAACTTCCTGCCTCTGTAGAACTGATAGCCTTAGCGAGTGCAGGGCCACTCCTATATCATGAGCTGCTAAACAACCACCTGCGTTTCGTTCGTCTCTGCAGAAGTCATCCCAAAGAAGAGGGCCAACTCGGGGACAGGTGAGAGAAAATACATTTCTTTTTTTTTTTTTTCTTTTTTCACTCCACATGCCGCCTCTGCCAAATGTCCAGACGATCCACCGTTACGTTATCTGTTCCGGCCGATCCAGTTTCTGTTGATTTAATGTAATTTATCTATCAATATAATGGGGAGGGTGTTGTCATGGAGCTTCGGTGTCTGTTTTCAGATGTCATCGCTGATAGAATACTGTTTTGTGTGTTTTAGTTTCAGGACAACTTTGCCTCGGGGGTGTAGGTCACAGCAACAAAAGCATGAAACGCTACACTAGTAACATCTGGACGACTGCTTCTAGTGGACATTTTGTGCTTTTTTAAAACTTTTTTTTAATTTAATGGGTTGCAAATAAAGGATGGTTGGAAATTGGACTGAAAGCTTGAACTGCTGCCTTGAAAGCAGTTTAAACATTATTTTATCAGATCAGCCTCAGTCAAATCCAACATCCTGCTGTCAGTATTTGAATACTGATGAGGCGTGAGAGGACGCTGACTCCAGCTCATATATGGATTTTTTTTTTTTAGTCTGATGCATATTATGAAGCGCAGCACCTGAACGATCTCGACTTTGACACGCTCGATTACGCAACAGCCACCTCTTACCTGCGAGGCTGGAAAGGTCGTCTGTGTTTTGCGCTCTGTTTCCACTTGAGACACCTGCCCCGCTGCGGACGGCGGTACAATAATAGCGGTCTGAGTTTGAGCGCGACGCTCCCAGCGTGGCGGTGCAGACGTTTCTTTATCTCGCGCCGGGCTGCTTCCTCTCAGCGCGATAGCTCAGCGCCCAGCAGACACACCGCAAACGAGACCGGAGCCAAAACAACGCGCGCTGTTTTGTCTCCGCAGGCCCGGTTCTGCGTTTTGAGCATCCGCCGCTGCACCTGGAGGTGAAGGCGGGAGAAACTGCCAGGCTGACGTGTTTTTTTGCCGGGAACCCCCCCGTGGTGTCCCGCTGGATCAGAAACAAAGAGCAGGTGAGGCAGTTCAGAGGTCAAAGGTCAACTTCTGTCATGTTTTTGCTTCTATTGTGTTTATCTTTTCTTATCCTCACCTGCAGGTGGCCGACGGCCCGCACCTGTGGACGGAAAGCACCGACCAGAGCAGCACGCTGGTCATCGCTGAGGCCGAACCGCAGCATACAGGACGTTACACCGTCGTGCTGAAAGACCGCAAGAGCTCCGCGCAGCACACGCTAACTCTTTCTGTCATCGGTAAGAAACTGCAAACTCTGGCTGAGGAGGTCGGATTGAGGCGGTCGCTCAAACAGATCTTCAAATCTCCTCCCCCTCCAGACAGGCCGGAGCCCCCCGCCTCCTGCCCCGTCGTCTCCGTCGCGTCTCCGTCCAGGCTCGTGCTGTCCTGGTCGGGCCCCTGCTACGACGGCGGCAGCGCCATCCTGGGCTACGTGGTGGAGGTGAGGAGCGAAGGCGGCGCCGAAGACTGGACCGGGCTCACGGCCCAGTGTAAGAGCACGTCGTACAGAGTGAGTTCTGGGCTGCAGCCTCGGCGCCAGTACCGCTTCAGAGTGAAGGCCTACAACGCCGCGGGAGTGAGCGAGCCGGGCCCGGTATCACAGGTGGTCAAGATGGAGCAGAAAGGTAGAGTTTCTGGAAACGTAAGATTTAGTCAGCCCTGTACTAAAGCAGTTGCATCTGTGGTAGAGGTGGGCGGATTGATCCAAATATCGATAATATCGATACCAATGTTGGATATTGATATCGAATGATAATCGTGTAAAAAGATCGATACTCAAGCTTTTTCTTGTCTCCCACAACACTGTCTCCTCCCCCCTCCCCCTCCTCTCGTCTTTTTGACATTGAAAATGTTCAATTTTCATATTAAGGTTTCAAAAGGCTATAACTATAAAGTGGTTTGAGAAAAAGTCATACTGTAAATGAGAAATATCTTAAGTATGAACCAAAATTTAGAATGGAAGTAGATTTGTCATCTCTCCTCTCGTCTTTTTGACGTTGCATCATCACGTGGCTCAGCAGCGTCGGCCAAACAAGCATGTAAGTAGACTCAATCTGGCCCCTCCCCCAGCCCCGCCCACTCAGAAAAAACATTATGAACAGAACAAATCAACTCCAAGGAATATTTACAGAAAAATGTTAATCGTGATAATAAAGTATTTTTCTGTCACCTATAAAGTTTGCCGAATTCTATCCTAAGTTTTAACAAAATAATCCAAAGACAAAAATCACATAAACGCCAAAAGGTCGGCAATTTCACGAAAGATTAAACTTAACCTTTTAGGGGTTTTTTTAAGGAGTTTTTTAAGAAAATATACAATTTTGATATCAAGATTTCAAAAAGCTATAACTTGAAAGCAGTTTGAGATAAAGGTATACTGTCAATGAGATAATTCTTCAGTATGACTCAGTCTGTGATGGGAGTGAAATTATTCATCTAATTTGCATATCATGACGTCACAAGGTGGCGGCCATATTGGAAAATGTTCAATTTTCATATTAAGGTTTCAAAAGGCTATAACTATAAAGTGGTTTGAGAAAAAGTCATACTGTAAATGAGAAATATCTTAAGTATGAACCAAAATTTAGAATGGAAGTAGATTTGTCATCTAATTTGATTATTGTGACATCACCTGCCCACTAGGCTCCAGAATCCATCATTTGGAAAAGGGATGAAATAAATGGGCTCAGAATTTGTCAGATCGTCTCCACAAAAACCAACAGGCTCATCAAAATTTAGGCTCCACTTTCGATGCTCTTCCTCTTCCCTCAAGAACTCTCAGCCGCCACCATCATCATCATCATCATCACTGTGATTTGCGGTGCACCATTAGCGTGTGTTTTTTCCCGCGGCTTCTCCCGCGTTGCCAGGACAACCGTGTTTGTTTTCATCCCTGCTATATTTTTCCATATTTGAGGTGTTATGAGCCTCCCTGACACCTCGACCTGCTTGGCGATCACAGGATGACTCACCCCGGTTACGCTGAGGTGAACAGTCCGCTATACTTTGTGCTGATTGTGGATTATGGCACGCGGACTCGCAGTCACTAGTTTCTGCTTCACTGGACAACTGCATGTCTTCCTCCTCTGAATCGGAGTTAGCCAGAACCTGACAAAGTACTTTGTGGATGGTAAACTGACGTCTTGACATCGTGAGTAAATGAAAAAACACTACGCTCAGCATTTCTACCACTGCTGCGCCGCGCGTCTCTGCGCTGGACGGTGTTTTTCAAACTCATTTTACGCTAAAACTTTGAATAGCGCCACCACCAAAAATGGTTCTCAGATTACAGGCGCACATGTCCGCCATCTCCTGGTGAAAAGTAGAAACAAGATTCGTTTCGATGTTGCTTCACAATATTGCAACTTTGGCGCTTAAAGGGTTAATATGAAAAAATATCGGTATCGGTATCGGTATTGGTATTGGTATTGGTATCGTATCGGCGATACTGGCCCTGTATTTACTTGGTATCGGATCGATACCAAAATTCCCAGTATCACACACCTCTAATCTGTGCACGCAGATTCCACCAAGAAGCCAGAAGAAGCGCCTCATGAATCTACCTGCGTCACGATTGACTCCTCCCACAAAGTCACGGATCACTACAATCAGCTGGAGAAGTTGGGGATGTGAGTATCTGATGCCATCAACATGAGGTCCAAAACCTGCTTTCTGAACTCTTCTTCTTTTCCAAAGTAAAAGCAAAAGGAACTTTCTCGAATAACTTGGAATTCAGGAAAGGATGAAGACATGTTGACATTTCCAAATAAATGTCATCGCGTGGGAGGAGAAATGTTGGCAGAGGAGCAGAGCGAGGATTAAAATATGAGCGTGTAGAGACATGATGATGCGCTCCGATGTCGGTTTTACAGTTCAGGTCCGGTGGTGATGTTCTGCTCTCACACGAGCAGATGCATCAGACAGAAATGCATTATTAGTATCTGTTGATGAACGTCCTGGTATGATAAAAGAGAGGAGAAAAAGAAGTGACTTGTCTCTCCGTCAGGGGAAAGTTCGGGTCGGTGTTCAAGCTGACCCACAGGGAGACGGGACGCGTCTGCGCCGGGAAGTTCTACAAAGGACGTCGCACCAAAGAGAGGGAGGCCGCCCGTAAAGAGATCGAGCTGATGAACCACCTCCATCACCCCAAGCTGGTCCAGTGCCTGGCAGCGTACGACCACAAGCCCGAGATCGTCATGGTGATGGAGTAGTAAGTACCGCCATGTCGAAAACCCTCATAGCAGCAGACGGTTCTGGGCGCCAACTGTCGCCTCTCTGCAGCATCGCAGGCGGGGAACTGTTTGAGCGCATCGTCGACGACAGCTTCGAGCACACGGAGCCCGCCAGCGTGCGCTACATGCAGCAGATTGTGGAGGGGATGGCCTACATGCACGAGCAGGGCATCGTCCACCTGGACCTCAAACCCGAAAACATCGTGTGCGTCGACACCACCGGCACCTCCATCAAGATCATTGACTTCGGATTAGCCAGCAAGCTCGGTGTGTGACGTGCAATCTTCTTGATGTTTATTCCTCTAAAGAATGCGTTGGAGTACCAAAATTTTGCAATCTGTGTTTCCAACAGACGCACCAACACACCTCTGAAGGTGATGCACGGGACGCCTGAGTTCGTGGCACCTGAGGTCATCAACTACGAGCCGGTGTGTTTGGCCACCGACATGTGGAGCATCGGGGTCATCTGCTACATCTTGTGAGTCGCTCCGCAGTTCGTCGCCCATCAGAGCAGCAGTTTGACATTTCGGGAGGGAAGGTCAGCCGCTCGCTTGCCAAGAAACAAATGAAAAGATTGATTTCATTCTCCCGTGTGTGCGTGATAAATGCAAGGCTTGGCTCCGTCCCCCTCGGTTGTCTTCCACGTTCCAGGAAGCGCCGCATCCTTCCAAGAAATAATCTGGAAAATAGTCTCCACTTAAAATCTGAAAAGAACTATAATAGTATCAAGTAGCAACATGTTAAATGACAACGTGAAAACATTAGATGCCTTGGAAGTGGATGTTTGTTGGAAGTTACCTCCAAAGGTTTATCACCTGGGACTGCGGCTCCCCTTGATTTGACCTGTTTCAAGGCTTGGGGTCTATGTTTATTTAAAAAAAACTTACTTTCAGCTGCAATTATGAGCAAGAAATGCCATAAAAAAAGTAAAAAAAAAAAAAAAAGAATACCAAGCAACAAGCAGACAAAGTTAGCAGTAAGCTGATGAGTGTGTTTAACCTTTGTGTCGTGTTCGTTTCTCCCCCTCCTTACTGTAGTGCTCCCGGTCAAATATGACCGGCCTGTTTTAACTGCTCCTACATTAACAGCAAATCCACTGATCATCACCAAATTTTATTTAACTCCCTTTTAAGCTGTAAACAATGTCTCAAGCTAGTGGTTTACATGAATAACTGCAGTGAATATACAAACAATACAGGGGGGGAGGGGCATGTGTCTTCACACACAGGAGTGACATTTTGTAATTAGATTGTAGTGTGCCTTGCAAATGTAGGCATCACATTTGAAAAATATAAGACTTGTTTTATTGTCTCTAAGGGCACAGAGGTCGCATCTGTTCTGTTTCTGCCCCTGTTTTGGGGGGAGAGCACCCAGCTCTGCCAGGAAGAGTCTCCTCTTGAAACACAATGTTCCCATAACAAACACCTAATTGTTTACTTTGAAATGTGGGACAGGTGTTAAACATTTAGTTTGAAAGGTGTAGTTCATGTGGGGGGATGGGCACATAAGCACGGGAATGAGGTGGGAAGAAGAGACACCTGTTTGTTCAGTCTGAAAGGGTTCATGTGGGGTCGTATGTGTGTGTGGTGGTGTATTTGTGGTTGTGTACTGATGGATGAACACAATCTAGGGTCACCCATTCATTTCCTATGGTGGTAATTTTTGACCGGGAACACCACAGGTGGTACAAAGTTTAATAAACTACTCAAAATTCAATGAAAGTGGTGATCAGCAATTAGTGTGGGGGATATCATAAGGCCCTGAGACAATCAAATGTAAAACACAACATTAATTGATGAAAGTAGGAAATCGGTCAGATTGACATGTCTTTTTATATAGACATGAGGGGTATTATTATTATTTTCATTATTATTGTTTTATCAGTAATAATAATAATAATAATAATAATAATAGTTTTATGTATTTATTTTATCCCATCATTGGTCATTTTGGGTTTTTTTTTAGGCTTTTACTGCCATCTAGTGGCCATACAGTAAAATGGTGACTCATGCCCACTTGACAACCGGCGCTCTTCTCCATTTGTCTGTGTTTTCAGGCTGAGCGGCGAGTCTCCGTTCCAGGGAAACAGTGATGCAGAGACCCTAGCCTTGGTCACGGCAGCTCAGTGGGAGTTTGATGAAGAGAGCTTCGAAGAAATAACAGAGGAGGCCAAAACTTTCATCAGCTCGCTGCTCAACAAGGACAGCAGGTGATTTCAAAAGCACACAGGACACCAGAACAAACCACTCGCACCAGCTTGAGTCGATCACCTATTATGGAGGAAAAAACACATAAAGATGTGACAAAATTGTCTTTTTAATGTTTATTCCTTGCGAGGATGGAGACGTCCCAGCAGAAAAAGCAGGCTACGTTCTGTATCATCGGCAGGTTGAAGGACATTTTCCTCAGAGGTTGTCAACTAGTCTGATATGACAAAAAAAAAAAAACATGCGGTTCTTACAAGGCCAGATCACCCCTCCCCCAAACAGTCTGTGGCCTCAGCGAATGAAGGATGAAGAATTAGAGGAAAGGAACAAAATAAGGTCTTAAAAAAAAAATCCCTATCAATTTTTTGTTTATAGGCAGAGGATGTCCTGTAAAGAAGCTCTCGCTCACCCCTGGATGGCAGCGTTTGACTCCGGAGACCACACCGCCACCAAGAGTCTGTCAAAGGAGAAGATGAAGAGGTTTCTAGCCCGGCAGAAGTGGAAGGTAACACGCCGGTGCTCCAAGGTCTTTTTTTTTTTTTTTCGGTTTGCTTCTGTTTTCTCACAGAAACGTGTCTCGCAGAAAGCCGGCAAGGCCATGCTCGCTCTGAAGAGAATGGCCCTGCTGTCTAAAAGCGACGCCTCTGCTTCTCCCACAAGCCCTGGAGAGGGTGAGGCCCCTCCCCCACAGCTTGTCATCTCATCAGAAACGTGCTACTTCCTTGGTTTGAACTGTCTCGTGTACCTCTGTCTCCCAGAGTCCCCTCTGAGCCCGGAGGCAGAGGATGCCCTGCAGTCCCTGGACCGTGAGATGCAGGGACCGCCCCGGTTCACCCTGAGCTTGGAGGATCAGACTGTAACTCCAGGGTCCTGTGCTCGTCTTTCGTGTCACCTCGCAGGTACGCTCCATCGTCTCACACCAGAACAAGCAAGGGATCAACTCTTCACATATCATTCACATATCTTTCAGGTTGGATTATTATTATTCGATTACTTGATGATCATTTGGGCCCTAAAGACTTAACGTAACTGCCCTCGGTTCGGTTGCCTCCGGGCTCATCGCTTCCGTTTGTCTCTGCAGGATATCCGGATCCAGAGGTGGTGTGGTTGTGCGGCGATGAGCCCGTGGAGGAATCATCCACCGTGCAGATAGACTACGAGGAAGACGGACGCTGCACCCTGGTTCTGTCCAAGGTCGGCCCGGAGGACACCAACGTTTATACCTGCAGGGCCACAAATGACCACGGGGAACGTTCTGCTCCGCTAAACTGAGTGTTCAGTGACAGGTTTATCATGAATGCTTAGATAAATTGTATAAATGTGTTTCTGAGTGCCTTGAATATGTACATTGTTACAGGTAGAGAGTGATATTTCTATTTCAAGATACATTTGTAACTGACTAAAACGTGGTTCAGCCGAAACTGTGGCTGTTGTTCAGCTGCAGCTTACAATAAACTCGCGTATCCGTTTGTTAAGGCGATTTCTGTACCAATAAATAAATGAGTGAGTAGAAGTTTGGTGTGAAACTGTTTGAAGACCTCACACGCTTCAACTGACATCAAATGATGTCATTCTTTAAAAAAAAGAAATCCATTAAAGTTATAGTGAAACACAAACCCAGGCTTGTCATAGCCTGTTTCCCAGAACCCGTTTACCTCCGGAGACTCCGTAGGGGCAATAGTCCCCAACGACACAGCTCCCGGGATCATTCAGGCACTCAAAACCCTCCATCACATTAAGGTGGCGAGTCAAGGTGGGTGGTTGGACTCTACCTCAGAGATGAGCCGAGAAGGACTCAGAGTAGAGTTGCTGCTCGTCCACACAAAGAGGAACCAGTTGAGGTGGTTTGGGCATTCGTCTTCGTATGCCTCCTTGACGCCCTTCTGGGGAGGTGTTTCACATCCACCAAGCAGGCAGACTGAGGACATGCTGGAGAGGTTAAGGGTGAATTCCAATTCCTCCCTTAACCTTCGGTCTCAACCCTTGCCCTTAACCCTCAATATTTGGCCCTCTGTCTTGGCCCTTGAAAGTAAGTGTAAGGGCTATCTTGTGACTTAGAAATGGGACACCCCTTGAGTGCAGTTACGTCTTTAGACTGTGGGGGGCGGCCTTACGCCAAAGCTACATCCAGTCTGTCAAGAAAACGACGATGAAGAAGGAGAAGAAGACAGAAGAAGAAAAGAAAGTTTCGTAACATTTATATCTTTATTAACTACGAAAATACTTACATTTAGAGCTCGCTTTTTTAGGCGCCATCCTTTTTGAAGACGTCTCAATACCTTCTGGGTAGCCCTTACTTGCAAGGGTGGTGCCAGAGAATCTCAGTACTGAGGGCGATAAAGCCCTCAAACTTGTCCCTCAACTTGACGTTCTAAGACTCGGGACGACACTTGCATTTAGCGGGAGCACACATTTTTGAGATTGAGGGTTAAGAGAAGAATTGGAATTCACCCCAACTCCTCAATCTCAACCCTCGCCCTTAACCCTCAATTTCTGGCCCTTGAAAGTAAGTGTAAGGGCTATCTTGCGACTTAGAAATGGGACACCCCTTGAGTGCAGTTACGTCTTCAAAAACGCTACAATACTCACTGCCCGAGATTTTTAGGAGCTTGTTTGCTCTTCTGAAAAGCTCGGTCATTGTTGGCCCTGAAATGTATCAGAGCCCGTGTTGTCTCTGTATTCCCTGAAGTGACACAGGGATAACATTGAAAAGAGCCAGTATTCAAATTCAAATTCAAAAATACTTTATTAATCCCCCAAGGGGGAAATTCAAGTTTCAGTACACCAGGAAAAAACTGATGTACTAGGGGAGCTGCTAGTGTCCAGCGCTCCTTTTCATGCCAGGTCCCGTGGTCCGAGTGCTAACTCTGCTAACTGCTACGTCGGGGGCTCCCGTCCCGGCTCCGTGACGCTGCAGCCCGGATCCAGTGGCGGTGGTTGCCGCGAGTAGCAGTTCAGGGCTACTGAGGTTAGCTTTCCCGAACCGGCCTCCAGCGACACCGTCCATGTCCACGGCGGCAGGTCTCCACCAGCCGTAAGAGGACCGATCCGCCCCCTGCAGACAGTATGTCGACATCCAACAGCAGATCACCACAAACCGGGCACAAACTGGAGCATCCAGCGTTCAGCGTCGCAGGGATAAGTCCCCAGAGCAGTAGCGAGAAGCATCCATCCCAAAATAATATTAGCACATAACACAATAGAGTATACATTATTCAGTCCTCCGTCGCTACACAACAAGGTATACAAGTAACGTGAAGCTAGCCGGCACCGCAAATCCAGCTAACAAACATAGAAAAGTTAAAAAAAATAAATGTTACGCAACAACAATGTTAATAATCCATTAAACAAGTCTCAAACAAAGACAATAAGATTTAGAACATTTATATCTTTAAAAACTACGAAGATACTTACATTTGTAGCTAGCTTTTTTTGTCGCCATCCTTTTTAAAGATGTCTTGGCTAAATTACCCAATGCCTTCTGGGTAGCCCTTGCTTCCAAGGGTGGTGCCAGAGAATCTCAATACTGAGGGCGATACGGCCCTCAAACTTGTCCCTCAACTTGACGTTCTAAGAGTCGGGACAGCACTTGCACTTAGCGGGAGCACACATTTTTGAGATTGGGGGTTGAGATTGAGGGTTAAGTGAGGAATTGGAATTCACCCCAAATGTTTAGACAACAAAAGGTGGGTTCCCAGGACTCTTTTCCTACACTTTTAATGGAACTCTAGATCCCCCCACCCCCTACAGAGAGGGATGAAAAACAAGTAGATTCAATTATGAACTTATGCATTTATTTTCTTTAACACACATTCTTCATAGGTAACTTATATTTAAAGTATCAGAGGCATGTCGTGCATGCTGCACGACCGCCGCACGCTGTCTGAATCACATGGCGAAGAGCAGAAACCCGCTGAAGGTGTTGTAGTTCATCGTGTCGTCGTAGACGAGCCTGTTCGCCTGCAGCTCCACGTACACGCTGTCCCCCGCCTTCAGATGGATGACCACGGCGTTGCTCCCCATGTCGTTGGCGTCTGATCCGCTGGTATCCCAGACAGACGTCAGCCGCTCGCCGTTCTTCTTCAGACACACGACGGAGTTGGGGGTGGCACTGAGGTTGTTGAACATCGAGAAGCGGAGAAGTACGTCCCCTCGACCATCGCCGTGAAAATGCCTGTGGAGACGGGGGAGACGCATTAGACTGGAGCTGCGTTTCGTCTTTCCCTCCCCTTTGCATCTGTTCACTGTCACGCGCTGCACGTACCTGTGGACGGATTGTAGCTGTTGCCAACGTTGGAGAAAACCGTTTTATACTGCAGCGGGGTAGCGGTGGTGAAAGGCCCCACCGTGTTTCCAGCGCCGGACTCCCAGAGAGCTGCCGAAAAAGCCACCCGTGGTTGACCTAAAGACGGCAAGAAAACACGAACACATCAGGAGTGAGAATTACACGCCTCGCCCCTCCCAGCAGTATGGCAAGTCAACAGCGGAGAATTATTTTGACCCTTTTGGCTCGCCATACAACAGCTTCATAACATCGACTCGGCCATGTTAGCGCGGCATGTATCACCAATAGCAGACTGCACCAAGTATTTCATTCAAAGTGCGCCCCCTTGTGACTGACTGTAGTAGCTATAGGTTATAAGCCCCGCAAAAAAGTGACACTAAAACCTCAAGGTACTCATAAAATATAGTTTTATAGTTATAGTTGGTGGTTATCATCACTTTAATCTATGTCCAAGAGTCAATTTCTCCAGAAAAGATCACCATTATTTGTTATTTGACACTACGATCAGACTTTGACCTCCTCGAGCTTTTATTTTGGTACTTCCAGTTACCGGCATCTTGGATTTGGATATTAGCTAAATATTTAGTTTCATCCAGAACATTTAGATTTAGAATAAATATTTAGATTGACATTTAGATTTAACATTTAGATTTAGATTGAACATTTAGACTAAATATTTAGGTTAAACATTTAGATTTAGATTTAACATTTAGGCATAACATTTAGATTTAACAATTATATTTAGATGTAATTATTGAATACATTTGTTAAATGTGCTAAAAATGACTTTCAAAAATTCACACCACTTTTTGAAACATGATTTGAAGCTAAATGTGACAAAATGTTGCTGTTATTTTCAGCATGACCAACTTTACAAACGGCGCCCCATCCTAGCAGCGCATCTTACCTCCAATGAGGCTCCGCAGCTCCAGGACGTCTTTTTCCGCGTTTTGCGCTCTGGTTTCCAGAGACGTCACTCTGTCTGCCATGCTTGAAACCTTGTCCTCCAGCCTTTCCACTCGCTGAGACGCAGATGTGTCAGAGCAGGTGCAGCAGCAGCTTGTCGATCCCGAGCACTGACCTTGTCTGTCATTACTCTCATGGCTTCCACGTCCACAGAGACACCAGCTGAACACCAGAATCAGGACAGCGGTTTTCTTCATCCTTGTGATTGTTGAGTTTCTGCTTCTCTGTTGTAGCAGCAAATCTCCAGCCTCTTATACCTTTTGCATCTGCAAAACAGGAAACTCCAGTTTCTTGCAACAGACACTGCCCCACTTTATTTCACTGCTCCGGGAAAACACATCCTCTTCAGTGACTGGAAGGAGTCCAGCCGATACTGGTGTTTCAGGTTGTGATGTACTGTTACAACAATCACAAGCTGCTGGCAGAGTATGATTAGCATTGTGTGTTTTCTCTGAAAAGCGAGCGTGAGCGGGAAGAGTCAGCTGCCATCTCAGGTCATCGGTACTTTGCTTGTGCAACTATTCCCATAGGCAATGGTTTTTCTTTTATTTTCTTCTCCTTCTTTTATGCTCATCCAAACTCTTTTCTATCTGCTTCCGCCATCGCTGGAGACAATAATTTCTCTCATACGTGGTAATTTTGAATCTCACATTTATTCTCAGTCATTAAAATAAATTTAAAAATGTACAGAAAGGTAAATAAATTAGCTTCTGGTCGATGAATAAATAACACTTTAAAATGCATGTAAACTTAACATGGTGAGTGCAAAGAGGAGATCCAGCCTCCCGTGTCGGACGGGTTGGTTTCGGGCGAAGCAGCGGGGTTTCGTTAAAAAGTCCGTGTGGGTACGAGGAGCGGGAGGAGCGGGAGGAGCGGGGTCAGAGGGGGGTCAGAGGGGGGTGCTCAACGCCGGCCGCCTCTCCAGCGGTGCGTCCGGACGGCTCCTGTGAAGCGCTGCTGCGCGCGACTCAAAGGCTCGGACCATTTGCTTCACCACCTCGTCGAAGAAGACGCTGGCCAGCTGAGAGTGCAGAAGAGACTTGAACTCAAACGCCACCTGGAGGAGACACGGAGGCAGGACGGCGAATCTGCCTTCTTATTTAAACTCATTTACTGTTAAAAGCTACAAATCACCAACTAAATCATGACAGAAGTCTTTTGAAGGAGTAAATCTAACCACCTCTGGCGCTCTGACTTTGCTTCCGTTAAGTAACTCGTAAGCGATGCCGAACGCAGCTTCCCTGACTGAACGTGCTCTACTTGAAATCCCACCGACTCCTTTCTGATACCGAGGATCTGCACCAACATTGAGGTCACGCTCCTGTCAGCAGCTCCTTATCAACGTTCTCCAGCTATGCAGCTATTTCGAGCCTTGAAGAACAACAGCACGCTACCCGAGGCCAAATTTAGAGCATGAATGAGAGTTTACTCAACACTTCCCCTCAGCCAGAGACCCATTAGGTACAGAAATGATCGCTGCAGCCCGGGGGAAAGGGCTCCTTCAATTTATAATCTGACATCAAAGTCATATGAGAAAGTGTGGGGCGAGTTAATGTTGAAGATTTATAGTCTACTTGCACACTTGCCTGCGTTATTGTTGCAAAACCCAACGACAGATATCAACATTGCATAGAAAACTTACAAAGAAATCCACTTTGCAGGAGTTTGGTGCATTTTTGGCTCCAGGGGCAAAACCTCCATACAGTTTCTAGGTGGTTGAAGAGGGATCCGTCAGTGCACACGGCCTGTTTTAAGACAAAGAGCCTGTTATAATCCACTGCAGAGAAGGCAACAAGTTGGAACAATTTATTTCTCTCTGGAAGGACACAGAACGAAGAATCAAGTCTTATGAGGTGAGACTCTACTATGGAAATGTGAAGTTGGCATAAAATACTACTACTAAAGTTCCTTAGATGTCCACTGCAAACTTCTACTTAACTGAAGGGGCCGCTCACACCGCAGAGGTTTAAATTTAAAATCAGAACTATCAAAGCTGAAGGCAGAGGTGCAGGTTTTTCTGGAGTTTGTGGAGATAAGCGGGGGTTCGTCACGGATCTACGAGAGCAGAGGCTCACCCTGACTTGGTGGTGTGGCTCAAACGTGACCTCAGAAGTGTAGCGCTCGGTGATGGGAGGGAAACCTATCTCCAGCTCCGCACGGACGCCTCCACGCCGCCCCCTCAACAGCCGAGACTTCTTGCACCAGGGAACGAAATACTGGTACTTCTCCACACCGGCCACCAACGTCGTACATTTCCTCCGCAGAGTACCTGAAGATGAGGTCAGACAAGAGAGACAGCGGGTCAGATGAAACGGCTGTTAACGTCCTCCTTTAAACTGGCACTAACGAGTAGTCAGCGTCTCATCTTCAGTGGACAGACGTCAGAGCTCTCAGGTTGAAGAACCAGTGAGGAGTTCTGACGGGGACATGAGGACCACAGAAGAGCTAATATTCACCATCTACAACAACTAAAACCCCAAACATTTCAGAGCGACTGCCTGACCCATTTATACGTCACCTGTGATTCACTTGGTAGCTTCACTTTATTTGCCTCAGACTTTATTTACCTGCGTTGCAACACATACTGCCAGTTTGAGTTGTTTTAGAAGGTGAAAAGTCACTAGGTCCTCGTTCTGACTCACTGTTGGTCCAGATCCTTATCAGAATTCCTCTGTGATTATCCAAACTGAGCTGTGACCACTTTTAACCACAGGTATTTCAACATTTAATCAAAAGCTGTTCACACACACACACACAATATACATTCACAGCATATATATATATATATATATATATATATATATATATATATATATATATATATATATATATATATATATATATATATATGTACACACATTTTATTTGACATGTGTGTGACTCTAGAAAGATTGAAACATAGCAAGATATACGTTTTTAAACAAGCAGGCCGTCACATGGTGGCAAAACCTAAGAGTACACTCGTAACCTCTGCCGAATGCAGGAGGCTTGCTGGCGCTCCGATCTGGATCGCAGCCTGTGAGACTTGAGGTCGCGCCAAGGACGGAGCAAAGCCGCTTCAAAACCGGACCGTGACGAGTCTCGCGCTCTATGCTGCCCCCATGTGGTCATAAGTGGTATTACCGCATAAAACATTACAACACAAACCTCCACACATTCATTTATATTCACCACAGTACACAACACAAACTTCACCCATCACTCCCTGTCTTGTGTCTCGTGTCTTCACCTGTCCCGTCCCTTTGTGCTCCACTGTTGGTGATTTTGGTCCTCTCTGACAGAATCAGGATTTTGGGAGTTAATCAGTGCGCTTACATGGGAAATTTAATTCCTCTTTAATTCAGAATTAAAGTTAAATACGAATAAAAGTTACCATGTAAACACCTAATTCCATATGAAAATGTCAATTCCAAATTAAACTTAATTCCGAAGTAAGTGGCTGGTTTATTCCCATTTTAATTCCGCATAGAATAATTCCGCGGTCATGTAAACACTCATTCCTGTTTAAATAAATGAAAATAATTAAAAGAACAGATGGCAGGAAACATAAAAATTGTGAGCTTTTCAAAGCGGCCAGGTTAAATGAAGGAGGTTTCACAGATAGAGACGCCACCCAGGTCAAAAATAAGTGGAATGTTGCTGCTAACCGAGTTAGCTAAGTTTGTTTTCTTCCGGTAGATGTAAAGACGTCCGCCCCCCCCATCCAATCAGAACCCTTCCCAACCCCCAGACCTTATGCAGAATTGGATAAAGCCGAACAAACGTGTTTTCCATGTAAACCTCAATTCGGAATTACTATTTCCATGTAAACTCGAAGGAAAATAGTTTAATTCGGAATTATTTAATTCGGAATTATTAATTCCGAATTAAAAAACATCATGTAACCGTGGCCAATGTGGTAGATCAGACTGTCAAAGAGGGCCGGCGAAAGACACCGTCACTCTCACTCACACTTACGCAAAAAAGAAAACTAACATCTGCTGCAAGATTAAAATGCATAACCAATTTAAAAAATAAATAAATAAAGAAATGTTTTGCTAGATCATATGATTGACAGTTAATATGTATGTTGACAGTTGTTAAAAATAAAGAAAAAGAAGAAGGAGGAGTGGTAATTCTACACAGAGTGGCTTTAATTAAGGTTCTATCTTCAGGTAAGTCTTTGGTTAATCCATTATATAATGCTCTAAATCAGGCCAGCAACGATCACTTAATTTAATTTAATTTAATTTAATTTAATGCGCTGCTTCTCAACCTTGTGCTATGATGGAGCCTGCGATGATGACCACCCCTCCTCCCACTTCCCTTTTTTTTTTGGCTTCTGTTGTTTTTTCAGCTGTTTCTATCATCTAAAAGAGAAAGCTGGAGGTGGGGGCATTCAACAAGTCTAAGACATAACTTTTCTTTTTCTTCCCTTGTTCTTATAGAAGCTTCTGGGGACACTCACTCAACCATCCGGGTCTCTGTGTATTCCACCCTGCGGCTGCTGACGGCTGCGGCCAGGTTGATGAAACTGCGGCTGGGTGTCCTCAGGAGGGTGACGGGGCACAGCTGGAGGCTGGACCTCCTGACGGCCAGCATTCCGCAGGAACTCCGGCGTCTGCGGGGAGAAAATGCGTGAGTGACACCCCGGTGTGAAGTATGTGACGGACGTCTCACCGCGATGACGTCTGACGTCACTGAGCTTTTATTTATTTAAAATCAGAGCTGGTTCACAGGATGCATGTTGCAAATAACTGTTCACTTGAAAAGTTGATTTTTTTTTTATAGCAATATAAAAAGTTCCACAGAGTGAAACTTGTCTCCCCAAATGTTGCAACACCTATAAGTTTCAAACACACCTGGAAACCGAGACGAGAATAAATTATTCTGAACAACAGCTGTCATGTTTCAATTAATGGCAAAAAAACAAAAATCAAAATAAAAAACAGCCATTTTGATCAGTTTAAATGAACTTTCGTCCGCCTTCTCGGACGCATCTCAGGTGGGAGACTCTGACTCACCTGAAATGAGCTCTTCTGGCGTTTCCGCGCGCCACCTTTAAAACGTGGCCTTCATTCAGGTCCAGCAGCGCCTTGAAGAGGAGAGACGTCGCCTTGTTGCTCATGGTGAAGTCTGCGGTGAAAAACGGGCTCCTTCAGCGGCTCCGGTCTGCTCTGAGCCGCCGGGACACGCTCCAGTTGCCTAATAAGGAAAGCCGTGTGACGTAATGCCGGGAGCCGTCGGCTCTGACCAATCAGGAGGCTGAGGGGTGGTTTTTGAATGATACATTAGGGGAGGTGGGAATTTATCAGTAAAAAAAAACGTCTATTGAACGGACTGTACTTTTACACACCAGTGTAGCAGTCAGACTGGACTGTTAGATGAATATTTGAACATTTACCCATATTTATGGCTCTTTTGTAAAGCATTTTTACAACGAAATGCCAGTGCTTTTGTGTCAGTTCTTTTGTAAGCAAGTGTAACTTATTTTGCAACCTTGAAATACCCAGTAGATATTAAATTAGTAGTAGGATACCAGTATACTCGCATCGACTGCACTGGTGTGAGATAATTTTACCTTAATGCTTAGAAAAATAAAGATTTTTCTCACTTTGCACACAGTAATGGACCTAAAAATATATTAGAAAACTGTTTAACTAATCCTCCACTTCTAAGCAGTTGCCTGAACTGATAAAAGGATTAAATGACCCCCATAAATCTATCTAAAGCACATCTATGTTGCTGTTTCACAACCAAGTTCACCACGTTTATGGAATTTCCCAGAAGGACATGAGGCGCCCGGGGGGGGGCCAGACAACAGTTTTACACAGTGGTTTTAAAAACACACGCAACCAGCTGGGTAATAGAAAGCTGAATCTCATGTTTTTAAATATATTTAACAGTAGCTTTCTAGCTAGCTCTCATTATACTGATCTACATAAGCCTCTAAGAGGCCGACCGGCGTCTAAGTGCTGCTTTTTTAAGTGGCTGTGCGGTAACACGTCCAGAAGCGGCGGTGCGGGATCCAAATCTGGACCTTCAGAGGCGAATTAGGGCACCTGATCAGGAAGAGATCAAAGAGCGTCCGCCAATCCCATCAAATGCAGGTCAGGAACGCAACGCATGGATGTACAGACAGGATGACCTTCCTAATGAACGAGAAGAACGGGCGCCGGTCCAGCTGGCTCCGCCGTCCCTCAGCGTTCGATCCCTGAACTTTATACAGCGATCCAGCTGCGATGAGCTAACAGCGTCCCTGTAATCTTTAACCATTCAGATTGACTTTAAACTGTGCTAGATTTCTGTTGAATAGGCCATCCCTTGTTTGTGTTATCTTCAATCACGATTTGCATTGGATTTCTTTTTTATTCTGTTTGTTTGTGCTGATTTGTTAAAACGGGACTTTCACCGGTTTCACTAAAGCAAACAACGACCCGGATCATGACGTCACTGTTCAACCAGGGCTCGAAAAAACGCCGTCAAATTAGAGTTTTCATCTCACTGTCATTTCAACAAATGTCTTCATCACTGACAGGCAACTGGACGGGGATTCCTGTACAAACGATTCTTTTTTATACGCTTTTTTTTTTTACGCATACAAACTTACAGTGGAATGACTTTTTTTGAGTCTTTCTAAAGACTTAAAAAGAGCTATGGGCCCGAACTCCTAAAGCCGATATTAAGGGATAGCGGGTAGCGGGAGGGGCGTTCCCCAGTAAAGAACACAATCTTCCACCTTGCTAAACCCGCTATCCCACCTGCGCTACCCGCTATATTATGCATAGGAGTGGTTAGGGCGTTCCACCTGTTAAACCAATCAGTGATTCAGTAGCCATTGCCTTTAAGAGCAGGTTGCGCTACTCGCTAACCGCTATGGAGCGTCTTTTCATCCAGATGGGAGCAGCTCTCACGCTCTCAAGCTCGTCTGGGACTCCTCTGCACTGATATATACATATAAATATTTTTACACAGATAATTCCTATCGGCTACCTGAAAGTCCCAGATAGTTGGTGTGCTCCCAGTAAACACGCTCTGATCGTCTATGGTTTAACTGGCGAGCAAGCCGTTTAAGACAAATCACGCTTTTTATACAAGAGTTAATTCAAGAGGTAGAGCCGTTTGTGCACGTCCACTAGTGACCAGGTGGACGCATATTGATGCCATTTTGACACGCTCTTGTATGCGCCAACATAGTGGGTAACGGGTGGTCTGACCACCCGCTACCCGCGATCGCAAGATACCGAAGTTTGCGGAAAGGGCAAAAGACACGCCCATTGCCACACCTACAATGTGAGTAAGGGAGTCGAAATAACGGGTAGCGGCTTTAGGGAGCTGGAAGATTGCATTATTGGCTAGTGGAGGTTCCTAAATCCACAATTTGCGGGTAGCAACTAGCGGGAAGTGTACGATCGAAGCCTATGTATTCCTTAGCGACGGACCCACGTGCTAACATGAATTACCATCTTTCTGGAAACATGCTAAGTTCTAACTCAAAACTGCTTTCATTTACATCATTTTTTATTTCTTGTCCCTAACTAGGCGCTCTACACCATCAAATAATGGACCAAGGGTGAATTTAGCTCTACGCTAGAGGGGTGCGTGAGATAAATCACTAAAATCTGTTGAGCTCATGCAAAATATTTCATTTAATAGGACTATTTCTTTATATATTTATTGGTGGAAGTTTGCATATTTAAGCTGGCAACAGGGAAGCAAGACAAAGTACGATACACTCCCTTTGGGATAAAAACTTTGTTCTTTTCATGCTTCTAAACTGAGAACATTGTCTCCTTGTGCTTAAAACATTAAAATGAAAAATTACATAAGTACATTTTCAGAATATTTGTGCTCCAGCGGTGTGGTAATAAATCCATCCAGGGCTGTCGGTGAACAAGAGGAATGTGAAGTATGCAGTATCACTCAAAACACAGAATACAGTCCTTATCAGGTGTTTCTGCAGCGATGATAAGAGACAGAAATAGAGCCTGGAGCCGCTCCTTCCTCATGAACTCAGCTCGAAAAACTCAACGGGTCAGCGTTGCTACGAGGGCTAAAATTAGACAAGCAAAAGTCTGTGTTAGCATTAGCACCTGTGCAGGTAAGCGCGGCGTGTGGCTGAAGGGAAAGCATGTGCGAATTCATTGTTCCTCCTCAGAGAAGATGACCCTGCTCATGGCGCTGATGTACCGCGTCCCGTCGGGCTCCGCGACCTTCAGCTTGGTGAGAGGCGGGACGGCGCTGTTGGTGAAGTACCTGAACGCAGGGCTGGGTGAGCGGATGGCGGCGAGGAAAACCTTCAAACACACACACAGCAGAGGACAGATGTGGACGTTGTTGCAAACAGTTGTTGTTCCTGCCAAGATCTGAACCCTGAGATCTGGAAAAACTTAGATTATTTATCTTGTTTTGAGTAAAATTTGCTCTTTGAGTCAATATAAGGCTACTCTTAAGTTTATAATGAATATATATTTTATGCCTCAATCAGCCTGGAAACCTTTCAGTCACTGATTAAAACAAGCCATTGATTTTAATGTTTTCTTTAACTGTAAAAATGTCATTTGAAGGAACCACATGAACATATTCCTCTAACATCAAGTCATATCCACTTTGATTTATCCATCCATCCATCCATCCATTCATCCATTCATCCATCCATCCCATCCATCCATCATCCATCCATCCATCCA